>OY759169.1:73476984-74076984 GCA_963662145.1 Sturmia bella | reverse complement strand
ATTATTTTAGATTTCAAAATATGTCTATAAACCGTCGACATTGGCTGAAAAAGACGAAAACAGTCAATAGGGTATACTTTCAGACCTAAAATAATACACTTCAATTGGCTCTTATAGCAAATAAATAACTAAATTTATTTTTAATATTCAATAAGACTGGTAAATTTCAAAGTTTAATAATAATTTAATTTAGTTTTTTTTTTTTTTTTTTTTTTTTTTTTTTTTTTGGAGGATAGAATATTTTTCAATGGCAACGCTGTTCGTAAAGCAACAATTACTGTTGTGGTCGGTATTACCATTGTATTACATTTGTTATCATTTTATGGCGCTGCCTTATCTCTTTCATTGCCTGCTAACTGAATCTCCTTTGAAATTGTTTGCAAAAAAAAGGAACTTCCACAGTTGTTTGTGTGTTAACTGAATTTGCAATAAATGTCATTTATTTTTATTCACTTTAAATATTAAAAAAAAAAAACACATTGGCTTTTAAAACACATTTTTCTACACACTGCTTGACATGGTCTTGGCAAGTGTGTATGGATGAGTGGAGGTTTTGTGGCTAACACTGGCACACATAATACTCGTAGGTGTACGATCCCATGTACTCGCATTGCTGGAAACAAGCATGTGTTTCAGTGCTAATCTTTTCCTTTGTTACTTTTTTTATACATTTAATTTTCTTTGGTTCTATAAATACCACTCGTGTGTGTTTATGCACTGTGTTGCATATTGAGGATTTTGAATCCTCTTTAGGAAAATTTCATTTTAAAAGGATAAGCAAACGGGGCGAATGTATGAGCCAGGCAAATAAGCCTGTGAAAAGCACGAACCGCAACTGTTGGTGGTATGATGCAGGAGCAGGTCACAGCTGTTTTGGCGTCTTGTGTGCCAAAATCCAGAAAATAAACAAGTGCAGAATTCACAAAGCAATGCTTTTAGAGAGACAATTTTAAACACAAATCCTAAAAACAATGGCTGAATTCGTAAGCCCAGTTGTATCGTGTATCGATGTATTTGCAGAGAGAATTTCACGCACTGCGTACAAGTATTCTGCGACCGGTTATATCATTGTAGTCCATTGATTTCAGTCCACTGATTCAGTAAACAACAATGAAGCACAATGTGACATTTCACATTGTATACCAGAGTTCAGCTGCTCCTTAAGGGCAGCTCAGACGATTATACAAGTATTAATACGTTTTCATTACGCTTCATGAGACAAAAGTCGAAATACATTTCCTTGCAACTGTGATAAAAGTTAAAATATTTAGACTGACACGCTTCAAATATAAATGAAAAATAGTACACGCCATGACAAAATCTTCATCGACGGCATATGAGCAGTTTTCTGTGGGCGGAAGTCGTGCCGCCCACTAGAAATATTCAACAGCTAAAGATTACTTTAATGGTTATGTTTAAGAGCGCGAAAATGTCTATAAGGAAATCCCATTATCTGTAACACATGGCGTGAGCGAAATATAATTCTAATATAATTCATAAGGTATAAAGAAGAAGAATAATATCGCCAACGGCTCGCTGTCGGCGGCAAAACTATCGACTCAATGAAGCTAGTATTTTGTGTGTGCTATTATAAAATGCAACCCTGATCCAATGAAAAGTATTACCGTTTTGAAAAATTTCAAATTTTTATCGTAATATTTTCCACTGGTAAAAACGCATTGCATTCACACTTGATCGTATTATTTGAATTTTTGACAAGTATCAATACATAGTAGAATAGTCTGAATTGCCCTTTAGCGGACCACAATTTGGTGAACTTAGCATCGCGACTGGGTCGTATAAAATTACCATGAGATGGAAACCCAGATGCATGACATTCAAGAGCGTTCAATGTAATGCGAAATGACACTTAATATTATAATCGTTACATACACATGCAACTCTTCTCAAGTCTGTATTTGTATTTTATTTACCATCTTTTTATTATTTTCAAAAAGTCTGTAATAAGAATTAAAACTAACAATTTCTTGCGCGCATTTCAAGCCATGAAACGCCTTGTTTGATTTATCGATTGAAGAAGAAGAAAAAATCATGAACAGTTTTATTCCAATTTTTAGTGCATACTTTGAGGCTATTTTTATGCATACAATTTATTGCATACACCAAGGGTATCATTTACCAAATACATGCATTTAAACATCAACTATTTGTTGCCTTTGTGGTTATTATTTTTATTACTATTGACGATTCGATTTTCTTTTTACTAGCCTTCAACACTCATAGTGTGTGTATGTGTTTGTGTTTTACCACATACAATCGTAACAACAGCTAAACTTTTTAATAACACAAAGTGTTGACTACAATAGCCGTTCAAAAACATGGTTAAAGTATTTTTTTTTTTGTTTTTTTTTGTGAAGAAGAAGGCTTAAATGGTTTGGAATTGTTTTAAAATTGCTGGGTCCGATTGTCCACACAGTCAGACAATTTGTTTTCAAGGGATCATAAAAGAGTCTGTATAGTTTCGTTTTTTTTGTTTTACAAACCATGCATGACTCACATTTTTTTTTTTTTTTTGTTGTAGTTTTGCCACAAAATAAAATAAATCCATGTTTTAATACTTCATGATTCATTCATATTTTGTTTTTCTTTTGGCAAACTTAAGGACCATAAAATTTTATGATATATTATATAAAGTGTTTTTTTTTTTGGTCCTGTCATTTCAAACTTTTTTCTATCACAATTATCATTTTGCTCTTTTCCTTTTCTTTTTGCAGCCAATTCCAAATGCTGATTTTATTGTACCAGTTGAAATTGATGGCACGATTCATCAGGTGTACGTTCTGAAGCGGCCTTATGTTGATGAATTCTTGCGAAAGATGGGCGAATTATATGAATGTGTGTTATTTACAGCATCACTAGCCAAATACGCAGATCCGGTGGCCGATCTGTTAGATAAGTGAGTTTCTACTTGTACATACGAGTATTGCCGGCTTATGTTCAAAATGTGCTGTCTGCACACACACGAAATGTGGACTTTCTCGAACGCCAGAAGTCAATACTAACTGCCTGCTTTTCCAAATGCGAACGAATTTTTCATTCGCTTACATGTGTTGAATACAACAATAAAAATTACAAAATTATTATTGCTTTCGAATAAAAACTACAGGCTGTAAATTCTGTAAATAATAGTATTATTACTTTCTGTGCTCGATAAAAATCCCCATTTCTTTGCTGTCTAGCAAAATTGTGTGTGTTACAACTTTTTGCATCTGTATAAGCCCTCGATATATTATTTATTTTTTGTTTTTCTTTTTAAATTTCCATTTTTACTTTTTTTTTTTTTTTTTAGATGGAATGTTTTTCGTGCAAGACTGTTTAGGGAATCATGCGTTTATTACAGGGGTAATTATATTAAGGACTTAAATCGCCTTGGACGCGATTTACAAAAAATTGTTATTGTTGATAATTCACCAGCCAGTTACATATTTCATCCAGACAATGCGGTAAGTGGATTAGAATTTTGTTTGTTTTTATAAATTTAAAGATAAATTTGAAAAGTATTAATTTATGTAGGTCCAAAAATTAACCTTTCTATATGCTGTCTATATGGCCCTAAATAAATACATTTCAATTGGCTCTTAAAGCAAATAAATAATTAAGTTCAGAAATTTGAAAAGTATTATATTTTATTTTGGATTACGTTTATCAGGCGTAAGTTCGTTCTCTATTGTTTTTGTGATTGATATTAATTAAACAAGACAAAGAAAACACTAGCTGTTTCGAAGCCAGAAAATATACAAAAATTTGGGTGGTACTGGTTCAAGTCCAAAAGAAACGTGTGAGAAATTCATCAAGAAGGGCTGATGTTTGAAGACCTACGAAAGTCCGCCACTGGACACTTACATCCATGCACATGTCTATACCTAAATGCTTTCATATGTGTACATATGTACATAGTATTGGCGTTTTATAATAAACAATAATTTACAGAGCTTGGAAAAAGAATTCAGCAATGAAAAAAATTTACATATATTAATTCCAATTATAAAAAAGCAATAATACCTATACCTAGAAAAAAATTAATAAAATTTCACCACTGTAAAAATAAAACCAGCCTTGGATTGTATATTTTTTCTGCGTGCCCCAACTTTTACATATGTATGTAGCGATCTTTTTAAGTTAGTTGACAAGTAGCGAATAGTCGGACAATTGATGGCCTAACATTCATACAATTATCGATCTATCACAGTGCCCATAATTTTCTAAATACCAACGCGCAACACTAGAATTTATGTGGAAAACAACAACAAATTTTTAATTTTTCAAAAAAAAAATTGTTGCGCAAAATTTCAAATTCTCAACTAAATGAACTTTGAATTTTATGTTTATAATATTTATAAATTTGTTATTGTTTTGCATATACATAAATAAGTACTGGCGCTGTGTTGTTGTAAATTACAAAGTTATGACCAATATTTGTGTTTTTGTAAAAGAAATACATGTGTATGTATGTAGTGGCTCCTGTCTGAAAGAATAACGAAATAAATATTGTGGAGGAGAAAAATAATACTCTTTTGTAATAATCAGTTTCTCTCTCTCTTTGCCTCTTTATCTAAGCGCGAATAGTCAGTCAATCAATCCAATGTTTTTTTCAGTACAGGTGTATGTATGTACAGTATTTATCGGATATAAGAAACTTGAAAAATCCACGAAAAAAGTTTCTTATAAGCGTTTCTTTCTTATATACAATTATTTTATATAAGAAACTTATTTCTTATATAAGTAGCTATGGCCATAAGGCATTTGTTTCTTATATGAATATACGAGCATTTTTACCTTTTTATATGATGTATGTATGTATGTAAATAGAAAAATAAAACAAATCAAATTTTATTTTATTAACCCCTTTAGTAAATAGATATAAAAAACTAGACAACTTCAATTTGAAAAAAAAAATTATGTGTGGTAAATACATGTACATACATACATAATTCATTTTGTACAATTTATTTATTTATTTACGAGGCAAGAAATACGTTGTTGTTGTTGTAAAACTGTCAGAAAACAGAGTTGTCCATGCAAACTACATAAATTCAGTGTTGCCCTTGAAAGTTTCTTATATAAATTCTTTTTCTATACATCTTGTGGTTTTGGTGTTCAAGAAAAATGTTCTTTTATCAGTTTTTTTTCTTATAAGCGTTTTTCTTATATGAAACTTTTTTTGTTAGAAAAATCACTAAAAAGATATGGTGTTTTTGTAAATGTTTCTTATAAGCGTTTTGTTCTTATATGAGATGTTCTTATATCCGATAAATACTGTATATACATACATACATACATACATACATATGTATGTCTGGCTAGCTGTAGGTACATATATATGTACATACATATGTATGTATGTCTGTACCTGTAACATCACGCCATTTGATATCAAAACAAAAATGTATGTATATAAATAAGGGTGGGTTGATTTAGCACTCGATATTGAACTACTACGGCATAAAAAAAATAATTTTCAATTCACCCAAATTTAATTTTTTTTTTATATTTTCATATGGCCTCCTAAGGAAGTGTTGGGTTCATTATGTTCGAAAAAATTATTGAGGGTTGGCCCCACATTTGACTCTTCTACGGACAAACTAGGACTGAAAATTTTCCACCAATCACGCTAACCATTAAAATTTGTCACCTCGAATATTATATTTTTGATGTCGTAGTGGACCCGTGCCAAAAGCTATCGAAAAGTCAATAATAGCACAATAGTCCTTCCTTATTCCTTCCTTAGTCCTTCCTAATCTACCCACCCACCCTGATGTACATACATACATACATACATACATACATATGAATGTAGTAAATGCTTGTGGAGAAAATGCTGGCTCTGTTTATTCTCTTTGACTGATGTGTGAGTGAATTAAGAAGGACCGCTCATATTACCCCTCCATTCAAATAAAATCTCAGCCGCACACATACAATGAACACACGAGTGATTGGCTCGATTTATTCTCTTGGTGTTTGTTCCCCTTGATCTCTCTCGAAATGAAATGGCATGACGTCACAGGTAGAAAACGGTTGCTTGCTGGACGATTTTGTGGTCCTGGTATTTTATGCAAATTTCGGGAGCAATTTTAGTGCCCAATTTGCTGACGTCACGAGAGAAAAAATAAATTTGAGACACTTGTTGATGGATTCTGTTTGCCTGATGTTCTTTTCGATATTTGACTTTCTTGGCTTTTGAGAAAACAAAAAAAAACAAACATACATGTGTATGGATTGTTTTTTTTTTTGTGTGGCAAATAAAACACTTGATGGATGCGTTAAGGTTTAAATTAAAATAAAGTGTTATTGAATGAATTAATCATTTTCAAACAAATTTTATATGAAAAATTTGTTTTAAAACGTATCTCGACAACATTTTATTTTTATTTATTTATTATTTATTTTTAATTTTAATACTTACTTGAAAAAAGAATTTTGTTTTTATTAAAATTATGATGACTGACAAACTTTTATAAAATATTTGTCAAATTTGTCAATTTCATACATACATAATAAACATACATTTTTTTTCTTATAAAGAATACATTATTAATTCAAGTTATAATAAATATTGTATAATAAAAATACTTGAAGGTTTTTTTTCGAATAAATTTTTCATAGAATTATTCGTTTTTGTTTTTGTTTTAGTTTTTTTTTTTTTTTTTTTTTTTCATTAAATTGATGATGTATTATTTATTAATGTTAGGCGGTAGAAAGAATGTGGGTTATTTTTATAAAATGAAATTTTGTTTTGTATTTCACAGGTTCCTGTCAGATCGTGGTTTGATGATGTTAGTGATTGTGAGCTTTTAGAACTGATACCTTTGTTCGAGAAATTAAGCAAAGTCGATTCTGTATATAGTGTTTTGTGCAATTCAAATAATCCCTTAAACAATCACAATCAACAACAGCAGCAGCAGCAGCAAACGCAGAATCAACAACTGCAGCCCACACCACAGCATCAGTTGAACCAACAACAGCAGCAGCAGCAGCAGCAACAGACCATAACAGCAACAACAATTATAACTCAAGCTTCAACATTATCCACGCCAACAATTTTAACGTCACAGCAGCAGCAGCAGCAGCAGCAACAGCAACCAGCAAGTCCGCCCAATTCAAATGAATTGAACAATAAAACGTAACATCAGTGGGAATTAATGTTTATTAATATTTAATTTTCTTTTTTGATAAAAAATTTTTATTTTAAATTTGAAAAAAAAACAAACAAAAAATTAAAAAAAATAAAATAATAATAATGCATATTCAATGTATTTTTTAAAAAATATGTTATGATTTTTTATGATTTTATTTGTTGAAAGTTTTAAAATAAAATTAAACCTCTTTTTCTTTTTGTTAACTGCCAGTTCAGTTCGTTATCGAACCTGTTCGTTCGTTCGTTCGTTCGTTCGTTCGTTCGTTCGTTCGTTCGTTCGTTTGCATAAATAAAGTCAAAACAAAAAGATTTTGGGGCATAATTTCTTAATTCACAATGCAGCGCCAGAATTTATATGGAAAACTATAACACATTTTTAAGAATGTTTCAAAATTGTTGTTCAAATTTCATTCAGGAACGCCTGCCTGCCTGCCTCCATTTTGGCGGCACAACAACAAGTTTTTTTTTTTAAATTTCAAATTTGTTATTGTTTTTCATATCATAAATTCTGGCGTTGCCTTGTGAATTACAAAATGACATCCTTAATTTCTTCCCTAATGTATTCATACGAACAAGCGAACAACATCGCGCCATGAACTGGCGGCAAGTTGTTTTTAAGTAGAAATTTTTATTTTATTTTGTTGGACAATTTTTTTTTTTTAAATGAAAAAAATTCTTTATAAAAGAAGGTAAAATTGACATTAAGCGAAAATGTATTTAAGAAATTACTAAAGTTTAATCTGCTTTGAACGCGTGTATTTCAATAAAATAGATACCAAATTTCAAGGAGTATATTTATAAAAAAAATATAAAAAAATGTATTTGCATGCATTTCCTTTCTTGATTTTCTATGAAAAACAAAAACGAAATTTCATATTTTGTTATTGTTTCGAAAGTCAAGAATGAAAATGTGTATTGTATATATTTTAAAAAATTCGGCAGTAAGTTTAAAAAAAATTTCAAATGGAATTTTTGAATGAGAACTCATTTTGAAGGGTAATTGAAACGGACTGCCCGGGTTTTGCTGAAATGTACACAAATTTTCATTTTCGAATTTATATTCAAAATAAGTACAAAAAAAAAATCAAAATTTGTTTTTGTTTCATATTTTGTTATTGTTTTCCATATATAAAATGCAGAAAATCTGGGTACTTTTTAGAAAAACCGACAGCATTAAATCACATATACTAACGGTTTTTCTAAAACGTACAGAAATTCTCATTTTCAAATTTATATTTAAAACAAAATACGTAAATTTGTTTTTGTTTTCCATAGAAATTTACGAAATGAAATTTGTGTAGGTTTTAGACAAACCGGCAGTGAAACAATAACATCCAGTTTTTCTAAAACTTGCACACATTTTTTCCATGTTTTGCTATGGAAAACAAAAACAAATTTTCGAATTTTGTTTTTGTTTTGAATCGGAATTCAAGAAAGAAAATTTGTGTGCGTTTTTTTTTTTTTTTTTTTTAGAAAAATCGGCAGAATTAAAACTTGGCTTTTCAAAAACTCTTTGGAATTTCCTCTTTTTATAATGACATTTTTTTTCAATATGTTGAACAGTTTTTATAAAATTATTTAATTTGATTTACTTTTATAATTAAGCATACGTTTCTTAAAGATTGCTGCCCCTTTCTTCTCAAAACTTGCAGGTGTTGTATAGTGATTAAAATACGTATTTAAAAAAAAAATCTACAAGAGGTATTCATGTCAGCTTTTTGTGGAAAAAAGTGAAAATTAATTTTTGTTTGCAACAAACATGAAAAAAATTAAAAAAAAAATTTTTTTCATGTGTTTTTCAACAAAGAAAAAAGCTGAAATGCATTTCTTTACTATTCAAATATAACTATTTTTATAAAATTAAAATACAACATTAAATGAACAAATGTTGTAAACCATAATCTGATGACAGGGTATGAACCCCCCACCTCACGACTGTTGATCAGCCATCACATCCCCCACTTAGCCAATGCAGCCACAAGCAATTGTAAGTGCAGAGTTACAGTACAACCCAAAATTAGGGCGTCAGTCGTACTATTGCCGTCTACTAAACCATCCATTTTGTATGGAAATGGGTGGCGTACGTAGCAAAAATACGCTCGAAGTGCTGATTTAGGTTGACTGGTTTGTAATTTTGCATTAGTTCATGGATTTTTTTTTTCTACAAACTTCTTATCTTATCTTTGAACAACCTGCAGTTTTTTTATGTTGGCGGTAGGTGCGTATTTTAATTTAAACACAACGCCTGTAAATTTCGAGAATCAGCACCCAGCTAAAACAACAAAAGAACGAAATTAAAATTTTTCTACATGTATTTAATAAATAACAAAACTTTATATATATAAAAAAAATAAATAAAAGCAAACTATGTATTTGTATACATATTTATATACATACTAATTTATATATAATAATTGGTTAGTAAACCAAAACCCCTTTAATTTTATATTTAACAGAAAACACACACACACACACACAACATTTATGAGCAAAAAATCTATGTATTTGCAATAAAAAGTAAAAACAAATAATAATAAAATTATTAAAAGAAAAAAATCAAATATTTATATATTTTTTAAAAAATATCTAAAAGAACGGAAATATATTATAATAAAATTTAAATAAAAAAAACCCCACATATTTTTAATAACAACACCACAACTGAAAATAAGCAAATAACAAACAATTGATTGTGTAAACTTAGAAACAAAATACTACTAAAATACTACTTCCCCTGCCCTCATTCACATACTACATATGTACTAATTAAAAAAGCAAAAAAGAAGAAAGGAAAAACTACAAATACATAAAATCCTTAATTATATAATCTAAACCCGCCTAAAGGTATAAGAGAGTTTTTTTTTTTTTTTGAATAAGCAATTTAACCAATATTAAATTATTAGTTTTTTAGTTTATTTTTCTTTCTTCAAGAAAAATTATTTTCTATCAAGAAAAAAAAAACAACAGTCTTTATTTTTATGAAAAGAAAGAATTTTGTTTATAAAATTGAAGTCCTTATTCTTTAATTTTAACAGCAGTCTGTTAAATGTTCTTAAACAAAGAATGGAAAAGAAAGATTCGAATCACCATAAAAAAAAAGAAAATTTGAAGACGATTCCAAAAAAAGGTATTTAAAACCACTGCATTAAAATTATGAACCAAATTTCTTAATTCAGTACTTCTGTAAATCACTTTTCACAAAAATGATTTGAAACCATTGAAATTGTGTTTTGTACACAAAACTTTTTAATATTTTCGTGATATGAAACCGGTAAAATCACTAAAACAGCTGTTCGTTGTTTATTAGCAGACTGCTGTCAGAAGTTTGTTTACACGTCTCATAACGTGTTTTTTTTTCTTTCTAAGGAATGTGCAAGTGGTTTTGTAGCTCTTATTGAAGAAAAAGTAAAATAAGCAAGTGATTTTGCACTTTTTAGTGCAGGAAAAAGTAAAGTGATAAAGTGGTTCAAATAAACATATTTTAGGAAATTTGTGTAATTTTTTTTTTTCTTCATTTACACTCACAAACCAGAGGAAGGAGAATTTGACAACAGCCTGCCACTTTTTTTATATTCTGCTAGTGCCTTTAACTACTAAATCGTCCTTGAACATGAGCATACACATATGTATGTATGTATGTATTTACTGTCGTGTAGTGACTGACCATTGTGAACACCCTTGTTATGTAAAGAATGTTACCAGACTGCTGTTACAATTACAATACAGTCTCACATCACAGAGTTCAAATCTGTACGAAAATCGAATTTATTCCGCACTTGGATTTATTTTTAGAATGATTTGAGAAATGATTTCATTTAAAAAAAAAAAAAAACTATTTTTTCGTTTTAGGGAAGAAGAATCAATTGAATTTGGCTGTCGGTCGGAATTGAGCTCTGTGACATGACGGACCAATATGGGAATAAGGGGTACAATTCATGAAAAATATAAAATGTGATTGAACTGATTTTTAAGAAAATTTTGTGTAAAATTTTTAAATTAAAACTTATTTTCAAATTCATTTTAATTTTTATAAATATGCACATGAGACCATGAATTTTAATTTATTCTATTGGGTCTTTAAATTAAAATTCAGTTTTTCTTTTGAACTCATTAAAAATTGTCCCAAACAAAATGCCAAATTAAAAAAAAAAAAATGCAAAATTGCTCAAACGATTGGTCAGCTGAGGAAATGATCTGCTTACGTGTTAATTGACAAAATTTCAAAAAAGAAAATAAAAAGAATTTGGGAATTATTAGAGCTTCAGTAAATATTGTGGCTCCCTAAAATTGAGAAGAAAATCTATCAACACTTTAGTTATCAAAATTTCAAAGAGTCTGTATAGAAAAAAAAAAGAAAGAAGAAAATAAAAAGAACTTGAGAATTATTAGAGCTTCAATAAATTGTGGCTCTCTAGAGTTGAGAAAAAAATCTGCCTGCACTTTAGTTTTCAAAATTTCAGAGACACGTAGGTAAAAAAAAAGTAGGTATAAAAAATAAACAATTAAATATTTGCTCAGTGTTGCTTTCGAATTTTATACGATATTTCAATTTCGATTTGTACTAAATGAGCAATATCTTATTGACTTTTTGTCTGAAATATTGAACTCAATAATGTCATTTATTGCGATAATGGCAGTAAAGGGGTCTATCTGAACACGATGTAATAGAATCAATAAGTTTTTCTCTATGCAACGAAAAAACTATGTATCTTTTTTGTTTCTTAACAAATATTGATTTATATGCGATTTTATATTTTTATTAATATTTCTGTTGGATTTTATAAATTAGATTGTTTTATACCTTATACCTTAAGCGCTGCGACGGCGCAGTGGGCACAAGAACCGCGAGGTGCAGGGTTCGATTCCTAACAAATTTTTTGATTTTTTTTAATAGTTTTTTTTTTTTATTCCTAAAACCAATTACCACATGTTGTAAAGTATTCACACGGAAATGTTTGTTAGGAAAAATATATATTTTTCTCTAATAAACAGTTGTGAGAATTTTTATATTTTTTTTTTTAGTACCAAAAATAACGGAAACTTATTAAAAAATTTGTGAATAATAAGTTTTCTTCTCCTTACTGATGATATTAACAAGATTTATCATATAAAAATAATAATAAGTAATACCTTCAAAAAAAACCCCGTTGTTTCCTTCTGCTGGGGTAGACCCCAGCCGAAAAACGTTTCATAAAGAAAATTTTATTGATTCTATTAAAATAGTTTTCGCTCTCTGTACGTGACATATGTTGGGCCTAAACTTCAAAATTCGTAAGATAACGACTTTCGCTGGCTCTCTGCAAAAAAAAAAAAAACGGCCAAAAGGTGCCTGACTTCGAACATCGGAAAATCAAATTCGCATTTTAAACACGTGAATTTCTCCGAACATGAGAGTTTAACACAACTGCATTAAATGCATGAGCAAAATGTTTATGTTTTGTATTGTATTGTATTAATACTGGGTTGGTGCGTGCAGGATGGCCCTTTGCACTGCGACCATAGATGATCTATTGTGCAGCCCTTTGCTCCTCACGACTGATATGATATACATACATATGTAAGCAAGAAATACTCATTTCCTAGAATTTCCCATTTATAAATTATGAATATAAACGATTGTATCTACATATTTGTGGCCCTGAAGCTGCCAAACGAAGCTAAAAGCTAAAAAAAATGAAGCCCATAAAACTGATACCAAAATAAATCTCCCAAAAATTTGGAATGCAAACTTTAATGCTTATGGTCGAATTTTTTTTTTTTAATTCGTTTGAGCGATTTTAACATTTTTTTTCTGCCTGGTTTTCCAAATGCGAATGAAGTTTCCTTTTGCATACTTATAAGAAAATAATAAGACGTTTTTAATTTCTGTTAATGTTTTGTATAGACATGGCAACATAATTCATATCTCGAAGAAACAAAATTCTGAAGTTTCTTAGGAAAAATGTATTCCTTTCTACTTTATTTACCTCTGAAAAAAAAAACTGCAGCTTGAAGCTAGATTATAGCAACAGTCTTCTTTACACTCATTTTATAAAGCTTTAGCTGCATTTTGGCAAATTAAGTTTAAACCAAATACAGGGTGTTCCCCGGAAAGGTATACATACTACTTTGTTTGTTTATAATTTTTGTTGAAATGAAAGTGAATGGATTTTAATTTGACAAGTGTTCTATTTAATGTCGGCAATTGTGTGTGAAATATAATATCAGATAAATGTCCGCCTCACAAATGCGAGCCTTTTTGAGCACATTTTTTCATTACAATGTATATCTTTGTGGCAGAATTGTTGCTATTTGAAGACCAGGCTCCTCAGCAGGGCGGCAAATTGAGGTTGATGGATTGTTTTGAATACTTTCTTGGGCAGCAGTAATGTTTTCAGCCGATCTTGCAGTACGTAGAGTGGTCCGCCCCGCCCCTCTTTCTTCGCAATCATTCATGACAAGTTAAATACTGCTTTGTTTGTATACATTTACAAAGTGCGTCTTGTTGGCACGTTGTTCACTTAACCGTTTCATCGTCAGAGTAATCGATGATTGAGTTTGATAAAATATTTTTTTAGGAATAAAAGACATTGGTTCACCAATTATTTTTCCATAATAAAATATCTACTTCACGACTGCCAAATATGAACTGTGACGACTAATGTTCACCAAAATAGCGGCAAAATGAAAGTGGTATGTATACCTCTCCGCCGGACATCCCTTTTTTCAGCTTAATAACTCAACTTTAATCCAAGTTGTAGTTAAACGGAAACATATTTTCCCAGATTTTTTCGAGATATGACCACGTTGCAATAAAGAAGCGTTATGTACATATTCGCTTTTAGAAAATCAGGCTTTTAGCTATTTTTGTTTGAATGTTTTGTTGTGGAGCAGCCCATATATATTTTTTTATTTTTATTTTAATTTATAAACATACATATTTAATTAAGTAAAAGAAATATTCAATATCAAATGTTTTAATATTAAATTTTAAGTCTAATCAGAAAAAAGAGCAAACAAACAAATTCAGAAAATCAAAATGATAATAAAGTTTTAATTTTACCACCAACTTTTTTTTTCGTATTTTATTTTATTTAAAAAATTTTTTTTTAATTTTTAAAAGATATTCATTTCAGCTATTTTCTTTGATGGAAAATATATTTTTGTGTGTAAAGCTTTGTACTCTGTTCAAGGCAGCGCAAAATGTTGAGCAACATTGAGTTTTTCATACAGAAAATTTTCCAAGTATCCAATATATGTACATACATACATACCCATGTATGCATGTATATAACAGAGCTCTGCATGGCTACTCGCAAAAGGCATTTGATAATACTCTATTGCTTTCAAAAACGTCACATTCGTACAAACACAGGTTTGAATACGATGTGTCTCTTTCGTGTTACCAAAACCGAATGAATGGAGGGAGTAGACAACGAAAAGAGGGAAAAAAACTACTTTATTCGCTCATAGCGAATTTAAAAAATATATGTGTAAAAAACACATATACATACATATAAATGATTTCAAATAAACAAGGTTTACTGATAATTACTCCTTATTTATTTGTATGAATTATTCAGTGTATACCAACAAATGAGTCAATGCAGCCCCCTAGTATCAGAAGAAAAAACAAATATTTGGTAGGAAATAAATGCTGTTCATATTAAGTTCGTTCGCAGCAATTTCGGTAAAATGAGAGCAACC
Source organism: Sturmia bella (assembly GCA_963662145.1). NCBI lineage: Eukaryota > Metazoa > Arthropoda > Insecta > Diptera > Tachinidae > Sturmia > Sturmia bella. The sequence continues at coordinate 74,062,142 of OY759169.1, read as the reverse complement.
GGAAAATGCTGTCTAATGCTGTATCCAAAAAAAAAGTACTAGAAAAATGTTGCGGTTGAATAAGACATGCTGCCAGAAACATTTCGCAAGTTTTCACAACATAAACGGAGTACTACTACAGCAACATTGTTTCGCATCGCATGAATTCTTTTATACGGACTATTGACAGCATTTCGCAAGAAACATGGAATAGAGTACTCATGCTTAGTTTAACAAACAAAACAAAATTTTTTTTCATGTATTTGTGGTCAAATAATTAATGCCGTTTTCGTTTCTACACAAAATTGCGCTTTTTTTTCCTAAAATTCCACTTTTATCACTTTAGTGGCAGAGTAAAAGAAAATGTCACATTAACTACAAATAAAAAAGCAATGCCCTTCAGAATCAAAATCAAAAATGTTGCCTATTGCGGTAGCAACGAAAACGGCATAGATTTTTTTTCACTTTTCCAACGAATAAAAAAGCTGAAATGAATACTTTAATATTTCTTTTTCCTGAGAGTATTTTTGTGCAAGAAAATTTGGAATTTTTGTTTAACATACGATTTTAGGTTTGCGTCTTAAGTCTTTTGTTTTTAAAGTGGTTTCTTTCATTCATCGCAATCTGTGGATTTTTTTTTTCGTTATTCTGTGTTCAGATACAATTTGAATACAATATTTTGCAATAAAGGCATAAAAGATTAAAAAATAAATGCATTAAAATCAGAAGACTTTTGAAATGAAAACGTATGATACTAGAAGTTATAACAAAATATACACCAAAGCCTCATTATCGACTCAAAAGCGAGAGCATAGTGACTACTTTAATTGCGCGGAGCAATCGAAGGAGACTCGAATTCGATTTAAAATTGGCAAAATTGCTAGCTGGGATATGTTTTATGTGTATTAAAATTTTACTTTACAAATTTTTCTGCTTTTGTTTTAAGTTTGCTTAAATCGGCCAGCAAAGCAGCAGTAATGGTGTGCCATTTTAAAAAAAGGCCTAACGAAGGTGTAAATGACACATTTTTCATTTTAATTTATAAAATTATGTACATACACACATACGTATGTGGTATAATATTTCATTAAAAATATTTTGTGAGATCAATTTCATATTTCTTTTTTGTTGGTGAACTAATTCTAAAATTCGCACTTATTTCACATGATTTTTATTTTATTTTTAAATTTTTTCAAAAGAATTTTCTTCAACACTCTCAAAAAATGTTAACAGTTTTAAGAGCTTGCAAATGAAATAAGTATTTAACACAAACTTAGTTATAAGCTTAATTAGCGTGACTTGAATATGCTTTAAAAAAAACACACACACACACACACACACACACATGTACTCATGAAATTTAGGCCCCAATTTTGTAATTCACTGCCCAATACCAAAAAATTTGTTATTTTGTCACAACAATTATTCAACGCCCGACACAATCACCCAATTCACAACATGCCATTTATGGCGGCTAATTTTCGACGTGGTGTTCGGTAGCGAAAGGTGTAGAGAAAGAAGCAAACGATTTCTGTTTTCATGATATATTTTTGAATTTCATTTGTAGTTCCATTGTTCTATTTAATTTGTATTCTTCTGATGAGGTGTTCACATCGCTGTTTTTATAAGTGTGTGAGAGAGAGAGAGAGAGAGAGAGAGAGATACACTGCTTGTGTGTGAAAAAAGACATGTCTAAAAATATCATCTTGAACATGATTTTGGAAGCAATTTTAAAACAAAATTAAAAGGACATGACTTTAAAAATCATTGCATAAATTGGGTGAATGAGGCCTTCCTATGCATTAGGGCGGGTCGGTAGCTTTAGCAAGACATTCTATCAGTTGACTTGGGCGATTTTCAAAAGTCACTTTTTTTCAACCCTGTGATATTGTGCCATGGATTTTTCGATAGCCTTTGGCATGAAGAAAAAAAGTTCCTCTGCGACATACAATATCAAAACAATCATTTTCAAGGTGTTCAAATTAAAATATTTTGTATGCGAGGCCCCTGAGGAGGCGTGGTACGAAAAACACCGAAAAAAAATATTGGAGAGAAAAAATTCTTTAGGGCTGGTCGTACATTTGATTAGTCTTAAAACGTTTACGTTTTCATTACACTAACCTGCCTCAGGGTGCAAAAAAGTGAGTCAAATGTATGACCAACCCTCCATAATTTGTTCTTCCCAATATTACATACACCAACTCAGTACCAGGCGCTCACATACAAAAAGAAATTAAAATCGGAAGCCTAGAAAATTATTGTTTTGATATGCCTAGTGGAATTTTTTTCCCCCATGCCAAAAGTTATCGAAAAATCCATGGCACAATATAGACAAATTTTTTTACCATACCACAGAGTACATAGAGGTGAAAAAAGTGACGTCTGAAAGCCGCCCAATTCAGCTGCTAGAATAGCTGTCCAAAAGAGAGAGGTATGTATACTATGCTTTGTATACTCTTTCTTACCGCATAAAAAACGTGTTTTCTTTTGTTTTGCTAAGAGTTTTAGTGCATTTCCAGAAGCGATATGCTCAGAGTTTACGCTGATTTGCTCTCTCGGTTTGGCAGGCTTTCATGTACATTAGGCCGGGTCGATTTGTATGCTCAACAATTTTGTTACGAGCAAGTCCACAACAATTTAGTAAAATATTTTCAAACTTGTTGTTATTGTTCATATTTTGGCATCGTGTTGTGAGCGCAAAATCAGGGCCCTAATTTCAATGGAATATTACAAAAAAAAAACAACAACAACAACAACAAATAAACAGACCAAGCTTTGACATTATATAAATGTAGATAAGTATTAATAATTAATTAATATATACTAAACTATTTTTGCTAAATTAAAAAAAAATATAATTAAAACAAAAACACCAAATGAAAGGATACCTTGAAATCGGTTAAACGATTGCAATATTTTACACCAAATTAGAAAAATAAAATAACAATTGTAACACTTTTAAATTTTTATCACTTGAAACTAAAATATTCGACCCTATTCTAATTGAATAAGAAAATAAATCTGTAAAGGCCAGAATCCTAATTGCTTTTAAGCAAACGCATCTCAAAACTACAGTCCAATCACAAGTTATGGATATTTTATAACCAACTCGTCGTCATATTTTCCATTAAATGCTGCCAAAAATGTATTCAATTTTTTGTCGTGCCACCACATGTGTGTATGTGTACATACGACTGCTAACTCGACCATATAAAACCAAGCGAATTCATTGCCAATAATTTGGTCGATTTTAATTGTCTGAAGAAGCCTTTTCGGAATTCAAATAATTTTCAATTATTAATAAGATTCTTTTTGTGATCTTTCTCAATTTTGAGGAAGTAAAAATCAAACTATTTAGAAACCCCGATAAAACTACTAACAATTGTAAATCATATAGTCCGAATGTAAAATTAATGCTAAAATAATTTTTGTTCGAAACTGATTTCTGTGGCAGTCCTGCATGATGTAGTTTTTATTGTTGCAATCCTAAAAAAGTGACCCTTCCCAGAACAGAGAAATTTTAGCTGTCAACATACAAAATATTTAAAACTGTATGGCCTACTAAAACAGAAATTTTCCATACAAAATGGTTGGCTTAGACGGCAATAACACGCTTTACGCGCAACAAAAAAAAAAAAAAAGGAAAAAAAACAAACATAGCAGCAGTGTATACATACATATGTATGTACATTTGAAACTAGAGTCTTTTAAATAAAGGCAATCAGCTGATGGATTTTTTTTTTTTTTTTGCTTTTCTAATTTTCTTTGAAAATGTCAAACGCCGTTTTTTCCTTGTATTTTGTTTTTGTATTCAACAGACACATTTCATAATTTTGTTCCAACAGCAAACACAACATTTCGCCAAGAATTTTTCACACACATTTTTTATGTATGAATTCTGACAGTATCGGCCTTTAAGCTGAATTTTAAAAACTGGAAAATAAGCATCTGATTTGCCATATTTAATTAATTGCTTTTCTTCTCCGCCATAGATTTAATTTTGTATCACTTGGCAAAATGTTTGTGGTCATTTTGTTATAGTTTTTTACTTTTCACAGAAATTTTTCTTTCAAATCTTTCTCTATCTTATTCTGACTTTAAGATGATGTCACAATAAAACAACACAACTCTATACTCAATGTTTATAAACATGTTTGGCAGCGAATGTTTCTAAACACACACTACAAACCATTTTTCTACAACACACAGCAACCAACATCTTGTAAATGAGAACATGAGAAAAGTTTTCGTGATGCTCACACATGTGGCTGATCGGCCGCTACAACCACAAGTTCTAAAGACAACAAAAAGATAAAAACTAAAGGGACTGACAAAAATTAGCGGTAACTTTTGCACCATACGAGATACGAGACTTGAAGTTTGCACGGGATATGTGGCTACATAAGTCATACAACAACAATGCCAAAAGCAACAAAAAGTTAAAAGCTAAAGGATGCTCCCATACAAGAAATTAAAATTGCCTGTAACTTTTGTATCATAAGAAATAGATACTTGAAATTTGCACAGGATACGCAGTTGTCCGGCCTATACAACAATAAATACCAAAAATAGCAAAAAGTAAGACATGTTAAATGTTTTCCCATGGAAACATGCATGGGAGCACAGTTTAGTTTAAAATTTAGCTGTAACTTTTGAACTGCAAGAGATAAAGAGTTGAAATTTTCACTGATTGTGTAGCAACAACAACAACCACAAATATTAACACACAAAAAAGTTGAAATCTAAAGGTTGGCCCATCCTGTAATGGACTCCCTGCGTCCTCTCAGTGGTGAAGTACCGTAGTACGAAGCCCTGGCCTGTTGTACGAGTCAGTCTCGTACTTGTCTAAATTTGTTTCTGATTTGGTGTATTATATTTCCACAATAAAATAAACCCACCTATTGAAACTTAAATGTAAATCATCATGTAAAATAAACAATATAAGGAAAGCTCTTCAAACTGTTAAAAAAATTTTTTATACCGAAATTAGTTGCAAAAACAAAAATGTCCAATATGTAAAAAAAAAAACAAAAAACTTAAACGTTATAAACGGCTAAAAAGAAAAAAATTTTTTGATAAACGTATTAAAATTATTTATAATGCTAAACAAAAACAAATTGGTATATATCATAGGCTTAAATTTACTCTTAAGTACCAGAAGTTAAAAACAAAAACTATATTTGTATTCAATTAAGTACTAATCCTCTGCTCTCTTTTTCAAAAAAAAAAAAAAAAAAAAAAAAAAAAAAAAAAAAAATGCGTAAACAACCTTTTTATTAATTTGGCAAAAAAAAATTTCATTTGAAAAAATAAAAACAAACTGAAACTAACAAAACTATAAACAATTTTTTTTATAAAATATTTATCTGTATGGCAAAAAACTCTTTTCATTTGTGTATAATCTAAAAAAAAAAAAAAATGATAAAGAAAATAATAAATACAAAATAAAAGGAATACATGGAAATCAAATCAGAAATTATAAAAAATAAACTATTTTATTAAAATAAATATAGATAAATTCTGCCTAAGGTAAGTAACAAATAAATACAATAAGAAAAAAAAAACTATTGAACTAAAAACTAATTTTTGAAAAAAAAAAAATTCAAAAGAAAAGGAAATTTTCTAAGAAAAAGTTTGAACGAAGTATTTTATTCTTTTCTTCAATAACACCGGCAGTAAATTGAAGAGCCATTTTTAGCCCAGATATCGATCAGGTGGAAGTGTGAATCTGAAATTAGATCTCATTCAGTTTTTCTGAATTGAAAATAAAACTAAATTGAATTTTTATATTTTTATTGAAGATCGTTTTTCTTTTTATTCATTTTATATATTTTTGTATCGCCGGATTGTATTTTTGTTCTTTATGCATGTTTTTGATTTTTGTTTTTTTTTTTTTATATATATTTTCATATACTTAATTATTAATAAACTTAGATAAGGTTCAATGTCTTATTGATAATTATTTTCGTTTACGTTTAATTTTAGAATTCTGTCTAATCTGTTTTATTTTAAATACTCTTGATATTATTTTTACACATTTTTTTTTAAACAAATTTGAATTTTTTTTAATGACATTTACACACAAATAGTACATAGAAAGTTATTATAGATTTATTATTTCGTGATAAAACAATTGGCCAATTCACAAGCTTCCTTTGCATCGTGCATGTATGGTGTATTGAAAAAAAGCATTTGAATCACAACTTTCGAACAGTGAATTATTTCATCATTTTTGAACTCGAGAGCATGAAATCGCAAAAAAAAAATCTAATCAAATACGAAATCTTCCAAAAATGGCAACAGTGTACAAAAGCACGAAGACTGGCGAAAATTTTTCAAATTAAAAATTAGACTGGCAAAAGCTTTCCGACATATTAAACAGTTGAAATAAAAAACAATAGCGTATAAAAAAGGAAAAAATCTGCGAAAAATTATCAAAAATCGCGCGAACATCCACGAAAAATAGTTGAATGCAAAAGGAGACTTAGAAGAGCATTAAATTAAAATTAAAATTAAACAGTTGCAAAGAGCTCAACAGGAAGAGCAAAAACTTGAAAAATGCAAGAATAAATGGTTACAAAGAACACAATCGAATCACAAAACCACGAACAATTTTGAAAGTGAAAAAACGTTTTGAATTAGCACAGTTACAAAGAGAACAACAATTACGCATTCAAAATATTTTGATTAACGGCCTATTTCTCACCTGGCGGGCAACATTCAATATTTTGTTTTTTGCTTTCAGTGTAACTGTACGAACGAAAGACTGCGATCGCAGTTGCGAAATGGGCCCTAAATTTTGCAACTTCTTTGCCGTCTTTCGCGCTATTGTGTCTATTTCGGCATTTTGTAAATTTTGCTTTTGCAACTTTTTATTTTTTTTTTTTTTTGAAGCTATTAGGTTTTTGGATTTTGCTGTCGTGATTTTTACATAGTTTTCGCAGATTTACGAGAACCTGCACGATTTCGAATTTTTTGAAACCTTTTAACTTTTTTTAAAGCTATTGTGTCTAGCTTTGCATTTTGTAAAATTTTCATGCTTTGCAGGCTATCGTAATTTTTGCATATATTTTCGCAAATTTTCGCACTTCTGCACAATGCTGAGTTTTAACTTTTTTCAACGTTATTAGTCTATTTCTGCATTTGGCCAATTTTTAAAGTGTTTTCTTGCTTTTATACCACGACGTGCTTTTGGCAATTTTTTCGCAAGTTTTCGCACATTTACACAATGCAGAGTTTTTTTTTTTTTAATTTTTCAGCTTTTTTCAAAGCTGCTGTGTCTAACTTTGAATTTTGCCAGCTGTGATTTTGGAAAATCTTTCGCAGATTTTCGCGTTTCTGCACAGTGTTGAGTTTTTTAACAACCTTTCAAGTTTTTTCAAAGCTATTATATCTATCCTTGAATTGTGTTTATTTTTCGTAAGTTTTGATGCTTTCGAACTCTACTGCAGATTTAGAAAAATTTTCGTAACTGTGATTTTGGAAAATTTTTTCGCAGATTTTCGCGTTTCTGCGAAACCTTTTAAGTTTTTTTAAAGCTGTTATATCTATCTTTGAATTGTGATTATTTTTAGTGGGTTTTCGTGTTTTTGAGCCCTGTTGTGATTTCTGCAAATTTTTCGCAGATTTTCGCGCTTTTGTGTGGGATTTTTTTCAATCTTTATATTAATATTTTTCAAAGCTATTATTTCTAGCTTTGCACTTTGCCAATTTTCGCGTTTTTTCGCTCGCGCGTCTGTACAATGTTGGATTTTTAGCAGTCTTTTAACTTTTCTTAAAGCTATTATGTCTATCTGAGCATTTTGCTCAGAGATATTTACACATTTTTCACAGCTCCGCACTCTGTCGTAGCTTTGCAACTTTTCAGCTTCTCGAAAGCCAATTGTAAGTCTGTTTTTGGATTTTGATAATTTGTTTCGGGTTTTCGAGCTTTTTATACACTATTCTAAATCAATGTTTGTCTTCGGCAAATTTTTCATGCCATTAATTATTTCCAGAAATGCATTCAAAGCAAATTTTTGAAAACAGTAATTTAATGAGTAAAATACTAAGAAATAAAAAAAAAAAAACAGTCGGTATAAGGAGCTTGTGAATTGAGCAAACATAATTATTGTTATTAAAAAGTTTTTTTTTTTCTTTTTTGTATTACTCCTAATAAATGTATATAATTTTATGGCTTAATTGGTTTTTTTTTAGTTTTAATAATAAATACCACACAAAATTAAATATTTATACAAATAAAATTTTTATATAAAACTATAAAAAGGCTTTTGAGGTAATTAATTCAAATTAATATTTAGAGCAATTTTTGTTTTCAATTGAAGTTTTCTAATACTTCTTGCAGATTATTTTTATTTTAATTATAGTAATGGACTTGATTAATTATGTTAATTTAATGTTGGAATAAAGTTGAAATCAGTTTCGTTATTTTATAAGCATAAAATATGGAATTGAAAAGTTTTTATCTTCAAGATGAATGGCTCGTTTTTTAGAAAAACTGCATATGTAACTTATGATGTAGAATTAAGTATTTTTTATAGTCTTTTGGAGGCTTTCGCTACTTAACAATTTATTATATATGTAATTCCTTTGTAATTCTTCGTAAATGTTCGTAAAGCGTTTTGAAATAACTTTTAGCAATGGAAAATGAGTGATGGAAATGAAATCGAAATTCTAGCGAATTAACTAAAATGGGCAAATGAATGTAGTGGTTTTGTAAGCGATTAAGAAATGTGTACCACAATTCTCTAAATGTAAAATAATTCGTTCAAAAATTTTGTCCACACAAAATTTTTAGCACAATAATTTCAAATCACATGGGATTTTAAAGTAATACGTGTAAATTAAAAGAGAAACCCTGAATACATTTATCAAGTTCCGACGAAACTAAAACGTGTGCGTATATGCACACGTTTGTTATGAAAATCATGTGTTTTCAAATTGCAGGAGGTTTTATTTAGAATAGAACCTTGACACATTTGTTAATTATATCAAATTTTTGTTTATTTTTCATTAAGCATTCTACATGCTGACGGCATGTAGATTTTTAAATCACAGGTGTAATTTGATTGAAATCAAGTTTATCGAAACTCATTTAATTTGTCATTAAACTTGTATGTATTGAAATTACATGATTTCAAATCGCATGTGATTTTAAAACCATACGTATAATTGAAAAAATAGCCTTGATACATTTTTGCAAGTTCTACCCGAAACTCATTTATATTTTCATTAAACAAGTATAACTAGTCTGAAATTCACACGATTTCAGGACGCATGTGACCTTAAAATCACAGGTGTAATTTTAAGGAGAGATCTTAATAAATTTTTAAAATCTATCGAAATACGCTTATTTTTTTAATAAGTACATTTTTTTAAAAACCCATGATTTCAATTCGCATGTGTTTTTGAAATCACACGTCTGATTTTTAGAGATTTCTGAAACTTTGCCGAAGTTTGTTTAGTTTTTCGTTAATCCAGTGTATTCTGAATTTGGTTATGATTTCGAATCGCATGTGATTTTGAAATCACAAGTATAAATTGCAAGAGCAGCTTTGATAAATTTGTTAGTTATGTTAAATTTCGCTCATTTTTGTATTAGTCAAGTACATTCTAAAAATCTTATGATTTCAAATCGCATGTGGTTTTGAAATCACACATGCGATTTTTGTTCAATTGTTAAGTTTTTTGAAATTCTTTTAAACAAGTCTATTGTGATATGATTTCGAATCACAGTTGTAATTTGAAATAGTGGCCTTTATAAATATTATTATAAATTATGTTAATTTTGGTTCATTTTTGTGCGAGTCAAGTGTATTCTAAAATTCACATGATTTTGAATCGCATGTGGTTTTTAAATAACAGAGTAACATATACCCAATCGCGTTTTTTCATTAAATAGCTATACAATAGAAAACATTATTTAAAATCACATGTGATTTAGTTCAAGCTTAGAAAAACTTTTTGGTGTGATACAGTTTTCTCGAAATTTGTTTTTGTTTTCATGAATATGTATATTATGGGAACGACTTAATTTCGAATCGCCTGTTACTTAAAAATCACATGCGATAATATAACGAATTTCGAAACAGGTATACATTGAAAAACATGATTTCAAATCACAGGTGAAATTTTGGGAAAATTTTTTGAATTCATATTCCTAAAACCGCATATTTTAAAATCGTATGTGGTTTTGAAATCGTACTGGATTAGCTCCACACAAAGTTTACTAATCGAGCATAGAGCAAATTTCCCACAGATAACTTTTCAAATGGCATAAAAACAAAATTTTGGTAATTTCGCTCGAATTCATAATTGAAATAGTTTGTCACTGTCATTATTTGCATAGAAAACTTTTGTTGCTGTGATATTTTTGTGGCCAATATTTTATCAATATGTTAAGGGGGTAGAAAATTTATCACTGCCAAGATTATCGAAGCTGTGAAAAATGTATCACTATGATAATTTTGCCTGCACAGTATTATCACTGAGATAATTGTACTACACAAAATGTATGCCTATGATAATTAATACTTAAAGAAGCTATAATTATCTCTGTAAAAATTATAATTACCAATTATTTTGTCGTACGCAATAAATCACTGTGATAATTCTACGAAACTTTATTCATTGACGTGATAAATTATAAAAGGTTTATGAGTCCTGTTAAAATTTGTCTATGAATATTTTAAACACTGTGATATTCAGACTGGCATACATTTATGACTTGAATTTTTCTTAGAAGATTTATCACTGTGATAAATTTGCCACTTGAATATATGAATATTTTCTCATAGAAATTTTGTCACTTGTTATGGTGTCCCGTAACTTAACGGCCAAACCAAAACTGGTGATAGATCAAATGGTGACTGCTCCAAAGAAAAATTATGAAATTCGATTCCGATAAGATCGGGTTCTATGACACCCCCATGTAATTATGGTTTAAAAGAATTGAAAATTTGAAATAATTTTCGCAACATGTGTTTCTAAAAATTTAATAGTTTTTTTTCTTTCTACTATTTTAGGTCTAAAAATAGACCTTATTAATGTTTTCTGTCTTTTTCAGCAGTCGTGTATATGCCACCGATGCTGGTCAAGCATTCTTTTGAGTTTTTTCGAGTCTACTGGCGAGTTGAGTAGCATTAACGAAATGTTGGCGGGAAAACAATTTAATAAGTTCTACTTGTAGACCTAAAATAATACATTTCAATTCGCTCTTACAGCAAATAAGTTTATTAAGTTCATTTTTTGTTTTATTTTATTTAGTTTAGTACTTTTTTCAGTTGTTTAAGGTGAGTGTGCTGGTGTTTATTTATGAGATCCCTAAACGTTTTAGACTCTTGTTAATTTTTTAGTACTAAAAAAATTCAAAGTTAAAAGTTGTTACAAAAACAAAATGGCAAACCGAAAATCAGTACATTTCCGAAATTATGAATTCAAACATTTTGTTTAACATTGAAACAAAAACTTAAAACAATTTCGACAAATAACCACTTGAATTTCATTTTCTATAGATATTGTAAAGTATTGAAATGTTTATTTTACAATTAATACTCGTGTTTTTTTTTTATTTGTTTATATTTAGTTGTAATATTAAATGCAATTTTAAGTAACATTTTCCTTCGTTTCTGTTTTTTTTTTTCCATTACAAATTTGAGTTTTATTTTCGTTTTTACTGAAGCATTTAATTAAAAAAAAAAAAAAAAAAACTTATGTGCTGTTTTCTTAGGAATACTATTAAACGAATTCATTTTTAATTTAAACGTTATGACTAGACTTAAGTGCAAAAAACAAAACATATGTTGAAAATTTGTTGCTTTTAAATTGTTAATTTTATTATTAAAAATGTCTTCGATACTTAAAATTTTTTTTTTTTAATTATTTTATATTTGGTGTTAAAATTTTGTTTATCGAATAAATTGTTTAAAAACGACATAATAAAAGTGTTAATATGAAATTGATTTTTATAGTTTTGCATTTTGGAGATTATAAATGGGAAAACGTGTGTGGACAGCGTTAAGTTTTTGAAATAGCAATTGGAATGGGAAGTTTATTTTATATTTAAAATAATATAAAATTACAAATTTAGAATTTTGTTTTCAGTGTTTTCGGGCAAGCGAGGGATGTCGAGTGACATCGTGAAACTGGCGAAGTATGCAATAATAGCGGTTTTCACTCTTGATACTAATTTTACCACTCTGCTATATTCACTACGATTTTTACCACAAAGCTCAAGTGACTTTCTTACCTCAAAGTCTGCATGTTCTTGCAAATATTCTAAAACTTGCTGAATTTCTTTATTTTCTCAACACAAAATTAAGTTTTGCCGGCAAAACGATTCACAGCACAGAATATCTGTGATTCCCAATAATTTTTTTACAATGTTTACTAAAGCTTTTTGTTTGATTTTTTAATCACAGCGTAGTAAATAAAAGTTCAGTACATTTTGCTGCTGCAGTGATGTAAACACTAGTACTTTAATCAAATCTGCTACTTTAACCAAATCTGCAACCGAGTTTACTATCAAGAGTGAGAACCGCTAATGTTTTCGTATTTTGTAAATAAAAATCAAAATTACATTTTTTTTTCATCTGAAATTTTTTCGCAAACAGCTGTCACAGTGATAACTTTTTCCATATTAAAATCATCATGGCAAGAGTTTTGCTCAAAAACTTTACAACAGTGGTAACTTTTCTGTAGAGAAAATGCCACATTTATAACTTTTTCATGAGAAAAAACACACATAACTTTTCAAATTAAACATTATCGCGAGCCTTCCATACAAAACGTATCACAGTGTAAAACAATTTACCTTTTTCTGCTAAAAATGATCACAGTGATAAATGTTTCACATTGCTATCATCATAGTCAAAGACTTCCCACTGAGAACTCACTACAATAGTAGTTCAGTGAGAGCGTTGGCTATCCACATTGAAGCAGAAATTATCACAGTGATTACTTCTCCATAAATAAATTATGCTAGTGATAATTATTCCCTTGAAAAATGTTCGCGGTGATTTCTGCCTTATAGAAAAACTATAACAGTGATTACTTTTATGTGGAAAAATCAGATACAGTGATATTCACATTTTTTTTTACCAAAAATTATCACAGTGATACATTTCTCAATAACAATCTTAGTCAAAGCTTTTCCATTAAAAAATTACAACGGTGATAATTTAGTGAGAACTATTGCATTCACATGGAAACAGATGTGAAACTGAACACAGTGATTACTTTTCCACAGAAAAATTATACTAGTGATAATTTTTCACCACAGCAATAACTTTCCTATAGAAAAATTATCACAGTGATTAGTTTTATGTGGAAAAATCAAATACAGTGATATTCCTTTACCACCAAAATGTATCACAATGCTAATCTGTTGGATTAATTTTAACATCCAAGCTTTTTCACTGAAACACAGTGACTACTTTTCCATAGAGAAACTATCACAATAATTATTCTTCCGTTGAAACATCATCACAGTATATACTTTGCTATAGACAAATTTTCACCGTAGTTTTTTTTATATGTAGAAAACTCAAATACAGTGATTAGTCTCCAATAGAAAATTTGTTACGATGATAATTTGTCATAGGAAATATGATAATCAAAAATGATTGCCTTATTATTCTTGATGCTAGTTTTGTAATCTTTACTTTTTGGTTGGTATTTCGATCCAGGGTACACTACTATTTTAGAAAAAAGTTCATTTGTTCGATGTTTCAAGATTCCCTAGAATTCCTCTAGAAGATAATCAAAGAAGTTTTCTTCAAAAAATATGTCACTGCGAAGAATGTAGCTGATAAATTGGACATACACTGTAAGTTCGCCACGTTAATAAAATTGATTATTGATCAAAAAAAAAAACAACCCCCAATGAGTGCGTAATTCTCCTAAAACTCTAAACACCTGGACTCTTATTCATCACAAAAAAAAAAAAAAAAGAAAAAAAAAAGATGGCTAACTATCTACCTGCTCAGGTATTTGTGTGTAAATTCCCATGTAGGCATGTAGACAGCCGCAAGTTAGTTAACCAAAAGCTGGTTCCAATTAGCAATGTTTCTTTTTTTTCTATTACAAATGTGTACGGCAAATTTCAATGACTGCTATTAAAAAGCATTGTTATTATTATGAAGGGAAAAATAGTGTAACATCAAATTTCTTACAGTAAAATGAATACGTTTTAAATGTAATTTCTTATCCGTGGTAAAGTTTAAAAGTTATGAAAGTAAAATATGTATGTATATGATGTAAATATGTACGTTTTTTAGTTAAGGTTGGTTGGTTGGTTGTGTGTGCATGTTTTTGTGTGTATGTTTGTGTAGTGAATGTGGTGTTGAAGAGAAAAATGTGACAAAGTTATAGAAAAATATCGAAAACTGTTTATAACGATACGTAATTATTTAACGCTTACTGTATAAAATACGAGGAATCGGTTTGCGACGACATTTCTACTTTTTGGTTAATTTTATTTAAATACAAGTTTCATTTTTATTTCCCTTTATATTGAATTCTTCTTCATATGTGTTCTTATAAGGTGGTTTAAATTACATTTACAACATAAAATAGTATGGCTTTTCTTGGCTTAATAGAAGTATAAAAAAAAAACAAACAATAAACAACTTGAGCAGCTTTTTGTAAAAATAATAAACAACTACATTACTATTGGAAATCTTAGCACATTTTAATAAATACTCTTTTAAATTAATACTATTTTTTCTCGCTTTTTTTTTTTGTGAACAAAAAGCTTTGTCGTTTTAATAATTTCATTTTCGTTTTAAGCACAAGGGAAATAAATACGAACATATGTATACAATGTAGTTGTATGACAGAAAATAAAAATATTCAATTGAATAGCAGTACAGTTCTGAAGATCACTTTGCTTGAAATCACATGATTTCCAACAACAAACTTGCAGCAAAGCCCTAACTTTTTGCTGGAGTTTAGAAATCACAAGATTTGAAAGCAAATGATTTGCAGAACAGGCCTGTATTTAGCATAATTTTATAAAATAAAAAAGAAAAATTAGGCCTACCTTGATTACATGTGCTTTTCTTTGTTTGATTCACACATTAGCTATGGGTGCTTTGCGCGTCATCGCATCCCGATTCGACTTGTCCTACACATACTGATAATTATTAGTAGCTGCCAATGACTCCTCACCACCACGCAACAATGGCTCCTGTTCTATGGTCTTGTTTGCTTGCACATCATAATCATAATAGTTCATCCAATCAATGCGTTGCGGTTTCAACAAACCGAAGCATGAGCATTCCAAAAAATCCACTAGATTATTAAAGGCACCTCGTGTGAAAGGTGACTTGCCCTTTCGTACCTGGAAATGTCGATATCTACCGCGATTCATGCGTTCATTGGTGGTCATGCCCAAACATATAACCTGATATGTTTGGCAAATTGTAAGTAATATGACCCATGACATGTGCAGCAGTGCATTGGCCATGACCCAGCCTATCCAAGCATTACAATCGCCAATAGCACGCAATGCAGCTACAAAATCTATCATGTTCAAAGAAAAATAATTGTTAAATAAACGAATAAGAAATGTGAAATATTTTTATATTTTTTAAATGTAAATGATGCTAGCTTACCATCAAAATGCACATTGCAGCTATTCATATAATAACGCGAACCACCATAAACCATCCAACTGCACATAATCAATAGCATCCACAGAAACCCCATAAAGTAGGTGTGATTTTTTAGACCAATACAGTTGCCAACCCAGGGACAATGATGATCGAAACGTGCTACACAGCGATCGCAGACACTACAATGTTTTGAGCGTATGGGCCGCCGCACCAAGCAACCGGAACAAAATGAAGAAGGCTCAAAGCCAATGCCACCCAATTCCGACAACTCAACAATAGTCTATAAAGAAAATATCATATTACTTCAAATAACATAATGTTTTAGATGGTTCATTATTACCTTAAGTCTTTGTTCTTGGGTTGGATGTATTATGCCCGGATCACCTTTCCAAGATTTGAGAAAACATAACCACAAACCTCCCGAACATGTCAAGAACAGGGCAGTTGTGCCAAACGAAACAGTATCGACAATGTACACCAGCCAGGTTATATAAAACCAAGCTTTCGTCGCGCAGTAAACACTCAGTGGCAGCAAAGCCATTAAGTGATCGTCGAATAATGCTTTCCCTAAAGTGTGAAATACAGCGTAGAGACAACCCAATAAAAAGAACTTTATAATGTACAGTGTATTTAAAGTGAATATAACACCAGCCAAATAGAAGGCAGTAAATGGGCATGCAACCATGGACCACCAGCGCAAGCGTTTGTCATGCTTGACTCGAACCAGTAGAGACCTTCTTTGTTGCGACGATAATGAGGCATCTCTAATGCGTTCCATTACCTTTTGACTTATCCAAACGGCACCTGCTTGTGACTCTAGCATTGTTAGTGGTGTTTCTCCCCGTAAATTGGGCACATCTAAGGAAGCTTTGGATTTTAAAACCAAGGTATTTATAGCTGTAGCATTGCGTGCTAAAATAGCCCAGTGTAAAGCGGTATTGCCATGCGTGTAGTCCACCATGGCCGGATTAGCGCCCAAGGTAAGAAGTAGACGTACAGGATCCAAAGCACAAACCTTAAATGCATAAGAAGTTGTTCAGTATTGGATAAAAAAATTTAAACACAAAATCATTATAAAAACGCCAATTGCTAAATCTGTATGGCAATTTAAAAAAAAAAAAAAAAAAAAAAGGAAACGCAAGCCATGAAATAAAAAAAAACACTGACGCTCACCTTCCAAGCAGCCCACATTAGTGCAGTCATACCACCACGATCCTGCAAGTCTGGGTCAACTCCTTTGGCAATGAAATAAGCTACTAATGCTGTATGCGCGAATTGAGCAGCAATATGTATGCACGAACAGCCCTCGGCATCGCGTATACTTGGATCTGCTCCAGCAGCTATTAGAAGTACAACAGCACCCAAATGACCTTGTCTTGTGGCCCAATGCAGAGGTGTTGCATTAAGCTCTCCGCCTAATGCATCAACAACAGCACCCTTTTCCAAAAAGTACTTTATAATATCACGTCGATTATTGATTGCAGCCCAATGCAATAAAGTCACCGTTTCACTATCCGGTTGGTTTACATCCCAACCGGACTCAACCAGTTCTTTAACTCGGGCCGTCGCCCCATATTGAGTTGCTTTGACGATGTCAAAGCCACTGTAGTCAGGTTCAATGGGTGCACTAGGCGGCTGTTGAGCCATCAAGGCACCCTGCCGTTCGGCTTCTCGTTCTGCCTCTGTGTTGGGGGCACAAGACCCGGTCGTTGCTGCATTGCACGCACTTTGGTACATGTTTTGTGGTTTCTTAAACATTAAATTGCTTTTTTTATTTGACTTTTTTTGGGTTTTTTGATTATTCAATAGCAAATTAAAATTAAACCTTTTTTCTTTTTACAGTCGGTCGCTCAGAGGATATTTTATGGTGCAAGTGGTGATTCACCCACCTCCTCTTTTTATTTATTACGTACCTTGGCACGATTTTTACAATTTTATGTTGAAAAGCATTTTATAGTTTTGTGATGTTTTTCTCGCTAACTAAAGTTAAAATAATATTTACACTTCTAAACGCTAATTTTTATAACGATTACTTCAATTTGTATTAATAGTTCCCAGAAATTTTCTGGATTTTACATATCGTCCCGAAGAAAAACTTTTCTCGCAGCAATTTTCCCAAAATGACAATTGTGGTGACATTTTATCCTGCTGATTGACATTTCATTTAGTGCAAAATATTTCCGCTAGGCGAAAATCATACATACATATGTACGTAAATATAATTGTATTGTGTTGGCAAGTATGTGAATAAAGAACCGTTACAATCAAATTAACGTTTGATTTGTTGCATTCTGTTTTAACTCATAATTATTGTGTATGTGTTTGGCAAATAATCGTCAATAAACTCATTTCCATCAAAAAGATTTTTTGCACAAGAGTCCAATGTGCATCTTGATAAAGCTGACGCCGGCGAAGTGTGAGGCAATCAACTATAAAAACAAAATGTAAGGAAGGAGTGATACGAAAACCGGAGCTTATTAAGAAAAATATTTCCGTCGGTATTCATGAAAATTCAAAGTGCCACTGCAATTCATTTTAGAACAAATTTTATATGAAAATTTTTTTCTAAAACGTATTTTGATATTTTATTTTTCATGAATATCGTATCGAAATTTTGCAAATTAGAATTTAAAAGCATAAAATATTTGTAATAAAGAATATTGTTAACCTACAAAAAATGTAGTATACTATATTCATAAAATTTATAATGGATTTTAAAAGTTCTATAAAATTTATTCTTAAAACTAATTTCAAGTACACACAATCAAAGGTTTTATGAATGTATCCCTTAAAGTTTTTAGCACAATGAGAACTTTCTAGGACCCAAGTGGGCCGATGTTACGACCGGCAGCCCACTAAACGTATCCCTTAAAGTGTGTAACTTTGTGAAAGAAAACTCCTAAAGCAGATTTCTTCAGCAAACTGTAAATTGAAACCTTAAAACTCACTAGATACACAGTGTACCGTTAAAGTTCATAGAAGCGGTAGTAAAACCCCATAAGCTGCTATTTAAAAACAGTATGCAATATAGTTATGGACTGAAACACTCTTGATATGCTCCCTAGTTTCTACTTTGTTTTTCTAGTCTTCTTTAAAAATATTTTACCACAAAAATTTTTTTTCAAATTTGACGACGTAAAACCCAACTAAGTCCCAATAAGTAATTCATTTTAGTGTATAGCTAAACATACATACATACATTTATTATAGTTCCTTCGTTAAGCACCATACATCGTTGAGTAAACATAACCTTAAAATATACAATTCGTAAATTGAATGTTTTTACGTTTTTCCTGTTTTTTGTTTGTGTTTGAAGATGTAAATGCATTTTAATTGTTTATACCCATGTACTTATATCCGCATTATAAAGATCAACAGGTGAGTGGTGGTCATATTGTTTATGGGTTAATTGTTGCCAATGTTCCTGTACCTTTAGCTATATTCATTATTTATCAAGGACTTGAAAGTAAACTTTGGTTTACTAAAACAATTGGTTTTCTTGCTCAACAAATCACTTTTATACCAGTTTTTATTCAGGGTTCAAAAAAAGCTGCAGTTTCTTATTTTAAAGGCTGAAGCTGAGCTAAGGCCGTGACATTTACATGACATGGCAGCAGCGACAGATACAGCAAAGCAAAGTAAAGTCATATGGCTGAAGATGGCTCGTGCAAATTTACCAAGGCTCAGCTCAGCTTCAAACGGTTTGATACAACTTTTATGGTTGCGATGTCTACATCCAATAGATGTCTGCGAAAGATGAAAAAGTAATGAAATAAAAAAAAACTTAAAAATATATTCACCTGTTAAGTGTTTCAACAAAACATTAATTTCGTTTCTTTTTTTTTTTTTTTTTTTTTGTTATTGCAGCCAATAAACAGCGAATGTTTGTTTTTGCACCTCCATCGCAGTCAAAATGTACAGACACAGACTTCAGACTTCTCTATTGAAAAAGGGATATTTGAAAGCTTAGCCAACAGCTATTTTTAAGTGCTGTCTGTGTCTATTTCGAAGAGAGCCCTTTGAACACTGTTTTTTTTTATAGAGACTTTATTTGTTAAATTTAAAGCAAATGCATTTTATTTGATTTTTTACAAAGCTAAACCAAGTAAAATAATTTATGAAAACGAACATTTAAACAATTTCAACCAAATAAATATTGAACATTTACACATATGTATTCATGTATGTTGGTTTTGCTAAACACTAATATTCAATTAACTTAATTGATATAACATTTGTTTATGTATTATGTTTTCTGATATTTAATATTAATATTTAACATCTATTTAAAAAAAAATTCATATTTATTATATGTATATCATCAAGTGTATTGTCAAATGTATGTCTCGCGTGTAAAACATTTCTATTATTTTTAATTTTTTATTCACATATTTTTATATAGTATGCATGTATGTATATGAATTACAATTTAAATAAGTATAAACAATTAAATCAATGAAAAATATTTATTTTACAACAAAACAAAAAAATTCAATTAGAATGCTATTTATATTTTAATTAAAATTAACGAAAAAGCAATAAAAGACAATAAAAATTATCTTAAAAAAAATTAGTTGGGGAATTAAAAACTTGATTTTTAATCGTTTAGCAATTTTTTTCTTTAAATAAACAAAAATTTTAATTTATACATAAAAATATAAACATTTCAATACATTTATTAACAAACAAATGGCAGACAAAGACCATTTGTCTTTCTTTTTTATCTTAGGTTTTTGACTAATTGCTTTTTATTTTGGTTAGTTTTTATAGAAAAAAAAAAACATCTTTTACTTATTATTTAACTAATAAGAATAAAAACAAAAAATCATACATGATTTTTTAATATTCGAAATTTCATAGGACTTTTGTATTTATTAATACATCAAATAGACAGATATATTGCGTAGTAAATGTGTTTGAAATTCTTTGTTTTTGTTTTAGATAAAATATTTGTATATAAGTTTGAAACAAACTTCATTTTCAATTATTGTTTTAGTGAGATTACGATTTTGTTTTATATGTTTGTAGGTGTTGCTTAATTGTATCGTAAAATTTATTCCTTCATATAAGGATAGCTTATATCACGCAGGGGCACAAATGTTTCCTTTATCGCCTGTGGAGAAGTCCAGCGTAAGATGTAATGGGGACCACCAGCCTTGTCATTAGTGCCTTTAAAATATTTATTTATTGAAATACATAAACAAACTATACTAATTCAAAATAATGTTTAAAACTTACCTGACATACGGCCGCCACCGAAAGGTTGCTGACCCACTACAGACCCGGTTGATTTATCATTAATGTAAAAATTGCCAGCAGCCATTTTAAATTCTTCTAAGGCTTGTCTTAAAAATGATCTACAAATATGTAACACAAAATATTTTTTTTTCTAATAATCACATTTTTTTCAGAAAACTTATGTTAAACTAAATTTTAAGCTGAAAGTCTTAACTGCAACATTCTATAAAAACCTTTTTTCGCGGTACCAAAAACTTGCTAAACCAAGCTTCACAACATTTTTGTAATTAACAATATTTTCTATAAACAGAAACTGCTTTCGTGGAAAAATAGATATGTTCTTAAATATTTTACAGCGGTACAAATCGTTTCCACAATATTTTCTATAGCAAAATTTCTACAAGTAATTTTTTCTATTTTCTAATAGAAATAAAAATGTTCCGCGCTATAGCACTGAATAATAATGCGATCTACATTTTGTGTTGGAAAAGTGCTTTGAATATGTATAAGCTTTTATAATATTTTTTGGAAATATATTATTTACTTTTATGTTTTCTGTTCCGGAAAATCTACGGCTCACAAAACTGTTGATAACGAGTGATGTGCTCAATATTTCCATTAGGAAGGAAAATAGGTTCCACAATATTTTTTATACAAGGTGTCCCATAACTTAACATCCAAACGAAAACTGGTGATAGGTCAAGTGGTGACTGCTCCCAATAAAATTATAAAAAAATTTATGTTGCGTAGTTTAGAAGGTATTGCCATATTGAAAAAAAAATCACCCCGTGATGATCTTTTCATTCCTGTGACTACAAATGTTTTTTCTCTAATTTTTTCTTTCTCTAAAAATATCGTCAGTTATGCTTCTT
Source organism: Sturmia bella (assembly GCA_963662145.1). NCBI lineage: Eukaryota > Metazoa > Arthropoda > Insecta > Diptera > Tachinidae > Sturmia > Sturmia bella. The sequence continues at coordinate 74,040,439 of OY759169.1, read as the reverse complement.
TTATCTACATTTAAAGATTCGGACTGTAATTGCTGAATTCTCAAAAAAAAAATCTCACATTTTGCGACTTTTTGTACTCAAACTGAAAATAACACCCAACTTTAGGCAGCCAGATTGAAAAAAAAAATCCACTAGGTACCTTCGGCAAGTTCCGCCAAAAGTTGCCGCGATTTGTCCCAAATTCAAAAATATATAACGTTTGGAGCATTTCGTTCTTCAAACTGCGAAAAAAAATTTTTTTTTTTTGTATGGATAGTGAAGATGTTTGCCATGGGCGAGCAAGACAAATAGTGACACAACATTTAGCAATTCAGCAAAAGTAAGTAAAATTAATAGTACAATGAATTGGGGCCTTGTTCTACGAAAAGAGCAATGAGACACCCTGTATAATAATGTTTTAATATAGTACGGAAATTTTTGTATAATTACAGGTGTGTTTCTTTACACTATTTTACTCTACAATGTGCAAGAAAAGTTAAATTTGCGTAGATGAGAGCAGTTTTAAGAGAATAAAATTCTTCTTCTTACTGCACGAAATAGCCCGTTATTTTTCTTCGTGCACATAATTATGCAGTCAGCTGTTTGAAAAAAACGTACAATAACAAATAAAAGAGTTCATCTTTTGAAATAATATCTGCAAAAGATTATAAATACTAAATGTGTTTAAAAAAAATTAAATTTTTTCAAAACTTTTTTCAATTTTCACTACAGCATTCACTTATACCTTATTTTACATTTGGGGCCTGAGATTTGGTTTTTTGCTGGTAAATTTTATCTCTTATTGAGAGAATTTTATGCTTGCTCTCATTTGCATGAACTCTGCCCTTAAAGTAAACTGTTGTATATAAAATACAACAGTTGACACCTTACGACCCACAACATATTATTATCTTATGTTTTAGATTTCTTTTTATGAAAAATAGTTTTTTTCACGAGATTTCTATACTGAGTTAAACCTCAAAATAATTTTTGAAAAAATCTGCACTCTAAAATATTAGATTCCACTTAATTTTCTATCCTGTTTCACGTTAAAATCTATGTAGTGTAGAACTTTATTTGATTTTCTAGACATGTTTACATATGTACTTATACTTTAAAACATAAGCAGCATCAGCGATGTCACTCGACATCGTTGGCTTACACAAAAGCAGGGAAAATAACAAAGTTTCAAATATTGTTATTATTTTGATGTAAAAAAGCGAGCGATCAGTATATTTGTGAATTCCTTTTCAGTTAAAAAACAGCCCGAGGAAAATAAAGATTCTAGAAGGCCAACCAATAAAATACACACTTAGGAAATAATTCAGATCAGAGATCCCTTACACTTGATTCTGTAAATTCTATCCGTCTAATTCATAAACATTATAGCAGGTTTATAAAGCTCTTATTTGACAGATTTTCCATACAAATATGTCAAATAACAGTCTTATAAGCCCGTGATAACTTTTATGAATTAGGGGGTATGTTTCTAAAGTCTACCTGTACTACTAATATTATGTTCCACACTGTTATTTTTGGAGGAAGTGCCTTCGAATTTACATTCCACAACTGCCAAATTTTCTTACCAAATAAAAAAGTATTTTTTTTTTTTTTTTGCTTTACTACACAATTTGAAAAACACGAGTCATGAAAAATTTCTTCCTAAGACAGTTTTGTGAAAAGATTTCTTTCATTCTCTACTTACTCATCTTGTGCGAATACAGCGCCTGTTAAAGCAAATTGCGTTGAGTTTGGCACCAAGTCCATAGTTTTCTGTAGATCAGCATCTTTGTAGACATAGACTGTTAGAACGGGACCAAAAATTTCCTCAACCATTATTTTATCTCTAGGATCTGTGGTTTGAACAATGGTGGGATTGACAAAATAGCCCTTGGCATCTGAATAAGTGCCGCCAGCAACAATTTCTAAATTGGGACTTTTTTTGGCATGCTCAATATAGGAAGTGATACGTTTAAATGCTTTGTCATCAATAACGGCTGATGTGAATGTTGAGAAGTCTTGGACATCATCAATTTTTAACTTGGCAGCTTCTGCAATGAGACCTTCCTTGATCTATACCACAAAAATACATAAAGAAGTTGAATAAAATATTTGTAAAACAAAATTTATGAAATAAATACCTTTGGCCATAAGGACTCGGGCAAGTACATGCGGGAGCAGGCTGAACATTTTTGGCCACAAAATTCAAAAGCCGAACGTATTGTAGCGGTAACAACTGTTTCGATATCAGCTGAAGGGTGCACAAAATGAAAGTTTTTGCCACCACATTCGCCTATAAGGCGGGGGAAGTTTATGTATTTATCTATATTGCTGCCAACTTGTTTCCACAAACGATTAAAAGTACTAAAATAAAAATGCTTTTCATTAGAAATCATCGAACATTTTGTAATTTCATAGAATCCCATAAAACGTACGGCACTGAACCGGTAAAATTAATACCAGCTAAATGTGGGGAAGCGGTAATGGTATCACCAAACACAGGACCATCAGCGGGTACAAAATTAACAACACCATCTGGTATGCCGGCCTCACGCATTATATTAAATATACGCCAGTTCGATAAAACTGCGGTATCAGAAGGTTTCCATAACACAGCATTGCCCTTAGAAATGACGACCGTAAACAAAACATACGTGGAGGAATGTCTTAATTGAACTTACCATTAAAGCGGGTGTATAAGCCAAATTGCCACCAATAGCTGTAAAATTAAAGGGGCTTACTGCTGCTATAAAACCATCAATACCTCGGTAGCGCATGGAATTTTTGGTCACCTTAATGTTCTCGCTGATGGGCTGATATTTAGCGCATTCTTTTAGGAAGAACGCATTTAATCTATAACAATTGAATAATAAAGTGTAAGAATCTTGAAAAATTGATAAGAAATTTATTTAAATATATTAAAAAATATGTATGTCAACGAGTATAGTATTTTATATATTTCAACTCTCAAAAATTAACTTAATTATTTATTTGCTTGAATCCATATCAATTGAAATGTATTAGTTTAAGCCTAAAAGTAGAACTTTATTTATTTTTATTTTTCAGCCGTCTATATGACGCCGACGTTTCGTTAATGCTACTCAATTCGTAAGTAGACTCGAAGAAAAACTTAAAAGAGTGTTTGGAACGTGACTACATATTCTATTATTTCCATGATCACAATGAGAAACACAAAAAGTAAATTTGTTTTTTGTATTAAAGGCTTGTTTTGAATGTTTACGGTTCTCATTGTGTTCATGGGCATAATAGAATATGTTTATTTTCGAGCCTACTGACTGACGAGTCGAGTAGCATCAACGAAATGTTGGCGGCTGAGAAACGATTTGTTTGCCCAATTGTCTTCCAAGAAATCAGGAAAATCAATCGTAGGAGAAAACAATTAATAAGTTCTACTTTTAGACCTGAAAAATTTATAAAATTTTAACGTAAAACTTTTTTATTTACCTTATAAAATCAATTAACTCGGCAGCCGAGTCAATTTCCGCTTGAATGACAGTTTTGGACTGGCCCAACATAGTGGCGGCATTCAGATCCTGTCTGTATTTACCAGCCATTAAGTCCGCTGCCTTTTCCCAAATCTTCAATCGTTCACTGAGTGGTGTACGATCCCATTTCTTTTGTGTTTCCACGGCGCTTTTGATGGCACTCTTCACCGTATTACTGTCAGCGTAATAGAATTTGGCCAACTTATGTTTATGATTATGTGGCATAACCTGGTGTCTGACTTGATCGGTGCGTATTTCCTTTCCACCAATGACAATGGGTATTTCCTCACAGGTTGCGGCTGTCTTCTTAAGTGCTGCCTCTAGGGCCTTACGCTCAGCGGAGCCTTTTTTATATTCGAGTATGGGCTCATTGAAAGTTGAAAAATCGTTTAAATTTGTATCGGACACAACAGAACTAATGCTACGAGATTTTGTCATGAGATTATTTGGATTTAGAGAGTGCTTGTTGATAAGTGCAGCCACTTGGGGCTTAACACAGACTTGAGTAGTGCGGGCAAGACTTAACATGTTGCTCTTTTGTCAAAAGACTTGATGATAAGTTATTTTATAATTTCAAATCTAAAAAAAAAAAAATTATAAATTGAAAAAAAAAATTAGTTGATGTCAAAAAAAAGTAAAATGTTTCCAATAATTTTAAACGAAATGGACAACTAAATAATAACATCATAGTTTTTTTTTCTTTGTATGTAAATTGTTGACCCAACAACTGCTTCTTCAACACTTTCGCAAGTAGTTCGCCAATAAAACGTTTCAATTTAACAATATTATATCAAATTATAACTATGTAAATGTAGGTATAAAGTAAAAAACAAATTGGCAAATGCACTTTCTTAGTCATCTCCCAAAGAAAACATCTGTAGCAACGTCAGACAAACATATCGAAATGTGATTGAAAACAAAAAATAAAAAAAAATAAAACGTTTTGACCTTAAGACCATATAACATTCATGTACACATGTGCACGTTATAAAAACGCTAAACAGACGTATTGACACAGAAAGAACGAGTACACGTTTAAATATGTATGTATGTATATTATTGGAACGAAGTTCCTTAACGCGGCTTGCTGGTAGTGCAAATTAGTAGAAATCGTCACGAAAGCGTGTGCGCTGTTTATATGTATTGGTGTATCTGTCGACAAACAATTGTGTAGATGACAGCGGAGACACCTACCAATAAATATTAATTAGTTGTGAAAACGGACACTATCAGTTGATAGATGTCGCTAAAGTAAAGCATGTCACAACAAAAAACAGTAATATTGAAAAATTTTCTTCGTTTTGTAGCAGATTGACAAAAAAATACTGCATGTATCAAAAGTAAAAAAATAAAACATTCCAAAAATTTTAAGAAGCATATAAAATTTAAAAATTTCAAAAACAACACAAAATAAAACATACAGATTTCACCTTGTACTACATTCGAAGATGAAGAAAAAACGTAAGGAACTTCGTTCCTAACGGGGGTGCCCCGACCGCATTTCTTTTTTTTTTTTTTTTTAATTAACGGTTCAGCTAATGAGTCTGCTTTATCAATTGTATCGTGGTAGGTACAAAGAAAATGAAAAGTAATAGGTATGTAGGTACTTCGCAAAATAATCGATGAATAAATTAAAAATAATAATTTTATTTTTAAGCTGTAAGGGTCGTTTTCTGCGGACTGTGGAAAAATCTAGTAGGTATATGCTTAAAATTATCTTCGGAAAAAAAATTTTAAAGGATTTTATTTGATAAATTTCTGTACGATCTGTCGGTATTTGACAAATATCCGTTTCAGAGACATAAAATAATTTTTATAAATAAGCCAATTATAAAATATTATTTTCAGTTACGACAAAAGGAATTGTAGGTGGCGATATGTGCACGTAATGTTTTTATTCACTTAAAAACAATTAATAAATACATTAATATTATGAGTGCTTAGAACAGATACCCAAGTCAAGCTTTATTCTTCTTTTGCCAGCATACATTACACACACACACACACACACACACATACGTATCCACATGCATGTATGTCTGTCTATACGTAGGCAAGAGAGTGCCTACATGATACATATATCGTAATCTAAAAACCAAAAGGCCGTAGGTACACAATTTTCTTTTAACAAGAGAAACAAACATTTTTATAAATTTAAGACTATTTAAATTTTACTAGTCAAATTAGTCGTAAAAAACCAATACGGATTTGATTAATAAAATAATGTAATAAGATAGTAGTAGTTTTTTAGTAATGATATTTAAGGAATTTTGTAACTTTTTTCTGAAATCAAAAAGTCGTAAGAAGCCTACATTTTTTAAATAAAAATTATAGCAAAAACGAAATTTTATTATTTTATATCTAAAAAAAATATACCTTATTAATGTTTTCTGTCTCTTTCAGCCGACTATACGCTATTCAATTGGTCAAATATTTCTTTTAAGTTTTTTCTCACATCCGCAGAAAAAAAAACGAATTAAACAACAGGTTCAAACAACTATTTTCGCTGCTAGGGAGAGAGTCCAAGCTATCATTTCAAAACCAACTCCTCATATAGAACACTATTTTAGCGCCAAGTATGGCGTATAAATCTGCTAGCACAACTAACTTGAAAAATATTCAAAGATTTTGAATTGTGTTAATAAATTTGATACTTTTGGACAGCCATAGGTGAATCAGATTTTTTAGAAAGACGTACCTACTTATTTCGATTAACTACTTTGTAATCAATCAAAAAGCAGATTTTGAATTTTTTATCATTTAAGGACTTTTGGATTTCAGACGACGATATACAGGTATATACATACATACATATATTGTATATTTGCAAAAACAAACGAATAATTGGTGTGTGAAGGTGTGTTTTGGTGTTTGGACCTAAAAAATACAATGTGAATTAATAGGAGCGATATTCCCACAAATATGCACATCTATGTACATAGGTATATATACTTACATACATGCATGCATGTACATACATATGCATGGAAATTATGTTCATTGGAAAATTACTTTTAGTGGTCACACATACATGCATGCATACAAATGTATGTCTGCATACACGTACAATACACATAATTGAATGCTTAACCAGAACGATATGCAAAAACAATATAAAAATTCTATCAGGCAGCTTCTCTCTGTCATCATAGTAATAATTTCCAATTGCATACACACATCCACACATACATACATAAATGCACACTAATTTGCCCTGTACGTTAACTTTTGTGAAAAATCAATACCTAAATACATACATATGTATGTATGTATATAATTTTTAGAATTATTGATTTTACAGCAACTCATATACATACATACATATGTACACATTAAAACCCCGAGGCAACAAAATTCAAAATTTATTTTATTACTTTAGCTAGACATACATACGTATGTATGTATGTATGTACACATACATAATTTGCATGGTCATGTGTTTTGTTAAAAAAAAAAATTGTTTTTTATTATTAGTGCAGAAACTGGTTTCACTTTAAAACAATTTGTTGTTCCACATTTTTTTTCTAGCCTTTAGCTTTTAACAATTTGCTGGCGTTTGTTATTAAACCCTTTTTTTTGGTATTACGCAATTTACCAACCGATTTTGCACATTTTTCACAAATCTCTGCTAATTCATTCATTTATGCTATTTTGTTTTTTGGCCAATTATTCTTAGTGGTTTTCAATTATATACACTTACTTTTTATTTAAAATAAAAAAACGATTCTTTTTAATTTTATAATGTAGAGATTTTTCTTAACAAAATATTTTCTTCACGCTGCACTCACTCATCCACTTCGTTTCACATCCAACTCTTGCGGTTGAATATCGAGACGACTTTGTTTGAAATTCATACATATGTTTTTTAACAATTTTGTTTTATCTTTCTCTTGAGCAAGTTATGTGCAGTAGTGTGTGTGCGTATTTGTGGGGAATATGAACATGTGTGCACGACAAATCAGCAGTTTTCGTTTTAGCAATATTCAAAATTTAAATTATACGAAAGCAACCTTGGAAGGAAACAAGTCTGCATACATACTACAATGCATAGTACATCGATTTTTCCACCAACTAGGTACCTACATATGTATGTACATATACATATGTATGTATATCTAGCTTGCAAAAAAATATTGATAGAAAAAATTATCGAGGATTGGTCATACATTTGATTCCTCTATAGATCTTGGAAAAATAAGACAAATAAAAAAAATAAAATAATAAAAAGCTGATGTACAGATTATATACAATCTTAATGTTCAATTGGATATTAACAAAAGACTGAGCAAAAATATTAAAAGGATACGATTTTTCTTTAGCAATCTTAACCCTTCCAATTCAATAGCTTGAATGGTTTAAATACATATGTATGTACATACATATAGTAGGTAGGTATATCTACAAATTTTTTTTCGCATTTTTAACAGTTCACGTATCAAGGTTGCTAACTAATTTTAAGGTCTATTCTCGTAAGCGCATGTACATACATATGTATGTATGATGGGTTTAAAAAAATTTTTAACACACCGCTTTCCCATGTACACGACGTGCGCGCTCTGGTATCCAAAAGAGTTAAACATATTTATTTTTATTAAAAGCGAGCAAACCCACCACTTGCTTTGTATACTGCTCTTTCAGCATTTTGCTTAACTTTTATTTACTACAAGCACACAACCCCATTAACACAAAGACACACAGCACCACTTACGCATGTACATTTCATTGACGAAAGCAGGCCATTCTAGCAGTGATACATTGTATGTACATATATGTATGTATGTAGTTCTAACCTACAACTTCCTTACATAAAGATCAGAAATTGAAAATTCTTTGATCTCTATGATTATTTATAGAATTATTGACTTCAATTGGAAAAATAGTTTGGTTCTGATACCTACATCTAGTGGATTTGCCAGATGGGTATGGCATGGTGGGCAAAAACAGCTGGTGCAAAAAGAGAACGATTCTTTTTATCTTATTTTTTACTTGCTCCCAGCCCCTTCAACTTATAATTGAAATAGCTTAGAAATAATCTCGGATTATTATTAAAACAAAAAAAAATAGCTAAAGGGGTAGGAGTGTAATCTTACCAATGCTTCTCTGAAAATGCCTGCACTCCATCCAAGTACACAAAGGCAGTATTGATGTTTGTGCATGTACAAAAATATGTAGATATGTGTTACATGCTTCCTCAGTATCTCATCACAGGCATAATTTTATTGCTTATCATTGTTCAGCAGAGCTGCCAGATTTGGCGCTTTGTCGTCAAACTTGGCGATAAAAATTTTAACGAATTTTACAATAAATTCTTGAAAGTTTTGACGACCACAATGTTGCTCTTGGAAAATTTCTTTAATATAATATTCCTTATATTTTCCTGAACATTCTTTATTTCATTTGAACCAGTTGATCCCAAAAAAATAAATAAATAAAATAAAGAAATAAATAAAATAAGGCAATAAGTAAAATAAAGAAATAAATAAAATAAAAAATAAATAAAGAAATTTATATTTCTACTATAGCGCATTGGTACGACTCTTATAATAGTTTTAAATAATATTTCTTCTGTAACGAATTCAAGTTTTACCTAAACTCGAATTCGTATGTTTTCATTTTATTGAAAAACTTTTTCAAGCAAAAATAATTTTAAAAATCAGTTTTTTTTTTCTTGATTAGATTTCGAAAGAAAAAACATTACACAAGCAAAAATATATTTTTTCCGTATTGATTTTGAGTTCGATTTTCAAGAAGCAAACATATGTTTAGAAATCAGTTTACCAGCGGCCGAGTTATTAAAACATATTTTTTTTTTAGTTAAATTTCGAAAAAATAAAATAGTATACTCATTTCTTTGAGATTAAACACCTCCCAAAAGCAAAATGAATTTAAAAAATTTATTTTAAAACTGACCAAGCAATTTTTTCAATTTCAAAAAATTTAAATTTTGACTTCAGTTTAGTAAGAAACACTTTCAAGCAGCACAATCGGTTTATAAATTACCAAATCATTCAAAAAGATGTTTTTCTATATCGAAAAAAAGTTCAATTTCTGAAAAAATTCAAGTGTTTTTTACAGCCATTAAAAAAAATAAAAAGAATCTCGAAAATCGGTTTACGATATAGCCTATATTTTAAGTTTGACATTAAAGCGAGTCGATTTGTCAGAACACAAATTTTTCTATATTGTGCCATCGATTTTTCGATAGATCTTGGCATGAGGGAAAAAAAAGTTCCACTACAATATATCAAAAAATTAATTTTTGAGGCATCCGATTTCCAATTTTTTTGCATGGGAGTCCCCCAAAGGAGGCGTCGTACGGTGTCCGTGTGTTAGAAAAAAAAGTATTGGAGAGCAAAAACTATTGGTCATTGTTTTTGACTCCTCCACCGGCACCCTGGCACTGATGATTACTACAATATATCAAAACTGATGTTAAAAATTACCAACATTTTACAAATTGAGGAGAGTAGTTTAAAGTTTGAAACAGAGTCGAATGAAACAAAAATTCATAAGACAAACCTTTTCGAACAATTTCTGTGATAGGTCGCTTGCATGTATAGTTCCTCTTGGCTGCATTCCTCGATCGTTTGGGGGTCATGGCAAAAGGACACGTGCTTCCAATTGATTGGTCTTGATTTTTTACGCATTGACTGGCCTGCAACCGCATATTCCAACTCCAACTGAAAACACTTATCCTTAAATTTTTAAAAATTGTTATTACATTTTATCAACTAGTTTTTATTTAAATAAATCAAAATACATTTTTTTTAGATATATTTATGCTTGTTTGTGTATGTAATACTATGTATAAATAATTTCTCCAAAGAAAGTTATGTATAAATTTGTTGAAACCTAAAAAAGAAAACAAACTAGAAATAATTGAACTTAAATAAGGGGTATCTATTAGTTTTACATATTTGAAATGAAATGAAAATGCTAAATATGTATGTATGTAGTAGATATGAGGCCTTCTAATAAGGAGGCGGTTGATGTTGGTATTGCTGACCCATCATATTTGACTGATTGGGCAGTTGGCGCTGTAATTGAGCCACCAGATTGGGGTTTTGCTGTTGGGCCTGATTTTGAGCCTGGCCCATGCCACCGGCGGCAGGATTTTGCGGTCCCATGCCTTAAACAAAAATCAAGTACGTAAGCAAAAAAAAAAAAAAAAAAGTCCAATTCCATTTTTAAGAATCAAATTGTTCACCTTGCATTTGCATCATTTGATGTTGCATACGCTGCTGTTGTTGCTGCTGCTGGAATTGTTGTTGTTGTACATTGGGCTTGCCGCCTGAGGATTGCTGTCGCTGGTACGGCGGCACTGCACCTTGGCCCATCATATTGTTCATGGTAACATTGGGGGTCTGATTCATGTATTGACCTCTATTGCCAGCCATGGGACCCCCCGGCCCTCTCTGCTGTTGTTGTGTCATGAAATCTGCAGGGTTGTTACGTTGATTCATTTGATTAAAGCCACCCATGAGGTTCGCTTGCGAATTGGGGCCACCGGTTTGATTGATACCCTGTTGATATTGGTTGAAATTTTGAAATTGCCCCGGCCCCGAGGCATTAACCATGCCCTGATTTACACCCGCATTGCCCACTCCACCCACACCTACATTTTGTTGCATCATTGCATTGGCGTTCACCAGTCCGCTATTATTTTGGGCCGCCATCATAGCGTTTGCATTGTTGGCATTGCCCGAGCCCATCATGTTGGCGTTTTGATTCATGCCCATTTGTGTACTAGCTTGTGGATTCATGGCTTGATTGTTTATTTGCTGTTGCAGCATAGGATTTTGGGCACCCATGCCTTGTGCTGCCATACCAACGGCATTAATGTTGGGTGCCATTTGATTGGGAGCAACACCAGTCATTTGATTGGGAGCCATGGCCCTCATGCCAGTGCGACCAAACTGTTGCTGTTGCAATTGTTGCTGTTGTTGCACAGAACTGATGCCGCCTGGCTGCTGTTGGGGCTGCATGCCTTGACCCTGTCGTTGTTGCATGGCATTAAACGAGGGATTGTTTTGGTTAAATGTAGGCTGTCGTTGTCGCAGCATATTATGGAGGGCTTGTTTGGAATTGTTGATTTGTGGGCGTTCAAAACGATTCACTGGAATTAACATATTATCGATAAGTTTTGCTCTCAATAAATATTTCGTATAAAAATTTTTGCTATCGTAAACTCTTTTGTAGAAAATTTTTGCTATTGACAAAACGCCTGTTAATAATTTTTGTTAACGATAAATTTTTGTTGACAATTTTCGCATAGACAATTCTTTTGTCCATACATTTTTAATAGAAAATTGTTGTTATCGATAAACTTTTCGTAGAAAATTGTTCTATACAAAATGTTTGTCACCGATAAATTTTCAATAGATATTGTGTACAAAATTTGAAAACGACACCAATTAAACATTTGTAAAAATTATTCAATTGTTTTGCACTTGATTTAGTGCAATAGCGAAAGGGCTGAAAGTGATGTGGGCGGCAACTCGTTTACTTACTTTGCATGCCTTGCTGTTGTTGATAGAATTGCTGTTGTTGTTGCTGCTGTTGCATGGGATGGAATTGATTCTGTCCCTGCCACTGTTGCTGCTGGGGGTTCATACCGGCCTGTTGCATAACCTGGCTACCACCCGGTCCCATAAAATTCATTTGCTGATTTTGTTGCGGATTTCCCACATTCATTTGCTGTTGCATGTTACCCGCTACACCTTGCATTTGCTGCTGTTGCATCATTGCATTGGGGTTTTGTTGCATCATTTGATTGGGATTGAATTGCTGCATATTGACCTGATGTAACAGAAGAAACTACTTAACGACCAGGACGAATTAGAATAAAATAAATTTTACTAACATTTGAGCCCATTTGCATGTTCATTTGCATTTGGCCCATTTGTTGTTGGGGATTCAGCTGTTGCTGTTGCTGTGCCACTTGTTGCTGCTGTTGCGTTTGCTGTCCCAGCTGTTGCTGTTGTTGATTCTGTTGCTGTTGATTGGTAGCTTGCTGGTTGCCTGGTTGGGTTTGCTGGCCCACCAACGGTGGCTGTTGCTGAGCATTCACAGGAGGTGTTTTGGGATTTTTAGGTTTACGTTTGCGCGTGGTACCTTTGCCGCGTCCCCTGCCCGTAACCACCGCACTGGGTGATTGATCGACTGACGAAGGCGTATCAGCTTTCATTTCATCCTTCTGCAAGAATGGGGTAGGTGTCTTTTTATGGACAACAATAAATTCATAAAAAAAAAATTAAGCCAAAATTAAAAAAAATGTTAAAAATAAATATAAGTCTGTAAATAAAAAGAAAGAAAGAAAAAAAACAAGCGCAAGCAACAACCATACCACTATTTTCTCGGGCACCGGTTCCACTTCCTCGGGCGGCAACGGTAATGGTTCATAATAATAACTGCTGGGTTTTATCAGACTGTGTGTGTGATATTTAAGATTCCGATGGGCCTCTTCATAGGTCAAGGGCTTGCGTTCCAGTTTTACCGCACCGAACCAAACCCAAGACAAAGGTGCGGGATTTTTATGACCCTCCAAAATATCCCACACTGAAATTCTTTGCTTGTCGGAAATGCGCAACTGCTTCTTATCCATATCATTGATTTTGTTGCCTTTTTGGTCCACTCCAGCCGGTTCGCAAGATATAACCTTCGATGCAAATTAAAAGCATTTTGAATACAAACAAAACTCACACTTAAAGACTTAACTAACCTCTGTTTGGTGTTTGTACAGCGGCAATAGTTGCCGTATTACTTTAATGGAAGCATTATTCTTTTCGCCAATTTCCTTTTTCAGCTTTTTCATTAAATTTGAATAGAATTTTTCATCTCTTTCTGACTGGCCATCAGACACAAGTGTGGAATGTACCAAAGTAGTTAGCATATCCACCACCGTGGTGAAGAGTTCACTGTTTACGAAAAACAAATTGTTTTTTTTTTTTTTTCAAAGTAAAAGTAAAAAAATCTTACGAAATAAATAAAACTAACCGGTTGGTGCTTAAGTCAACCACTCCCTGACAAACCAATTGAGCCAATAAAATGGCCCAATCCGTAATGGAAGTACCATTTTTCTGTATGGAATCAAACATGCCACCCACCAAAGAGAAACGCAACTGCAACGCATCCAACATTTCCTCACGGCCCAGGGGATCATCTACCCCACCCATGCTATCAAACTAAATGCGAAAGAAATTTATAATATTGAAGTTAATTTTTCAAAAACGGCCTATAAACCAGTTCTAAGGCTTTTGATTTTTTTGATTATATTAATCGAATAACTATAAAAAATCTTTATAGAACATTTTTACGATTGATAAAAAATTTTTATACAAAATTTTTACTACTCATAAAAAATGTTTGCTAACGATACCCATTTTTTTAGAAAAATTTTGCTATCGATAAAAATTTTTACTATCGATAAAAATTTTGTTAGAAAAAATTTACTATTGATAAAATTTTTTTAGAGAAAATTTTGGCTATTGAAAAAAAAATTTTTTTTTAATTTTTACTATCGATAAAAATTTTTGCTATCGATAAAATTTTTATAAAGAAAAATTTTACCACCGATAGAAAATTTTTATTATCGGTAAAATTTTTTATAGAAAATTTTTACTAATAAAAAATTTTTGTTAACAATAACCAATTTTTTAGAAAAATTTTGCTATCGATAAAAATGTTTACTATCTATAAAAAATGTTAACTATCGATAAAAATTTTACTATCAATACAAATTTTTGCTATTGAAAAATTTTTTTTTAGAAAATTTTTGCTTTCGATAAAATTTTTTTAAAGAAAAATTTTACTACCGATAAATAATTTTTATTATCGGTAAAAATTTTTGCTATCGATACAAATTATTTATAGAAAATTTTTACTATTGATAAAAATTTTTTATAGACAATTTTTACTATCGATAAATTTTTTTTTTTTTTATATTTTTGCTATCGATAAAAATTTTCATAGAAAATTTTTTCAATTGATAAACCATTTTTATAGAAAATTTTTGCTATCGATAAAAATTTGTAATATCGATAAAAGATTTTTATAGAAAATTTTTACTATTGATAAAAGTTTTTTATACAAAACTTTTTCAAACGATAAAAAATTTTTACTACCGATAAATTTTCTAAGAAAATCTTCACTATCGGTAAATTTTCTATATTTCTATAGTTAAAATCATTAAAATTTCTATAGAAAGTTTTTACTATCGATACATTTTTTATATAAATATTTATTATCGATAATTTTTTTTTTCTAGAAAACTGTTATCAGTGGCAAATTTTTTACAAAAAAAAAAATTTTGTTATCAATAAATTTTAAAAGATTAAATTCTCTTATCGGCATATTTGGATGAAAAATATTTTTACTCACCTCTGCATATGATTGCAAGCACTGTGACAGCTGTGAATACAGCGAGACAAGCAAACTTTCTTTGTATTCATCTTGACCCTTGAGGCAGGTCAATATCAAACCCAAAAATGGTTGATAGTTTAAAGGCATTTTTTTATTGCGTGCACTGTTGTTGGACCCATTACTGTAACTACTGCTAGCACTGCCACAACTATTACTCTTTTCCCGTTCGTCACCACTGCAGGAACTGTTATTATCGACTTTTGAAGATTTCGAAAAGTAGTTCATGCTTTCTAACACTTGTCCAGCAACTCTTAAAATGCGACCCTGCACAGCAGGTGTCAGTTTAGAGACCAAAGGAGCTACCAGCCAGGTAGATGGTTTAGGTCTATGCTCTGCTTTGCCCCCATTCGGCATAAAAACTTCTTCCATTAGGAAGACATCTATAGCAGCACGAGCCACTGTGTCCAACCAGGCGGTCAATTCACTGCCATTGTTCATGCTTTGCTTGTGCATAAGTTGCAAGTCTAGCCACGATATGCGTAAAGTCCACTGTCCGAGATTCTCTAATATTCTAACAATCATCGATTTCTGATCCATCTCAGATATAATACTATACTCAGCCTCAGAATAACAAATCATGTGCAATATAGACTGCGACTGTTTGGGCGTTAGCATGTCGTCGATGATCATGTCACACAGTTTGTCGGCATTCTTAAGACACCTCTCCAAGACATGTTCCTGGGCACAAATTTGTTTGAGTACATGCTGGGCAAACTCTAAAAGTGAAATTTGTTCGCTGGCACCGGAAACTGATGGATTCAGCGGTGTTGTCGACAAGGGTTGTGACATGTCGTGATCATGATCGCCCGTCAAATTTGTCAAGTCACTTGTGCCCAAAATCTGACTTATATCCACAGGACGCTCATTGCTTTTCGGCGTACTGCCAGGATGAACGGGCGTATTAAAACCACTGCCACGTTTGCTGCTGCTGCCAAAGACGCCAGTTGAGCTATTGCCTGTCATGGTGGGTGTCTTTAAGGCGGTGGTATCCACCACTATCAAAATCGCTTTTAGCACTGCCAAAACCGCTTCCAAAGGTATGTTTTTATGAGCGGCGATTAACAAATGGCGATCGCAGCTAAGTTTAATGTTGGATGAGCTGCTCACGGCATTCAGTGGATTGGGAGAGGTACTGACGGAATACATGCCCGGCTGGGGTATTTCAATTGTTTTAAAAAGTTTTAAAACCAAATGACAAGTCAAACGGGCTCCTAAAAGGTAACAAATACACAAGATATGTACGGTTAATACAAGATACAATTCGATCATAAACTCTTTGTGAGTTGATTGTGAAAAAGCTATTGTTGTTTATTTTTTTAAAAATCCTTGATTTGTTATTTAGAAGCAAAATTAATTTGTTTTTATTATTTGAACTTTTTCTTCTATTATTCAGTTCTCATTAAATTCTACACAAATTGTTACTAATGCATTTTCTAAAATTGTTTCATGGTAAAAAAGTGAAAGTGTATTACGGCTTGAAATCAAATTGGAACGAAAATTCAAAGTTTAATCCAAAAGGTAATTCATGTGCATTTATTCTATAAATTATCAACATCGTTCAATTGTGTAAGAAAAATTTTTTTTTATGAAAAAAAAAAACTTTTTCGTACTGTTGTTTTCTAGAAGAAAAATATTTACTCACCCGATTCAGCATCTGTGGTGATTTCGCCACCCACCGGATAAGCGTTGGCCAATGTGGGCAAAGCGATTTTCATAACGAAATCTGCCAAAGAAAAGCAATGTCTTGCCACCAATATGCATATGAAAACGGCCAACGAATTGTGAATCTTGCTATTCTGTATATCGATCTGGCAGAGATGGGGATAACGAGTCTTCTTCATGGCATGACAAATACTTTGCAAAGCAGCAATCCATTCTTCTGACAAGGCATTACAGCCTGCCGTTAGTTCGGCACAAGCAATGGCAATATCATTTAAGCGATCGTTGTCTGTTTCATGACAAACAGCAAACACAACATTCGAAACAAAGCTGTAGATATTAGAAGGAGATTCATGCAGTTGCCTCAGCCACAGTGACTCAATTTTGCCACCTCTTTTGGGTGAAGCCAAGAATTCTTGCATAAATTGTGGATTGTAGGTTTGTGGTGCCATGCCCAATTGTTCGGGTTGATTGAAAATATCCTTAAATTTTTTGATGTGGCTCATTTGTTGGAAAAACTCAGGCTCTTGGTCTTTCGAACGCAGCATTAAGCACGACTCATACAAATCACTTAAATAGGCCAAAATACAACGTTCAGCTGAACTGCATTCCGCAGGATTGTTGACATGTTTAATGATGCGACACAAGCCTTCAAATACTGAAACAGTTTGTTCGTGTGACAGCAGTAAGCAGCTGTGGTATCTTCTTAGTATACCCACTATGTAGAGTCCCAAGGACGTGGTGTAACTTCTAATCATATTAGACTTTTTTGCCTGCAATTGACTTTCCACTTCGGGCAGTTCTTTCAGTATCTGATCGCACAACTCTAAAAGGCTGTGTATGTTTAAAGCCATTTCCATTAAGTCAAACAAGAAGGCCACATGTTCTTGTACCGGCAAATAGTTGTTGTTACCCACCGCAAAACCATTTAATTGCTCCAGTACTGTTGCAGCACACTGAGAGGTGACAACATGTTGATCAAAATAAGCCATATTTTGACATTTGCTTGTGGTATTTTCAAAATTGAATTCATTGCGTGAATGCTTTTTCACTTTTCCACCTTCTGCCACATCAATACTAAATTTTTTAGTGAATAATTTACAGATCTCTTTTGACATCTTTTTGACAGCATGTTTCTTCTCGTCACGTTCTTTACCCACGCCGAAAAGTAAAATATAACGCTGATTGGATTCACTGCTATAGATCATTGAGGGATCGTCTTGGGGTATAGGAAAGTGTTTGGTATAAATGTAATGTCTGGATATTGACGAATTTGCATCGTTGCAACCCGCACTTGTATTATGATCAGGTATTTTCGGACTATCCGGTGCCTCGGCTTGACCTTTTTCCTTTATATTCTGCAGAAGCTTGTCCAAATCGTCATCAACATTTGAGTCATCAAACTCATTGTGTTTGAAATCCAAGCCCGGTCCAAAATCATCATCAAACCCATGATTGACGGCTGGAGAAACGGGTTTGTTGGATACCGGCCCCGTAACATTATTACCCACTACACCAATATTACCTGACTTGTTGTTGTTTAAACTTATTGCCACCGCATTTGTAGATCCTTCCAATAGATCACCTCGGGATATGAGCGTATACATGTACGCGTTATGTGAGAACACATCATGACGTATTAAAGCGCTAAACAGGTGTACCAAATTCGTAAACTGTGTACGATTAGCTAAACTGCCGTTTTCATCCAAAACGGGGGCATCATGATCCAAAAAATGCATTAAGACTGGTTGAAAGACTGGCAAACCACCAATGAGTCCAGCTCCAGACGCTATAGAGTCTTTATCATCATTTGGATTATTGGCATTCGCATTGCCAGTGCCATTGTTATTGTCTTCCGGTGAAGGTGTGGTAACTTCTATTTGGCGTTTATCCAAAAGTATGGCTACCACAATTGCACGATGTTCACCCCATCTGAAAGGGATTTAAAGACACATTAAATATAAAAAAAGTGTGGGAAATTCATCAATAGTTTCGATTTGGTATCGAGCACATTCATAATTTTGAATAGAATTGATAACAAAACATTTCTATAGAAAACTTATCGATAGCAAAAAACTCACCGTCCATGGAAAATTTATCGATCGCACAAATATCCTATAGAAAGTTATCGATAACAAAAATTTGTTATTAAAAATTTATCGCATAAAAGAAATGTTTACACAACTTTATCGTTTACAAAAATTTTCTAAGAAAAATTTATTGATAGCAGAAGGTTCAGATGTCTCTGGATAACAAATATTTTAATAAATAATACAAACTTTTTCATGTTTAAACAAAAATTCTGTATCTGAGTGTATTCTGAATGTATCGATAACAAAAATTTCATAATTATCTGTAGCAAAAACCGGCATACATATTATATTGAGCCAAAAATGTTTTCGTTAAATTTTCTAGGGGAAATTCTTATTATTTATTTATTTCAAGAGAAAGTAAATAGAAAATTTTTGTTATCGATATATTTTCTCAAAAATGTTTGACACAAAATCTATCGAAAGTAAAGGTTTTTCACAGAAAATTTATCGATCACAATTATTTTTCACAGAAATTTTATTGATAGCAGCAATTGTGTAAAAATTTATTGGTAACAAAGTTTTTCATTGAAAATTTATCGATCACAAATATTTTCCATAGAAATTTAATTGATAACAGCAATCATCTAAAAATTTATCGATAACAAAGTGCGATGTATCGATAACAAAAATTTAATATTATCGGTAGCAAAAATTGCCGCTACAAAATCTACCGATAACAACAATTTTCCTACATAATTTATCGATAACAAAAACTATATGCAAAACTTATCGATAGCGAAGTTTTTAGTAGAAAATCTGTTTCGATAGAAAATTTAGCGATCACAATAATTTCTATAAAAAAATTTTTAAACATTCATCGATACCGGATTTTTTCACGGGAAATTTAAAATAATCATTTTCTATAGAAAATTTGTAGAGAAAATATCTATAGAAAATTTTGAAATAGCAAAATTAATGAAGGAATGAAAATATTCCAAAATTTTTCAACAACTAAATTTTGATTGAAAAATTTTTTTTACAAAATATGCATCGATAACAAAAATTTTATATTTCGAAATTTTGCTGTTGAAATTTGATGTATGTATGTGCGTGTAGGTATGTAAGCATATTGTTTGTATATAATTCGTAGGTAACAATAGAAAAGAAAAAACTTGCCTTTGACTTGATACGGCCCACTCGCATAAAATCTTCACCGTTGCGCCATCCACGCTGTTGGCATCGTACTCCTGGCGTATCTCCTTCATTTCACCATTGGCTCCCATTTCACGACGAACACTTATAAACGGTTGGAATATGTTGGCATACAAAGAGTCTATAGAATTTGTTTGATCCATTAAATCAAAACAGTGCGTATCCAAATGATCCAGTATGGTTAAAACATGGGAGTAGGAATTTTTATTGGCATTTTGCCATTTCTCGGCAAACCAACGATTTTCGGCATGTTTCGAGCGCAGAACAATCTCCGCTTCAATGCTTCTAAGCTGGCAACGCACTTCTGTATTCGTTACCGCACACTTGTTGGGCATCGGTAAGGCTGACGGAGCAACGGGCAAATGATCCAAAGGGCTGCCACATAAAGCGGCTGGTATGCGATTCTCACCTATGCCACACCAAACCATTGCAGTGGGGCATTCTATGGTGATTATTTGTAAGATCGTGCTTAGATATAAAATTATATCACGATGATGGGGACAACTTAGATACTCATTTATTGCACTTTCGTAGGGATCCAAGGCAGGCTTTTTCTTATCTAGATGTTCATCAACATCCATGTGCATGACACCAATGGGCAAAAATTGTTTACCATTTGGTTGTTGGTCCACAATGTTATGCAATAAATTAGCTAGTTTTTTAGCAACAATGTAAGCCATTTTGCGGCAAAGTCTTTCGGATTGGACAAAGTCGTGCATGTATTGCAAGGCAAAGATCAAAATCAATTTCTTTAGTGACTCATCAAACGTGATCTGGGTACGCATTTTGTCCAACAGTTCTAATATCCAGTTTAAAAACTCCTGTCTATCTAAGAGAGATTCCTCGTGCATGTATTTACTTAATTGTGTACAGTAATTCCAGTATTTGAGAGCATTACGGCTATCTTCAAAATTGCTGCCAATGCCAGATATTGACGAGCCAGAGCCGGGTACAGTATTGGCTCCAGGCAAGCCACTTTGGCTACTCGAACTTCCCACCCCCGCCGCATTGCTGCCAGTCAATGAGCTTATGCCGCCACCACTGGATGATTGACTATTTGCTGGGCTTAACATGGGCACCGGGCTGGCCAAAGACTGTGGCACTGTAGTAAGAGAATTTGTAGGATGAGTGGTAGAGGTATTTTGTTGCTGGTTATTGTTTTGTGTTGTGGGCGGTCCATAGCCACTAAGTATGGTATTTTCAGTTGGAGAACCTGAAAGATAAATTTACACCTAAGCCTTTCGATATTTTGATTTACAAATGTGTACTCACTTTTTTCACTTAAATGATAATATTCCTGCAATTTTGGCAGCAAATCCTTCATGAATTTAATTAAATTACTCGTCCACTCGGGCACAGGATCAAATGAGTTTCTCTTTTTGTTTTTGGATTCAGACACACTTACCATGTAGGCAGCACTAAGTTTTATAAACCAAGTGGCTCTTTGCATATTCACCTGGTGGTCACATAATGTTATTAATATTTCCTCCTTCTTGTTAAACGAAGGTGCCTTTTTAGCCAAACTCAACAGGGGCTTGTTGCCGGCTAAATCCTTAAACCAGGCATCCAGTGCACCTTTGGTACGAGGCGACACGGGCCAAAAATTGTCCTTGCAATTGATTTGTTGTTTTTTCCTCACTGTATCCTGCAAGGTCATCAACTCCTCCTTTTTCGCCAAAATGGCATTGAAAAATGATGCAACTTTACTGGCATTGACATTGGAAGTGTGGGCAGTGCCGAATTCATCAGCTAATGGTGGCATTGTGGCAAAACCATGTTTGACATTGGATGGTGTTAATTCATCTTCCCGTTGTTTGGCCTCCTGTGGATAGACATCGGGTGGGCCCAAGCGTGAACGTTTTAATGGTCGCTTTTCCTGCAGCAGGGAAAGCATTTTGGCTGAGTATCCCCTTTTGCTTTTATTTCCTAATTTTCATAAATTTAACACTTTTTAAAAATATATTATCAAAAAAAGAGAGCGACCACTGAAGAAAATGCAAACAATTGTTTGAGAATATTTTTTTTGTATGCTGCCAGACTGTTCATATTCGCAGAAGGTCGTTGCTACACAGAAAATTGGAACATATGTTCACTTTTAACCCTCACAGATGCGAATATGATTAATTATTATTATTCTTTTTTTTTTTTTTTTTTCTTTAACCAGATTGCCTCACGAGAGCAGCTTGTGCAGCCAAAGCTTTGTTTACAAAATATATAAATACACAAACACGGATAATTTAGAGACGGAATACAAGGTAATTCCACCAACAAAACATATGAAGGTTTTGCTGTTGCTATGCGGCAACCTGGTATTAAGGTACCTTGGAAAAATTAACGAAAACCATATTTTAAGTAAGAACAGAAATTTCAATAATAATTTTAAGACTCTTTAAACTTGAAACATTTTTCACACAATACGTAAATGAACTTAGCTTGATATATTTATAATTATTAGTTCCTTCTCTTTAAACAAATCAGTAAAAAGAAGAAGATATGTTTTTCCATTGAAATGTTTATGTATAGGACTTGAGGAGGTTTGACTGTAAGCGACCCAGCTTTTATTTCTACACATATTTTGGTTTGCGAATTACACCTCATCTGGTAACTCGTTAATTGCCAGAAACAAATCTGATTAGAAATTTACATGTGTATTTATTTGGTGTGTAGAAAATTTTTGTATTTAAAATAGTTTTATCACAGTATTAATCTGAATTAAATAAACATAATTGTATTTCTGGCAAGTAAAACATCTTTGACTGCAAATCTTATAAATCATAAGTACAAGAAAGGAAACTGCCGTAAATAATATTTTACAGTAGTTAAATGTGCAAGAGTACAAGCACACAAACACACATAGTATGTATGTAGTTGTATCCTTATGTTAAAAAGTTTACCCAAACTTAACAAATAAATAGTGTTTATTAATAAACTTTTTGCTTTGCTTGCTAAAATGATTTGTGGTATTTTTTTTTTAATTACAGTATTTAACGTGCCGCAAAAAGTAAAAAAAGAAAAAGAAGAAACATGTGTGATGCGCCTGAAACTAGCAAGAAAAGGCAAAAAACAGTAAGTACTCTGAAATAAAATAAAAACAACAACAAAAAATAGTTTAATCGTTATTACCATGTAGCTCTATGCACGATCGAATAAAAAGTATTTAATTTAAAATAACAGAAAATATAATCGGTATATGTAAATAGTTTAATTATTAAACTTTAAAAAAAACTATTTTGTCGGAAAAAAAACTTGAAGTAATCTCTCAATTAAACAGCTGTTGGTTGACCTAGTTTTTCTCTCTACACACCTAAATAGAGTTGTTAGTGTAATGTTTGTTTACGTTTGATTGAACGACAATCAACGGTACATTTGGCCAAACTGCAGTGTTGCCGGTGCATTAATTTTTAAATCTAAATCTAAAACTATACATAAATGTAATTCCTTTGTGTCATAATTGTTAAAAAATTCTCATAAAAGTAATTGTTAAATAAAATGCAACCAACATGCTCTAACAAAGCCAGCGTTTTGGCTGTAAACTCGAAAATTTCATGGCATTTATTATTTAAAAATAAACTCTGGCACAAGGTCTCCACGACTGGGTATTATAAACGCCAACTCATCGGTGAAAATGTGTGATATTATCGCTTTTAAATGCAGAAATACTTAATAATATATTTGATACGAGTTTTATCGCATAAAATAATGATTTTTAAATATTGTGTCAGCAAATCTAAAAACAATCTTAAAAATTAAAAACCAAATTAATTGGGTCTTATCAAGGCCAACTCATTGGAATATTTCAAAATGATAAAACTGAATTTCATAATACGAAATTCTGCCAACAATTCTGATTCGAACAAGAAAGCGATAATATCGGTTTCCATAATACCAAAATCAATTTATTTTGGATTTCAATTCTGATTCTGACAGCAATCAGATTCCACGAAAACTTTAAATATTTTATTTATTACAATAAATCAGCAGTTGATTTCCAATTAATACAAAAAAAAAGTTTAATTTTTTGCCAATATCTGATATAGCTGATTATTGTCACAGTTATTTTTGCATATTTTTAAAGAAAATGTTTGATATCATTATCGCTTCTGAATGTAGAAATACTTAAAAACATAATTGAAGTGAATTTTATCGCATAAAATAACATTTTTAAACATTGTGTCAACAAATCAAAAAACTAAAAACCAAATTGAAATTTCAATTCTTTTCCTAATTTGAAAATTTTGAATTTTGTATGTACTAAGTAAAGCATTAAGAAATCTACACTTTGAACTACGAAATTAATAACTTGAAATTTTTTATATAGAGTGAGTGGCCCTGAAGCTTAAACCAATAATGATAATTTTCCACGTTTCTCATCGAATTAAAACCCTCCTCTTATCATTTTAGATATGAACGACAAGATGGAAACTAATCCATGCATACATATGCTTACGTGCATAGAAAGACATGTTGTATAATATTTTATATCATGATTGCACTGCTTTACGTTTTAGAAAGACAATCATTTCTCTCCGTTCCATTTTTATTCTTATACAAATAAACAATAAAACTGTTTGTCACCAACTTTATTTTATCCGTTGTATTGCAAAAGTTTTCGTGAAATATTCCATAAGACATTTGCGTTCTTATCTATTCTAAGTCGCGTTTATAAGAAACAATTACTTATGTATGTATGTACATATGTATGTTGACCTGGTTCTTTGGTAATGTCACATTTACCACAACTGCTGCCGATGAAATTACATTATAAATCAACATTATAACCAAACGTCGTTTTCTCTGCTTATGAGCCACTTGATTATAAATTTAACTGGATTATTTATTTATTTATTTATTAAACAAACGAATCTCAAGGTTTGTTCTTATCTTAAAATGTTGTTATAATTGGATTGGAACAATAAAAAATAAAAGTATTATTCATAATAAAAAAAGAGTTTAGACACAAAAAACTAAGCAAATTTTTGTGTTTTATTATACATAAGGTTCTTAATACTAGTTAGTATTGTACATATTTTGCACATAACATCTCATTTAAGGTTACTTTATACGGTAATAACATTATGACGTGTCGTAATACAAAATATGATCGCTTTCTTTGCTCTTTTAATTGCGCAACAAGTTAACAGTTTTCTTAACTTAACAAAGTGGTGTTTGAGATTTTTTCACAAAAATAAGATTTCTTTTCTGAAAAATTCTGCCACCACTGATGGAAAACCTACAAGAACAATGACAGTCATTTGATGCATTATCTGAGGGGTTTATACATCAAGTTTTCTATCATATGAAAAAATTTTCTATCATATGAAAAAATTCTATATATGAAAAAATTTATGAAAATTTTTATAAACTCTTCTAAATCAGTGATCTTTCAAAACCTTTTTTGAAAATGCCCACCAATACATACAATGCTATCAATTTCTTTATTATTAAATAAAGAAATACTTAAGTGATTTGCAATGTTTAGGAAGCGCGTGACACGCCAAATTTCGAGAAACAATACAAAAATGTCTAATTTAGATGAAATTAGAAGCGTTTTCAACAAGAGAAAACTTTTCAACAAAAAAGAAAAACAAACAGGCAAATTAACCTATAAAAATATAAATGCATAAACGCAAGTCCAAATGAAATTACAAAATTAATAGAGAAAAATCAAAATATGAAGTTGAGAGCTATAAAATTGCTTTGCATGGATTAGTTATTAAGTTGTTTATGTGTTAGTTTCCATCAGTCATTTCTTGTAGGGAAGTGATCAACGAAAAACTTTGTAGTAACTCTTTTTGGACGCTCAATATTCAAAAGTAGCTATCCAATACTTTTAGAGTGGCATTTTGCAAACAAATTAGATGACTTTCAAATAAAAAACCGATATACCTACATATGTATGTATATTTATTTTTTCCTTTGCTAAAATAAAAATAACAATTTTTGATCTATGTATGTATGTATGTACATACCATACCCAGCCAGCCATTAGAACATTGGTGATGATAATATCAGCAAAATGAGTATTTTAAAACTCCCTTATATAACCAAACACTGATTATTAAATCAGTTGGGCGATAAGAAAAAAAAAATATATATCAAATCATAAATGACTAACAAAGTATTGATAAATGAAAACCCAGGTGATTGCGGGATTGATCGAAATTGAGTCGACTCAGAAGAAGCCTCATTTTCGGCTAAAGAGAGCATAGGGACTATCGAAGAAAACTCGAAGTCGATTTAAAATTGGCAAAAATGCTAGCTGGATATAAGGAAGAACAGCTACCTACCTATCTGTTGTTTAAATATTCAAGAATCCGTTAAAAGTATTGAGTAGTGTTGAGTATCTAAATGAAAAGTATTGAGTATCATGTAGGTACAAAATTATTAGAAATTACCACCTGGCCACCCTGAACACTGAACACTTAACAGTTATATAAGTATTTAAATATACGTATGTGTGTGCGTGTGGGTAATAAAGTTTGTGCACTGACAGGCAACTGTCGTTTAGATTTTATTTCCATCTTTATTATTAAAGTTCGTTCGCTATCAATGATAAACACATTGAACGTGCACAACTTGCGGCGACAGACACACTTTTATATTTCATACAAATGTATAACTAGAATATGCACATCCATGCATACATACATACATACATACTTATTTTCAAAGCGATCATATTGCACACACACGCACACACACACAGTCTTACAATCCTATCCGGCCAATTTTCTCTTACTGCGTCCGTCGGACATCATCTCTACGTACTACTCTCTTTCTTTGTGGAAGTTTTCAAGTTGCAGCTTATTTATTTATTTTTGTTGTTGTTGTTGGTGTTGTCATTTTTTTGGTTTTAAAAACAAGAAATTCATTTCAATTTTCATACGTTTAGTAGACGCTTGTTTAAATAGTTGTACATATTTTGTGAAAGTTAACACATATTTTTTGTTGGCTGTTACTGTTTGTTACAAAGTTTATTATTTTAGCTGCGTGATATTCTTATTTATCACAGTTGTTTAACAAAAGGTCTTAGAAATTGTTGTTTTACAGTGAAAAAAAAGAATACACTTACAAACAATAAAATGCTTACAAAACGTTCTTATCTCTTAAATTCATCTACTTCTTGTAATAACAATAATAATTCCAATGGAAATTGTTTGCAAAATCATACACAATGTATGGAAACGGTAAGTTTCACTCACAGTTGGCATTAAAAATAGGTATTCAATTTGCTTACTTCAAAACCGCCATTGAAATTTTCATGTAAATAACTACATACATACGTGTGTATTTGCCCATAGTTTATGTTTATTAAGCTGTCATATGACAAATTTCTGTGTAAAATAATAACGTCTTGCAAAAAAAAAAAAAAATTATGGCTTTTATAGAAGTGTGTGTTAAAACTGAACTCCTTTCAACAGACACTATTTTTTTTTTTGCATAAAAATATATGTATGTACGTATCTAAAAAACATAAAATATTTTCTATAAATAAAGTCAATTAAAGTTCAAAATATGTAAAGTTCAAAACAGGGGCAAGATTCTGGCATTCGTGATCGAATATACTCGATAATAAAAACAATGTAGAGCAAAAACAAAATGAGCAACAAACACACAGCATTCTATAACGAAATCGTTCAATCACGAGTGCCAGAATTTGGCTCCAGGTGTACTACCGGTATTCATAAAATTTAAAATGTTGTTGAAATACATTATAGAACAAATTTTATATGAAAAATTTTTCTAAAACGTATTTAAACTACACTTTATTTTTTATGAATACCGGTATACTATATACATACCGGTAGTATATATTTTTTTTAAAACAATTTTTCTTCTCGTAAAGGGTCCGCCAAATAACTTTTTTCGAGTGTTGCTTCGGCTGTGTGGCATGTAGCGCCCGCCGTCCTGTTGAAACCAAATGTTGCCAATAACCTGCTCTTAAATTTTTATGAACAAAAATTCGTTCAACATGGCCCGATAACGATCGCCATTGGTAACGGCCACTCCTTGCACATTTTCGAAGAAAAATGGCCCAATTATGCCTCTGGACCAAAATCCACACCAAACAGTGACTCGTTTTGGGTGCGTCGACTTTTCAGTGTATGCGTGTGGGTTTTTGGTGACTCAAGTGCGACAATTTTGCTTGTTTACATAACTGCCGAGATCATAATGAGCTTCATCTGAAAAGATGATTTTGTTTTTTTTTTTTTTTTTGCAAAATCGGCATCTTCTGTAAGTCGATCGATCGCAGGCCCACTTAGCGAAGCGTATATACAAGCCTATTCGTTCAGCGGAAGGATAAAACTAATTATCTGTCAAATCAGACATGAGCTAAGTGTTACCATTCACGAAATAAGCACTAGGTGAAAAAAAAACGTAAGATGGCGGACCCTGTATTATTTAATTCATTTACAGTCAAAGCCCGGTTTAACGAATGATATAATGTTCAGACCTTTCGTTATTCCGAGATATTCGTTATATCGAACAGTAATTTTTTATCTTAAAATTTTATAAAAGACGGTGGTCCGCAGTTTTAAAAACATCAATATTTAATTGTAATGACAACTCAGTGTAGAAATAAAACTTTAATTGATATTTTAACGTTCATTTAAGAATTGTTTTTATTTCTAATATGTAAATTCATTAAAAATCATAAATGTACATAGACTGCATATACATATTTAGCTACATATGTTTGGATGCTATTAACATGTGTAGGTTTATCATTACATTTCATTCATATTATTCATTTCTTAAGAAATCGACATCTCGTTTTCATAATGAACCAAATAAAACTACTAAAATTTTAACGAAAAAAGCAACGCATCACACGTGTTCTTTCAATACAAAGAAAGAAGCCAAAAACACACACAATCCAACGGTATTTGCATATATGGTTTCGAATATTTGTCAAATTACAACTTATACGGGAAAGTGCCGGCAAATCTGCAAATGCAGGTCGTTTTGTGGTCTTCTTCTCTAAATATTTCCGTTTTCAAATTTTGTGAGCAAGAAGTATTTTAGAAAATACAGTAGAAACAAGTTGTGCCTCCGTGGGAAGGGGTTTTCTATACAGTTTTTTGGTTTCGAATATTTGTCAAATTACAACTTATACGGGAAAGTGCCGGCAAATCTGCAAATGCAGGTCGTTTTGTGGTCTTCTTCTCTAAATATTTCCGTTTTCAAATTTTGTGAGCAAGAAGTATTTTAGAAAATACAGTAGAAACAAGTTGTGCCTCCGTGGGAAGGGGTTTTCTATACAGTTTTTTGGTTTCGAATATTTGTCAAATTACAACTTATACGGGAAAGTGCCGGCAAATCTGCAAATGCAGGTCGTTTTGTGGTCTTCTTCTCTAAATATTTCCGTTTTCAAATTTTGTGAGCAAGAAGTATTTTAGAAAATACAGTAGAAACAAGTTGTGCCTCCGTGGGAAGGGGTTTTCTATACAGTTTTTTGGTTTCGAATATTTGTCAAATTACAACTTATACGGGAAAGTGCCGGCAAATCTGCAAATGCAGGTCGTTTTGTGGTCTTCTTCTCTAAATATTTCCGTTTTCAAATTTTGTGAGCAAGAAGTATTTTAGAAAATACAGTAGAAACAAGTTGTGCCTCCGTGGGAAGGGGTTTTCTATACAGTTTTTTGGTTTCGAATATTTGTCAAATTACAACTTATACGGGAAAGTGCCGGCAAATCTGCAAATGCAGGTCGTTTTGTGGTCTTCTTCTCTAAATATTTCCGTTTTCAAATTTTGTGAGCAAGAAGTATTTTAGAAAATACAGTAGAAACAAGTTGTGCCTCCGTGGGAAGGGGTTTTCTATACAGTTTTTTGGTTTCGAATATTTGTCAAATTACAACTTATACGGGAAAGTGCCGGCAAATCTGCAAATGCAGGTCGTTTTGTGGTCTTCTTCTCTAAATATTTCCGTTTTCAAATTTTGTGAGCAAGAAGTATTTTAGAAAATACAGTAGAAACAAGTTGTGCCTCCGTGGGAAGGGGTTTTCTATACAGTTTTTTGGTTTCGAATATTTGTCAAATTACAACTTATACGGGAAAGTGCCGGCAAATCTGCAAATGCAGGTCGTTTTGTGGTCTTCTTCTCTAAATATTTCCGTTTTCAAATTTTGTGAGCAAGAAGTATTTTAGAAAATACAGTAGAAACAAGTTGTGCCTCCGTGGGAAGGGGTTTTCTATACAGTTTTTTGGTTTCGAATATTTGTCAAATTACAACTTATACGGGAAAGTGCCGGCAAATCTGCAAATGCAGGTCGTTTTGTGGTCTTCTTCTCTAAATATTTCCGTTTTCAAATTTTGTGAGCAAGAAGTATTTTAGAAAATACAGTAGAAACAAGTTGTGCCTCCGTGGGAAGGGGTTTTCTATACAGTTTTTTGGTTTCGAATATTTGTCAAATTACAACTTATACGGGAAAGTGCCGGCAAATCTGCAAATGCAGGTCGTTTTGTGGTCTTCTTCTCTAAATATTTCCGTTTTCAAATTTTGTGAGCAAGAAGTATTTTAGAAAATACAGTAGAAACAAGTTGTGCCTCCGTGGGAAGGGGTTTTCTATACAGTTTTTTGGTTTCGAATATTTGTCAAATTACAACTTATACGGGAAAGTGCCGGCAAATCTGCAAATGCAGGTCGTTTTGTGGTCTTCTTCTCTAAATATTTCCGTTTTCAAATTTTGTGAGCAAGAAGTATTTTAGAAAATACAGTAGAAACAAGTTGTGCCTCCGTGGGAAGGGGTTTTCTATACAGTTTTTTGGTTTCGAATATTTGTCAAATTACAACTTATACGGGAAAGTGCCGGCAAATCTGCAAATGCAGGTCGTTTTGTGGTCTTCTTCTCTAAATATTTCCGTTTTCAAATTTTGTGAGCAAGAAGTATTTTAGAAAATACAGTAGAAACAAGTTGTGCCTCCGTGGGAAGGGGTTTTCTATACAGTTTTTTGGTTTCGAATATTTGTCAAATTACAACTTATACGGGAAAGTGCCGGCAAATCTGCAAATGCAGGTCGTTTTGTGGTCTTCTTCTCTAAATATTTCCGTTTTCAAATTTTGTGAGCAAGAAGTATTTTAGAAAATACAGTAGAAACAAGTTGTGCCTCCGTGGGAAGGGGTTTTCTATACAGTTTTTTGGTTTCGAATATTTGTCAAATTACAACTTATACGGGAAAGTGCCGGCAAATCTGCAAATGCAGGTCGTTTTGTGGTCTTCTTCTCTAAATATTTCCGTTTTCAAATTTTGTGAGCAAGAAGTATTTTAGAAAATACAGTAGAAACAAGTTGTGCCTCCGTGGGAAGGGGTTTTCTATACAGTTTTTTGGTTTCGAATATTTGTCAAATTACAACTTATACGGGAAAGTGCCGGCAAATCTGCAAATGCAGGTCGTTTTGTGGTCTTCTTCTCTAAATATTTCCGTTTTCAAATTTTGTGAGCAAGAAGTATTTTAGAAAATACAGTAGAAACAAGTTGTGCCTCCGTGGGAAGGGGTTTTCTATACAGTTTTTTGGTTTCGAATATTTGTCAAATTACAACTTATACGGGAAAGTGCCGGCAAATCTGCAAATGCAGGTCGTTTTGTGGTCTTCTTCTCTAAATATTTCCGTTTTCAAATTTTGTGAGCAAGAAGTATTTTAGAAAATACAGTAGAAACAAGTTGTGCCTCCGTGGGAAGGGGTTTTCTATACAGTTTTTTGGTTTCGAATATTTGTCAAATTACAACTTATACGGGAAAGTGCCGGCAAATCTGCAAATGCAGGTCGTTTTGTGGTCTTCTTCTCTAAATATTTCCGTTTTCAAATTTTGTGAGCAAGAAGTATTTTAGAAAATACAGTAGAAACAAGTTGTGCCTCCGTGGGAAGGGGTTTTCTATACAGTTTTTTGGTTTCGAATATTTGTCAAATTACAACTTATACGGGAAAGTGCCGGCAAATCTGCAAATGCAGGTCGTTTTGTGGTCTTCTTCTCTAAATATTTCCGTTTTCAAATTTTGTGAGCAAGAAGTATTTTAGAAAATACAGTAGAAACAAGTTGTGCCTCCGTGGGAAGGGGTTTTCTATACAGTTTTTTGGTTTCGAATATTTGTCAAATTACAACTTATACGGGAAAGTGCCGGCAAATCTGCAAATGCAGGTCGTTTTGTGGTCTTCTTCTCTAAATATTTCCGTTTTCAAATTTTGTGAGCAAGAAGTATTTTAGAAAATACAGTAGAAACAAGTTGTGCCTCCGTGGGAAGGGGTTTTCTATACAGTTTTTTGGTTTCGAATATTTGTCAAATTACAACTTATACGGGAAAGTGCCGGCAAATCTGCAAATGCAGGTCGTTTTGTGGTCTTCTTCTCTAAATATTTCCGTTTTCAAATTTTGTGAGCAAGAAGTATTTTAGAAAATACAGTAGAAACAAGTTGTGCCTCCGTGGGAAGGGGTTTTCTATACAGTTTTTTGGTTTCGAATATTTGTCAAATTACAACTTATACGGGAAAGTGCCGGCAAATCTGCAAATGCAGGTCGTTTTGTGGTCTTCTTCTCTAAATATTTCCGTTTTCAAATTTTGTGAGCAAGAAGTATTTTAGAAAATACAGTAGAAACAAGTTGTGCCTCCGTGGGAAGGGGTTTTCTATACAGTTTTTTGGTTTCGAATATTTGTCAAATTACAACTTATACGGGAAAGTGCCGGCAAATCTGCAAATGCAGGTCGTTTTGTGGTCTTCTTCTCTAAATATTTCCGTTTTCAAATTTTGTGAGCAAGAAGTATTTTAGAAAATACAGTAGAAACAAGTTGTGCCTCCGTGGGAAGGGGTTTTCTATACAGTTTTTTGGTTTCGAATATTTGTCAAATTACAACTTATACGGGAAAGTGCCGGCAAATCTGCAAATGCAGGTCGTTTTGTGGTCTTCTTCTCTAAATATTTCCGTTTTCAAATTTTGTGAGCAAGAAGTATTTTAGAAAATACAGTAGAAACAAGTTGTGCCTCCGTGGGAAGGGGTTTTCTATACAGTTTTTTGGTTTCGAATATTTGTCAAATTACAACTTATACGGGAAAGTGCCGGCAAATCTGCAAATGCAGGTCGTTTTGTGGTCTTCTTCTCTAAATATTTCCGTTTTCAAATTTTGTGAGCAAGAAGTATTTTAGAAAATACAGTAGAAACAAGTTGTGCCTCCGTGGGAAGGGGTTTTCTATACAGTTTTTTGGTTTCGAATATTTGTCAAATTACAACTTATACGGGAAAGTGCCGGCAAATCTGCAAATGCAGGTCGTTTTGTGGTCTTCTTCTCTAAATATTTCCGTTTTCAAATTTTGTGAGCAAGAAGTATTTTAGAAAATACAGTAGAAACAAGTTGTGCCTCCGTGGGAAGGGGTTTTCTATACAGTTTTTTGGTTTCGAATATTTGTCAAATTACAACTTATACGGGAAAGTGCCGGCAAATCT
The DNA here is from genome assembly GCA_963662145.1 of Sturmia bella. NCBI lineage: Eukaryota > Metazoa > Arthropoda > Insecta > Diptera > Tachinidae > Sturmia > Sturmia bella. The sequence goes on along the minus strand of OY759169.1, from coordinate 74,007,190 downwards.
GCAAATGCAGGTCGTTTTGTGGTCTTCTTCTCTAAATATTTCCGTTTTCAAATTTTGTGAGCAAGAAGTATTTTAGAAAATACAGTAGAAACAAGTTGTGCCTCCGTGGGGAGGGGTTTTCTATACAGTTTTTTGGTTTCGAATATTTGTCAAATTACAACTTATACGGGAAAGTGCCGGCAAATCTGCAAATGCAGGTCGTTTTGTGGTCTTCTTCTCTAAATATTTCCGTTTTCAAATTTTGTGAGCAAGAAGTATTTTAGAAAATACAGTAGAAACAAGTTGTGCCTCCGTGGGAAGGGGTTTTCTATACAGTTTTTTGGTTTCGAATATTTGTCAAATTACAACTTATACGGGAAAGTGCCGGCAAATCTGCAAATGCAGGTCGTTTTGTGGTCTTCTTCTCTAAATATTTCCGTTTTCAAATTTTGTGAGCAAGAAGTATTTTAGAAAATACAGTAGAAACAAGTTGTGCCTCCGTGGGAAGGGGTTTTCTATACAGTTTTTTGGTTTCGAATATTTGTCAAATTACAACTTATACGGGAAAGTGCCGGCAAATCTGCAAATGCAGGTCGTTTTGTGGTCTTCTTCTCTAAATATTTCCGTTTTCAAATTTTGTGAGCAAGAAGTATTTTAGAAAATACAGTAGAAACAAGTTGTGCCTCCGTGGGAAGGGGTTTTCTATACAGTTTTTTGGTTTCGAATATTTGTCAAATTACAACTTATACGGGAAAGTGCCGGCAAATCTGCAAATGCAGGTCGTTTTGTGGTCTTCTTCTCTAAATATTTCCGTTTTCAAATTTTGTGAGCAAGAAGTATTTTAGAAAATACAGTAGAAACAAGTTGTGCCTCCGTGGGAAGGGGTTTTCTATACAGTTTTTTGGTTTCGAATATTTGTCAAATTACAACTTATACGGGAAAGTGCCGGCAAATCTGCAAATGCAGGTCGTTTTGTGGTCTTCTTCTCTAAATATTTCCGTTTTCAAATTTTGTGAGCAAGAAGTATTTTAGAAAATACAGTAGAAACAAGTTGTGCCTCCGTGGGAAGGGGTTTTCTATACAGTTTTTTGGTTTCGAATATTTGTCAAATTACAACTTATACGGGAAAGTGCCGGCAAATCTGCAAATGCAGGTCGTTTTGTGGTCTTCTTCTCTAAATATTTCCGTTTTCAAATTTTGTGAGCAAGAAGTATTTTAGAAAATACAGTAGAAACAAGTTGTGCCTCCGTGGGAAGGGGTTTTCTATACAGTTTTTTGGTTTCGAATATTTGTCAAATTACAACTTATACGGGAAAGTGCCGGCAAATCTGCAAATGCAGGTCGTTTTGTGGTCTTCTTCTCTAAATATTTCCGTTTTCAAATTTTGTGAGCAAGAAGTATTTTAGAAAATACAGTAGAAACAAGTTGTGCCTCCGTGGGAAGGGGTTTTCTATACAGTTTTTTGGTTTCGAATATTTGTCAAATTACAACTTATACGGGAAAGTGCCGGCAAATCTGCAAATGCAGGTCGTTTTGTGGTCTTCTTCTCTAAATATTTCCGTTTTCAAATTTTGTGAGCAAGAAGTATTTTAGAAAATACAGTAGAAACAAGTTGTGCCTCCGTGGGAAGGGGTTTTCTATACAGTTTTTTGGTTTCGAATATTTGTCAAATTACAACTTATACGGGAAAGTGCCGGCAAATCTGCAAATGCAGGTCGTTTTGTGGTCTTCTTCTCTAAATATTTCCGTTTTCAAATTTTGTGAGCAAGAAGTATTTTAGAAAATACAGTAGAAACAAGTTGTGCCTCCGTGGGAAGGGGTTTTCTATACAGTTTTTTGGTTTCGAATATTTGTCAAATTACAACTTATACGGGAAAGTGCCGGCAAATCTGCAAATGCAGGTCGTTTTGTGGTCTTCTTCTCTAAATATTTCCGTTTTCAAATTTTGTGAGCAAGAAGTATTTTAGAAAATACAGTAGAAACAAGTTGTGCCTCCGTGGGAAGGGGTTTTCTATACAGTTTTTTGGTTTCGAATATTTGTCAAATTACAACTTATACGGGAAAGTGCCGGCAAATCTGCAAATGCAGGTCGTTTTGTGGTCTTCTTCTCTAAATATTTCCGTTTTCAAATTTTGTGAGCAAGAAGTATTTTAGAAAATACAGTAGAAACAAGTTGTGCCTCCGTGGGAAGGGGTTTTCTATACAGTTTTTTGGTTTCGAATATTTGTCAAATTACAACTTATACGGGAAAGTGCCGGCAAATCTGCAAATGCAGGTCGTTTTGTGGTCTTCTTCTCTAAATATTTCCGTTTTCAAATTTTGTGAGCAAGAAGTATTTTAGAAAATACAGTAGAAACAAGTTGTGCCTCCGTGGGAAGGGGTTTTCTATACAGTTTTTTGGTTTCGAATATTTGTCAAATTACAACTTATACGGGAAAGTGCCGGCAAATCTGCAAATGCAGGTCGTTTTGTGGTCTTCTTCTCTAAATATTTCCGTTTTCAAATTTTGTGAGCAAGAAGTATTTTAGAAAATACAGTAGAAACAAGTTGTGCCTCCGTGGGAAGGGGTTTTCTATACAGTTTTTTGGTTTCGAATATTTGTCAAATTACAACTTATACGGGAAAGTGCCGGCAAATCTGCAAATGCAGGTCGTTTTGTGGTCTTCTTCTCTAAATATTTCCGTTTTCAAATTTTGTGAGCAAGAAGTATTTTAGAAAATACAGTAGAAACAAGTTGTGCCTCCGTGGGAAGGGGTTTTCTATACAGTTTTTTGGTTTCGAATATTTGTCAAATTACAACTTATACGGGAAAGTGCCGGCAAATCTGCAAATGCAGGTCGTTTTGTGGTCTTCTTCTCTAAATATTTCCGTTTTCAAATTTTGTGAGCAAGAAGTATTTTAGAAAATACAGTAGAAACAAGTTGTGCCTCCGTGGGAAGGGGTTTTCTATACAGTTTTTTGGTTTCGAATATTTGTCAAATTACAACTTATACGGGAAAGTGCCGGCAAATCTGCAAATGCAGGTCGTTTTGTGGTCTTCTTCTCTAAATATTTCCGTTTTCAAATTTTGTGAGCAAGAAGTATTTTAGAAAATACAGTAGAAACAAGTTGTGCCTCCGTGGGAAGGGGTTTTCTATACAGTTTTTTGGTTTCGAATATTTGTCAAATTACAACTTATACGGGAAAGTGCCGGCAAATCTGCAAATGCAGGTCGTTTTGTGGTCTTCTTCTCTAAATATTTCCGTTTTCAAATTTTGTGAGCAAGAAGTATTTTAGAAAATACAGTAGAAACAAGTTGTGCCTCCGTGGGAAGGGGTTTTCTATACAGTTTTTTGGTTTCGAATATTTGTCAAATTACAACTTATACGGGAAAGTGCCGGCAAATCTGCAAATGCAGGTCGTTTTGTGGTCTTCTTCTCTAAATATTTCCGTTTTCAAATTTTGTGAGCAAGAAGTATTTTAGAAAATACAGTAGAAACAAGTTGTGCCTCCGTGGGAAGGGGTTTTCTATACAGTTTTTTGGTTTCGAATATTTGTCAAATTACAACTTATACGGGAAAGTGCCGGCAAATCTGCAAATGCAGGTCGTTTTGTGGTCTTCTTCTCTAAATATTTCCGTTTTCAAATTTTGTGAGCAAGAAGTATTTTAGAAAATACAGTAGAAACAAGTTGTGCCTCCGTGGGAAGGGGTTTTCTATACAGTTTTTTGGTTTCGAATATTTGTCAAATTACAACTTATACGGGAAAGTGCCGGCAAATCTGCAAATGCAGGTCGTTTTGTGGTCTTCTTCTCTAAATATTTCCGTTTTCAAATTTTGTGAGCAAGAAGTATTTTAGAAAATACAGTAGAAACAAGTTGTGCCTCCGTGGGAAGGGGTTTTCTATACAGTTTTTTGGTTTCGAATATTTGTCAAATTACAACTTATACGGGAAAGTGCCGGCAAATCTGCAAATGCAGGTCGTTTTGTGGTCTTCTTCTCTAAATATTTCCGTTTTCAAATTTTGTGAGCAAGAAGTATTTTAGAAAATACAGTAGAAACAAGTTGTGCCTCCGTGGGAAGGGGTTTTCTATACAGTTTTTTGGTTTCGAATATTTGTCAAATTACAACTTATACGGGAAAGTGCCGGCAAATCTGCAAATGCAGGTCGTTTTGTGGTCTTCTTCTCTAAATATTTCCGTTTTCAAATTTTGTGAGCAAGAAGTATTTTAGAAAATACAGTAGAAACAAGTTGTGCCTCCGTGGGAAGGGGTTTTCTATACAGTTTTTTGGTTTCGAATATTTGTCAAATTACAACTTATACGGGAAAGTGCCGGCAAATCTGCAAATGCAGGTCGTTTTGTGGTCTTCTTCTCTAAATATTTCCGTTTTCAAATTTTGTGAGCAAGAAGTATTTTAGAAAATACAGTAGAAACAAGTTGTGCCTCCGTGGGAAGGGGTTTTCTATACAGTTTTTTGGTTTCGAATATTTGTCAAATTACAACTTATACGGGAAAGTGCCGGCAAATCTGCAAATGCAGGTCGTTTTGTGGTCTTCTTCTCTAAATATTTCCGTTTTCAAATTTTGTGAGCAAGAAGTATTTTAGAAAATACAGTAGAAACAAGTTGTGCCTCCGTGGGAAGGGGTTTTCTATACAGTTTTTTGGTTTCGAATATTTGTCAAATTACAACTTATACGGGAAAGTGCCGGCAAATCTGCAAATGCAGGTCGTTTTGTGGTCTTCTTCTCTAAATATTTCCGTTTTCAAATTTTGTGAGCAAGAAGTATTTTAGAAAATACAGTAGAAACAAGTTGTGCCTCCGTGGGAAGGGGTTTTCTATACAGTTTTTTGGTTTCGAATATTTGTCAAATTACAACTTATACGGGAAAGTGCCGGCAAATCTGCAAATGCAGGTCGTTTTGTGGTCTTCTTCTCTAAATATTTCCGTTTTCAAATTTTGTGAGCAAGAAGTATTTTAGAAAATACAGTAGAAACAAGTTGTGCCTCCGTGGGAAGGGGTTTTCTATACAGTTTTTTGGTTTCGAATATTTGTCAAATTACAACTTATACGGGAAAGTGCCGGCAAATCTGCAAATGCAGGTCGTTTTGTGGTCTTCTTCTCTAAATATTTCCGTTTTCAAATTTTGTGAGCAAGAAGTATTTTAGAAAATACAGTAGAAACAAGTTGTGCCTCCGTGGGAAGGGGTTTTCTATACAGTTTTTTGGTTTCGAATATTTGTCAAATTACAACTTATACGGGAAAGTGCCGGCAAATCTGCAAATGCAGGTCGTTTTGTGGTCTTCTTCTCTAAATATTTCCGTTTTCAAATTTTGTGAGCAAGAAGTATTTTAGAAAATACAGTAGAAACAAGTTGTGCCTCCGTGGGAAGGGGTTTTCTATACAGTTTTTTGGTTTCGAATATTTGTCAAATTACAACTTATACGGGAAAGTGCCGGCAAATCTGCAAATGCAGGTCGTTTTGTGGTCTTCTTCTCTAAATATTTCCGTTTTCAAATTTTGTGAGCAAGAAGTATTTTAGAAAATACAGTAGAAACAAGTTGTGCCTCCGTGGGAAGGGGTTTTCTATACAGTTTTTTGGTTTCGAATATTTGTCAAATTACAACTTATACGGGAAAGTGCCGGCAAATCTGCAAATGCAGGTCGTTTTGTGGTCTTCTTCTCTAAATATTTCCGTTTTCAAATTTTGTGAGCAAGAAGTATTTTAGAAAATACAGTAGAAACAAGTTGTGCCTCCGTGGGAAGGGGTTTTCTATACAGTTTTTTGGTTTCGAATATTTGTCAAATTACAACTTATACGGGAAAGTGCCGGCAAATCTGCAAATGCAGGTCGTTTTGTGGTCTTCTTCTCTAAATATTTCCGTTTTCAAATTTTGTGAGCAAGAAGTATTTTAGAAAATACAGTAGAAACAAGTTGTGCCTCCGTGGGAAGGGGTTTTCTATACAGTTTTTTGGTTTCGAATATTTGTCAAATTACAACTTATACGGGAAAGTGCCGGCAAATCTGCAAATGCAGGTCGTTTTGTGGTCTTCTTCTCTAAATATTTCCGTTTTCAAATTTTGTGAGCAAGAAGTATTTTAGAAAATACAGTAGAAACAAGTTGTGCCTCCGTGGGAAGGGGTTTTCTATACAGTTTTTTGGTTTCGAATATTTGTCAAATTACAACTTATACGGGAAAGTGCCGGCAAATCTGCAAATGCAGGTCGTTTTGTGGTCTTCTTCTCTAAATATTTCCGTTTTCAAATTTTGTGAGCAAGAAGTATTTTAGAAAATACAGTAGAAACAAGTTGTGCCTCCGTGGGAAGGGGTTTTCTATACAGTTTTTTGGTTTCGAATATTTGTCAAATTACAACTTATACGGGAAAGTGCCGGCAAATCTGCAAATGCAGGTCGTTTTGTGGTCTTCTTCTCTAAATATTTCCGTTTTCAAATTTTGTGAGCAAGAAGTATTTTAGAAAATACAGTAGAAACAAGTTGTGCCTCCGTGGGAAGGGGTTTTCTATACAGTTTTTTGGTTTCGAATATTTGTCAAATTACAACTTATACGGGAAAGTGCCGGCAAATCTGCAAATGCAGGTCGTTTTGTGGTCTTCTTCTCTAAATATTTCCGTTTTCAAATTTTGTGAGCAAGAAGTATTTTAGAAAATACAGTAGAAACAAGTTGTGCCTCCGTGGGAAGGGGTTTTCTATACAGTTTTTTGGTTTCGAATATTTGTCAAATTACAACTTATACGGGAAAGTGCCGGCAAATCTGCAAATGCAGGTCGTTTTGTGGTCTTCTTCTCTAAATATTTCCGTTTTCAAATTTTGTGAGCAAGAAGTATTTTAGAAAATACAGTAGAAACAAGTTGTGCCTCCGTGGGAAGGGGTTTTCTATACAGTTTTTTGGTTTCGAATATTTGTCAAATTACAACTTATACGGGAAAGTGCCGGCAAATCTGCAAATGCAGGTCGTTTTGTGGTCTTCTTCTCTAAATATTTCCGTTTTCAAATTTTGTGAGCAAGAAGTATTTTAGAAAATACAGTAGAAACAAGTTGTGCCTCCGTGGGAAGGGGTTTTCTATACAGTTTTTTGGTTTCGAATATTTGTCAAATTACAACTTATACGGGAAAGTGCCGGCAAATCTGCAAATGCAGGTCGTTTTGTGGTCTTCTTCTCTAAATATTTCCGTTTTCAAATTTTGTGAGCAAGAAGTATTTTAGAAAATACAGTAGAAACAAGTTGTGCCTCCGTGGGAAGGGGTTTTCTATACAGTTTTTTGGTTTCGAATATTTGTCAAATTACAACTTATACGGGAAAGTGCCGGCAAATCTGCAAATGCAGGTCGTTTTGTGGTCTTCTTCTCTAAATATTTCCGTTTTCAAATTTTGTGAGCAAGAAGTATTTTAGAAAATACAGTAGAAACAAGTTGTGCCTCCGTGGGAAGGGGTTTTCTATACAGTTTTTTGGTTTCGAATATTTGTCAAATTACAACTTATACGGGAAAGTGCCGGCAAATCTGCAAATGCAGGTCGTTTTGTGGTCTTCTTCTCTAAATATTTCCGTTTTCAAATTTTGTGAGCAAGAAGTATTTTAGAAAATACAGTAGAAACAAGTTGTGCCTCCGTGGGAAGGGGTTTTCTATACAGTTTTTTGGTTTCGAATATTTGTCAAATTACAACTTATACGGGAAAGTGCCGGCAAATCTGCAAATGCAGGTCGTTTTGTGGTCTTCTTCTCTAAATATTTCCGTTTTCAAATTTTGTGAGCAAGAAGTATTTTAGAAAATACAGTAGAAACAAGTTGTGCCTCCGTGGGAAGGGGTTTTCTATACAGTTTTTTGGTTTCGAATATTTGTCAAATTACAACTTATACGGGAAAGTGCCGGCAAATCTGCAAATGCAGGTCGTTTTGTGGTCTTCTTCTCTAAATATTTCCGTTTTCAAATTTTGTGAGCAAGAAGTATTTTAGAAAATACAGTAGAAACAAGTTGTGCCTCCGTGGGAAGGGGTTTTCTATACAGTTTTTTGGTTTCGAATATTTGTCAAATTACAACTTATACGGGAAAGTGCCGGCAAATCTGCAAATGCAGGTCGTTTTGTGGTCTTCTTCTCTAAATATTTCCGTTTTCAAATTTTGTGAGCAAGAAGTATTTTAGAAAATACAGTAGAAACAAGTTGTGCCTCCGTGGGAAGGGGTTTTCTATACAGTTTTTTGGTTTCGAATATTTGTCAAATTACAACTTATACGGGAAAGTGCCGGCAAATCTGCAAATGCAGGTCGTTTTGTGGTCTTCTTCTCTAAATATTTCCGTTTTCAAATTTTGTGAGCAAGAAGTATTTTAGAAAATACAGTAGAAACAAGTTGTGCCTCCGTGGGAAGGGGTTTTCTATACAGTTTTTTGGTTTCGAATATTTGTCAAATTACAACTTATACGGGAAAGTGCCGGCAAATCTGCAAATGCAGGTCGTTTTGTGGTCTTCTTCTCTAAATATTTCCGTTTTCAAATTTTGTGAGCAAGAAGTATTTTAGAAAATACAGTAGAAACAAGTTGTGCCTCCGTGGGAAGGGGTTTTCTATACAGTTTTTTGGTTTCGAATATTTGTCAAATTACAACTTATACGGGAAAGTGCCGGCAAATCTGCAAATGCAGGTCGTTTTGTGGTCTTCTTCTCTAAATATTTCCGTTTTCAAATTTTGTGAGCAAGAAGTATTTTAGAAAATACAGTAGAAACAAGTTGTGCCTCCGTGGGAAGGGGTTTTCTATACAGTTTTTTGGTTTCGAATATTTGTCAAATTACAACTTATACGGGAAAGTGCCGGCAAATCTGCAAATGCAGGTCGTTTTGTGGTCTTCTTCTCTAAATATTTCCGTTTTCAAATTTTGTGAGCAAGAAGTATTTTAGAAAATACAGTAGAAACAAGTTGTGCCTCCGTGGGAAGGGGTTTTCTATACAGTTTTTTGGTTTCGAATATTTGTCAAATTACAACTTATACGGGAAAGTGCCGGCAAATCTGCAAATGCAGGTCGTTTTGTGGTCTTCTTCTCTAAATATTTCCGTTTTCAAATTTTGTGAGCAAGAAGTATTTTAGAAAATACAGTAGAAACAAGTTGTGCCTCCGTGGGAAGGGGTTTTCTATACAGTTTTTTGGTTTCGAATATTTGTCAAATTACAACTTATACGGGAAAGTGCCGGCAAATCTGCAAATGCAGGTCGTTTTGTGGTCTTCTTCTCTAAATATTTCCGTTTTCAAATTTTGTGAGCAAGAAGTATTTTAGAAAATACAGTAGAAACAAGTTGTGCCTCCGTGGGAAGGGGTTTTCTATACAGTTTTTTGGTTTCGAATATTTGTCAAATTACAACTTATACGGGAAAGTGCCGGCAAATCTGCAAATGCAGGTCGTTTTGTGGTCTTCTTCTCTAAATATTTCCGTTTTCAAATTTTGTGAGCAAGAAGTATTTTAGAAAATACAGTAGAAACAAGTTGTGCCTCCGTGGGAAGGGGTTTTCTATACACAGTTTTTTGGTTTTGAATATTTGTCAAATTACAACTTATACGGAAAAGTGCCGGCAAATCTGCAAATGCAGATTTGTAACGATTTTTTAAATGTATTTTGCTTTGCCATTCGTTAAATCGAGATTTATTTTTTTTTTTTTGTCATTCGCTACATAAGACAGTTAATGTAAAAATTTCGCCATTCGTTCTATCCGATATTCGTTAAACTGAGTATTCGCTATACCGGGCTTTGACTGTATTCAATTTGCTTACTTCAAAACCGCCATTGAAATTTTCATGTAAATAACTACATACGTGTGTATTTACCCATAGTTTATGTTTGTTTATTAAGCTGTCATATGACAAATTTCTGTGTAAAATAATAACGTCTTGCAAAAAAAAAAAAAAAATATGGCTTTTATAGAAGTGTGTGTTAAAACTGAACTCCTTTCAACAGACACTATTTTTTTTTTTTGCATAAAAATATACCTACGTATCTAAAAAACATAAAATATTTTCTATAAATAAGTCAATTAAAGTTCAAATTATGTAAAGTTCAAAACAGGTGTACCACCGGTATTCATAAAATTTAAAATGTTGTTGAAATACATTTTAGAACAACTTTTATATGAAAAATTTTTCTAAAACGTATTTAAACTACACTTTATTTTTTATGAATACCGGTATACTATATATGTATGTGCCGGTAGTATATATTTTTTTTAAAACAATTTTTCTTCTCGTAAAGGGTCCGCCAAATAACTTTTTTCGAGTGTAGCTTCGGCTGTGTGGCATGTAGCGCCGTCCTGTTGAAATCAAATGTTGCCAATAACCTGCTCTTCAATTTTTATGAACAAAAATTCGTTCAACATGGCCCGATAACGATCGCCATTGGTAACGGCCACTCCTTGCATATTTTCGAAGAAAAATGGCCCAATTATGCCTCTGGACCAAAATTCACACCAAACAGTGACTCGTTTTGGGTGCGTCGACTTTTCAATGTATGCGGCGGGTTTTTGGTGACTCAAGTGCGACAATTTTGCTTGTTTACATACATAACTGCCGAGATCATAATGAGCTTCATCTGAAAAGATGATTTTGTTTTTTTTTTTTTTTTTGCAAAATCGGCATCTTCTGTAAGTCGATCGATCGCAGGCCCACTTAGCGAAGCGTATATACAAGCCTATTCGTTCAGCGGAAGGATAAAACTAATTATCTGTCAAATCAGACATGAGCTAAGTGTTACCATTCACGAAATAAGCACTAGGTGAAAAAAAAACGTAAGATGGCGGACCCTGTATTATTTATTTCATTTATTTATTTACCCCTCAATCTATATATATACATAAGTATATAAAATTGTAACGCTAGAGTAATCAAATTTCCTATATGGGCAGTCCTTGTGCTGTATGGATCCACTAAGACGGGATTTTTGGAAATTCGCACCGAAAAGGGATAAAATCGATAATACAATATCTCCGGACTTTGAACAGGTAGCACAAAAAGCACCCAAAAGTATAATAAAAATAGACGGACATTTGTCTGGTACTTTTTTTGATATTTTGAGTACTAAGGGGATAAAACGGGAAAAAAAAAGGAATTTTGGTACTCTTTTGAATTGCATATACATACATATGTATCTATGTAAAGGATAGAAACAGGAAAAAAAACTATAAACTGAATTTAATACCTTCTGTATTAAGTTTATCAGGCTCAAGTTCTTTCTACATTATCTTTGTGATTGATATTAATTAAATTAGACAAAGAAAACATAAAATTTAATTAATATCAATCACAAAGATAATGTAGAAAGAACTTGAGCCTGATAAACTTAATACAGAAATAATTATATAAGAAAAAAGTTCAAATAATAGGAATTAATTGAATTTAATACCTATTGAAAAATGCTCGATAAAACTCTGTCACTATTTTTAAATTTGAAAATTTAGGGGGTAAAAAAGGGATAAGTCTGTAATTCTACATCTCCAGACCTAATACACTAATCAAAACAATGGCAAAACTACATGAATTGAACTTCGAATTGCTCCCACATCCACCCCACCGTATTCGCCAAATTTGACACCCAGCGACTACTGGCTGTTCGCAGACCTAAAAAAAAAAAAAATGCTCGCCGGTAAGAAATTTCGCACGAATGAAGAGGTTATCGCTGAGACTGAGATTTTGAGATTTTGAGGCAAAAGATAAATCGTTCTGAAAAAGTGGTATTGAAATGTTAAGAGCGGCGCTGGAATGATTGCGTTGCTCTTGATGGAAATTACGTTGGTGAATAAAGCAAAAAAAAACTGTGTTTTCTTTTTTCAACCAGTAATCATTTTTGGACAACTGGCAACGCAACTTAAGTTCGGTGGCTATAGGTAATCAAGCCATTTGACTTTTTTCTCTTGTTAAGGGCGGGCCACCCTAATGTGCATGTGTACATGTGTATTTCCAAAAATAGTTATACACCTTATTCTTATTTATTTATGTTAATTCATCCATCAACTAATGAGTGTTCATAAATTTTTTGAGATACCATTGTAACAACAACAACAACAACAACGAGAACGAGAACAGCTTTAAACTTTATTTATCTAAAAATTGGTAGTTTTGTTTTCTTGACTTATTCTTTGTAATCGCATTTAAGTTCTAAAACTTTTTTGTAGTCTGTAAAAGATTTCTATAAAATTTAGTTGGCTGACAGTCTTTGTGTGATCAAGTTGCTTATAGTGCGAACAAACACAGACATTTCTTATCAATCGATCGCATAAAGTTGTTAAGCAGAAAAAGAACAAAAAAAAAAAGCAAATAAAATACGTAATAATAAAAATTATTTGTTTACAACTTATCCGGTCAAGGCGGTAGTGTCTCTTTTAAGACTAAATTTTAGTTGTTTACAAAATTAAAGTGTGCGAATAAATTGAAGAAACAAAAAATGCCTAATCCTCCAATAGGTTTCTTTCCACATGTTAAAAGGAGGGTAAGTGTTTGTTGCATAAACATAGAAATGTATAAATTAATAAATACGTAAAGGTTTGCATAACACCCTACAAGTGGCTTAAACCTTTTCACTTGACAGACGCCGGACGCCTTTTTTAGATATTAACCTTTTGTTATTTCGCTGTAGCCCTCAAGCAACTACAGATCCAGTGAAAATTTCAGTTCTCTATCTGTTACGGCCCGAAAGTTACAGGTAATTTCTAAACTAAAGGGTGCCCCCCTATTTAAGTTTTTGGTTTCCGTTGTTTTTTGGAGTCTGTGTAAACTTCAAGTTTCCATCTCAAAAGCTACAGACAGTTTTCAAACTAAAGGGTGTCCCCATTTATTGGGCACCATTTAAATTGTAGATTTTTGTTAAAGTGAATTTTCAATGTCTTGTATGGAGACACGATTTGGTTTGTCGCATATTGTAGAGCCCATGTAATTACATATCCTGTCTCAGGTCTCTATCTTTTATCTATCTCCTTTATCTCTGTCTTACATTTTACAAGATTGTCAATTCTAAGCCCCTAATTCATAAAAATTATTACAGGCTTATAAGACTGTTATTTGACACATTTGTATGGAAAATCTGTCTGAAAACTGTTATAATTTTTATGAATTAGACGGCAAATATTTAGGAAAATCCTTAAACACCAATTGGGCCCGCTTCATGGTCACAGTGATTGAAATAAAGGGTTAAAAATTCGAGAAAAGCTAAACGACTAGTCACGACTTGCTGCCCTGCCGGAGGGGTAAAATGTGGTACCAAACTCTCCTATTTTTTTTTTCATTCGAATAAACGGATATCTCCATCTTGCAAACATACACACATACATATGTATGTAAGTAAAGGGTCTGCCAAATAATTTTTTTTTTTTTTTTTGAAAATGCTATAAAAAAAACTACTGAATATTTTCTCAAAAATTTTTTTTTTATTTTATTTATGCGAAATTCGTCACAATGAAGCCTCCGAAATGTTCAATTGTGGAGAATGACGGTGAATTGATGCACCATCACGCTTCACTTTCTGCCACAGCAGCAATATTCTCGGGTGTACGCTTTGTTTTTGGCTTTTCACACTTTGATTTATCGCTGAGAATGCCAGTTGTTTACACTTTTTCCCCAAGATAACGAACATACGGAGCTGAGGGTGCTTCTCTTCTTCCCAAAATCCGTACGCAATTTTCGCACACATTCTGCAACGTTACCATGATTTTCAAAGTAATTGCGCAATATTTCCCAGATTTGTTCAAGCGTATACACAACCATATTCGTTCAGCGGACGGATAACATTAATTATCTGTCAAATCAGACATGAGCGAAGTGTTACTTTATGGAACGAAGTTCCTTAACGCGGCTTGCTGGTGGTGCAAAATAGTAGAAATCGTCACGAAAGCGTGTGAGCTGTTTATATGCATTGGTTATCTGTCGAGAAACAATTGTGTAGGTGTCTCCGCTGTTGTCATCGGAGATACCTACCAATAAATATTAATTAGTTGTGAAAACGGTTGCTAGATGTCGCTAAAGTAATGTACATATGTCACAACAAAAAACAGCAATATTGAAAAATTTACCAACAGTTGCTTTTCTTCGTTTTGTAACAGATTGACAAAAACATATACATATACAGCTTTCACCTTGTATTACATTCGAAGATGAAGAAGAAACGTAAGGAACTTCGTTCCTAACGGGGGTCCCCCGACCGCATTTCTTTTTTTTATTTAAACAAAAGTATTTCATCTATATACATACATATTTATTTATTTTTAATTTTTTAATAACAAACACAAAACTGTAAAGCTTTTGACTTTTGTCTGCAGAAACACCCAAAAGCCTGCGGCAGCAATCGAACCTGCGACCTCAGGGACTCTTAGTAGAACACTCTACCCATATTCATCCATTGAGGCGCTCACGAAATAAGCACTAGTTGATAAAAAAAAAGTTAGATGGCGGACCCTGTGTATGCATTTAGTGTCATTCTATGCTTGACTAGTGAATATGTATTAAAGTCCATGAACAAGAGTTTCTTCATATTAAAGTCTGGCATTGTAATCAATAAATTCGATTTTGCGGTTGTGTTCATGAAATAATAAATTATCAATATCTAAAATGTATGTAGAGTTTTTCTCTTTTTATTTAATTTAATCAATTTTGTTTAGATACATACATATGTATATAGTAGAATTACTATTGAAATATTTGCTTTAATAGCTGCTGTAAAACAAACAAGCAAACAAACAAACAAACCAGCCAATCAACCAATATTATTACTGATATGTATGTAGTTTCTCATTGTTATTTCAATACACTACAGACACAGACACACGAACGAATATTGAGATCGTATTCATAATGTTGTAGAACAAAAAAAAAAAAAAAAACATAAACGGGAAAAAGACAACAGCAACAACAGCACATTATCGCCGCAAAATACATACATATTTCTTTACGAATGGTCATTCAACTTTACCAACATGATTAAACTGCTTTACACAAATAAATTATACAGATCTAATAGCAGCAGAGAAAGAGTTTGAAAAGTCGCAGATTACACTAGGTCACAAATAACAAACTTTTGTCTGTTATTTGTTTCTAGCATACTTTTTCTCATGGATTTGGACCTACTGAACACGAAAATGAATTTTAAAAATTTTTCTGTCGATTGGTTTGCGAGATACGAATTTTTTAATTTTTTTTTTTTAATTTTTGGAGGTACACTTACTATTTTGAGCATATCTTTAGTCTTCTTTGACCTATTTTATTCTACTACTACTCAAATTAAAGACAATTGAGCCGTCTACAACTTATTCTCAGAAAATTTTCAAATCGGGTTAGTAGTTTTGATGTTGGCGGCTTAAAAAGGTTAAAAAACTGGGTTTTTTTAGTAAAAATGTGGCTGAAAAATTCATATAAAAATTCATATAAAATATAAAACGCGATGTTAACAGCGATTTTAATTTTTTTACGTATAGCTGACACTTTTCCAAAGAAAATAAGCCCTTACTTAACAAAATCTGATGACAAATGGCCGACTTATTATTTTTTTGGTAAACGACCGAAATTCCGCTATTTCACGATTTTTTGATTTTCATTATTTGCACAGCTTACCTACCCAACGCAAACGAATAAATACATTTGAACTTAATTTAAAATAAACAAATTAGTCTTCGTATATTATTTTTTAATTTATTTACAGCACTACATGCTCAATGTATCGCACAATTAGCTAAACTAACGATATTAAACTAACTAATTAAATTAAGCAAATCAACGCACAAAAAAAATGAGTAAAAACAAAGATATAAGTGTACATTTTATGCCATGTGGAAAAACTGCTGACTTCTTCTTTGTTTTTTGTATTCGCTGCAATCGGTCTCACGTATTAGGGTCCAAATATAGTCACCCATCATAGCCGTGTCATAGATGCCCTGATAGCGTCGTTCCATAGCCTTCAATTCCTGATGAAAGCGCTCGCCGTGTTCGTCGCTCACGTCTCCTAAATTCTCAGGGAAAAAATCCAAATGAGAATGCAGAAAGTGTATTTTAAGTGACATGTGCACTCCCATGGCTTCATAGTTCTTTACCAGATCCTCAACTATGTCCTTATAATTCGGGCTTTTGTTGTTTCCTAAAAAGTTTTCCACAACAAGCCTGAAGGAATTCCATGCTGCGGCTTCGATGGGTGATAACAGCTTTGGGAATTTTTCATCTTTCAAAATTTTTTTTATCTCGGGTCCTGCGAAGACTCCTTCTTTAATTTTTGCCAGCGAAAGGTAAGGGAAAATTGACCGTAAATAGGCAAAAGCTTCACCTTCTTTGTCTAATTTTTTGGCAAAATTTTTAATCAAACCCAATTTTATGTGCAGCGGCGGAAGTATTATATTTTCACGGTTCTCTATTAGTGGTTTGCGCTGAACATTCGCTTCTCCAACTACAGGTTTCGTTCGTACCGGCCATTTTTTTTTTATATAATGCTGATCATCAGCGCGGCTATTCCAAAGGCACAGAAAACAGCAATGTCGCGTATAGCCTCCTTGGAGTCCACACAGAATGGCCACAACTTTAAGGTCGGCGCATATTTTCCAATTGTATTTCCTATACTCTATGCATTTCAGCAAAATGTCCATAGTTTCATAGTTCTCCTTTGAATGAACCGCATGAGCAATAGGAACAGATGGCTTTTCATTCCCATTATGTAAGAGAACTGCCTTCAAGCTCTCTTTGTTGCTGTCAATAAACAACCTCCATTCGTTGGGGTTGTGAATTTGGTGAAGCTCTTGGAACAAGCCTGAAATGTCGCTGCAAAAACATATTTGGTCTTTCTTTGTATAAAATTTTGCATACTCCTTGTGACGGTTTCTGTACGCTGATACTTTCACTTCTGAAGCCGCAAATCCACACTGTATCATCCGAGACGCAAAAAGTTCGGATTTCTCCTTAGTGAGACCAAAATCGCGCACCCAATCGTTTAGTTCGGCCTGTGACAGTAATTTTCGCTTTGCACCCGGCTCAAATTCGCTTGCATTTGACTCGGACTCTTCTTCTGACGATTCTGCTTTTTGAAGAGATGCACCAGGGCACACTGGATATGGCACATCATGCGAATGTGGTACTGGAAGCGCAAACGATCCCACTTGAGCGTAGTTCCATTTAAAAAATCTTCCTACCCCACTGTTTGTGGTGAGGCAAAAATAACAGTCTGTGGAATGGCATAGCGGCTTTTTCCACATCATTGGTGTATCGAATTTCATATGGCGGCTAAAATTAAAATAAATTACTATATTCGCTATGTATAATGTGTTTAAATAAAAATTCTTACCTTCCGCCAGCTGCCCAGTTGGTTAAGATTATATAGCAAAGATCACACAGCGACTTAGGTGTCCATGGTTCTGTGATATTTGGTGAAATACCAAAATAATTCAAATAGTGCAATTGTACTGCTGGAGTAAACTTGTGTGCGTGATTTTTTTTTATAAACTGGCCACAAACATTGCAGAAATTGTCTGGATCGTTCAAACACTCGAACACACGTAGTCTTTTACTCATTGTCTTCCTTGCGTTTTCTAAATATTAACTTCTTTACACTTTCACAGACAGTTTTGAAATGCAATTGATAACCGTGTCTCCTTATGTTTAAATATGTATGAGCATGTAGTGCTGTAAATAAATTAAAAAATAATATACGAAGACTAATTTGTTTATTTTAAATTAAGTTCAAATGTATTTATTCGTTTGCGTTGGGTAGGTAAGCTGTGCAAATAATGAAAATCAAAAAATCGTGAAATAGCGGAATTTCGGTCGTTTACCAAAAAAATAATAAGTCGGCCATTTGTCATCAGATTTTGTTAAGTAAGGGCTTATTTTCTTTGGAAAAGTGTCAGCTATACGTAAAAAAATTAAAATCGCTGTTAACATCGCGTTTTATATTTTATATGAATTTTTATATGAATTTTTCAGCCACATTTTTACTAAAAAAACCCAGTTTTTTAACCTTTTTAAGCCGCCAACATCAAAACTACTAACCCGATTTGAAAATTTTCTGAGAATAAGTTGTAGACGGCTCAATTGTCTTTAATTTGAGTAGTAGTAGGATAAAATAGGTCAAAGAAGACTAAAGATATGCTCAAAATAGTAAGTGTACCTCCAAAAATTAAAAAAAAAAAATTAAAAAATTTGTATCTCGCAAACCAATCGACAGAAAAATTTTTAAAATTCATTTTCGTGTTCAGTAGGTCCAAATCCATGAGAAAAAGTATGCTAGAACCAAATAACAAAATGGCTGTTGCCTAGTGTTATTAAATATGCACATATGTATGTACATATGTATGGATTATTTTTCAGTTTTTAGGTTGAGGTCAATTAAAAATCTGTTTTTTTTTTTTTTTGGTTACCCAACCACCAAAACTGTCTGGCTAACTGACTAACGGCACTTCTCCACGTGCAATAATTATCTACTTATGTCCAAATGTAATAAGCAATAACATTGGCAAAATAACAGTAAAAATATGTTCATGTTCAAGCTTATTGGACATACATACATACATATGTAAATAAATAATATTCACTGTGGATGGTTGTAAGAAATGAGGTGGCATACTCACCGGACGGAGCTCGTTCTAAAACTAGTGTTTTCAAATCGTTGCAGTTCTCTGACACACATTTGCATTTCTTCCATTTTAGTGCTTGCAAGTGGCCACCAATGTGACGGAACAAAAACATCATGTTACCCGCGAAGCTAGAGGTAAAAATCTCGGTATATGCCGAGGCTTCCGTGGTTGCACCGTTTGGCTGACTGGTCTGAGTGGTGCCGGCAAAACTTCCATAGCCTTCGAATTGGAAGCTTATTTGGTGTCTCGCGGCATACCGGCGTATGGTCTTGATGGTGATAATATTCGTACTGGCCTCAACAAGAATTTAGGTTTTACGCCAGCCGATCGCGAAGAGAATATCAGACGTGTCGGCGAAGTGGCCAAACTGTTTGCCGACAGTGGCGTCGTCTCGATCTGCAGTTTTGTTTCGCCATTCGCCGATGATCGTGAAATGGCTAGAAAGATACACAAAGATGCTGGCTTAAAATTTCTGGAAATATTTGTTGATACTCCGCTGGCGGTGTGCGAGTCACGTGACGTCAAGGGCCTGTACAAGAAGGCCAGAGAGGGCTCCATCAAAGGTTTTACTGGCATAACGCAAGAGTACGAGAGACCCGAAAAGCCTGAACTGGTGGTGAACACAGATGGTTTTACAATCAAAGAATCCACTCAGCAGGTTATTCAGCTTTTGGAGCAAGAAGGTATTTTGCCCAAGACGCTAAGAGATAGCGAAAGATTGCCCGAACTGTATGTGGCGCCCTCCTTAAAAGAGGCCATTTTAAATGAAATTAAATCGTTACCTTCCATACCAATTACAACAGTAGAGTTACAGTGGCTGCAAGTATTAGCCGAAGGCTGGGCATATCCTTTGAAGGGGTTCATGCGTGAACATGAGTATCTACAAAGTTTGCATTTCAATTCGATTTTAAGCGAAGATGGTGCCTTCAGAGAAAGCCAATCAGTGCCGATTGTCTTGTCGGTGGACACCGAGAGCAAAGACAAGTTAGATGGTTCCTCGGCCATAAGTTTGTTATACAATGGCCAACCCATAGCTATTTTAAGAAAACCTGAATTTTACTATCACCGCAAAGAAGAGCGCGTAAGCAGGCAATTCGGTACCAGCAATCCAAATCATCCCTACATAAAGGTAAACGAATCATTGTGTCTTTTTTAGCTGATCATTCCCAATGATTTGTACTTCTTCCAGATGGTGTTGGAATCGGGCGATTACTTAGTGGGCGGCGATTTGCAAGTTGTTGAACGCATACAGTGGAATGATGGTTTGGATCAGTATCGGCTTACGCCCAACGAATTGAGACAAAAGTTCAAAGAACTTAAAGCTGATGCCATTTTCGCCTTTCAAGTATAACTTCTGTCCCGACCCGTCATATTAAGCCATTGATTTTCGATATGTATGTAAAAAATTTTCTTCTTGGTTTTAGCTGCGCAATCCCATACACAATGGCCATGCCTTGCTTATGCAAGACACCAAACGGCAGCTGCTGGAACGTGGTTTCAAGAAACCTGTACTGCTTTTGCATCCTCTCGGTGGCTGGACCAAAGACGATGATGTTCCTTTGCCTGTGCGCATGGCTCAGCATCAAGCTGTACTCGATTCGGGTGTTCTCAGCAGGGATGATACCGTTTTGGCCATCTTTCCCTCGCCCATGATGTACGCTGGTCCCACTGAAGTGCAATGGCATGCCAAGGCACGCATGAATGCGGGTGCCAATTTTTATATTGTGGGTCGAGATCCGGCTGGCATGCCTCATCCCGATAAAGATATGTATCCGGATGGCAATCTGTATGATGCTACTCATGGTGCTAGAGTGCTAAAATTAGCACAGGGCTTGGACAGCATGGAGGTAAATAAGTTTTAGGTTATTTCTTCAATTTTAGCTTTTAGTAACTTTTCAAAAACACTTTCTGCAAAAAATTTTACAAACCAAGTGAGAAAGGCAAATTTAAATGTTTTTATTAAAAAAAAAAAGAAAATATCGATTCTCTTCTCGTTGTGATTTTAATTTTTATAGCTGCCTTAAATTAAATGCACACGAACGGTTGACATCATTGCAAATTAGTTTGGTAATTTTAAAAGAGAAAACTGTATCAACAAATGCATTAGCAGAATTAAGAGCGGAACCTTCCCAATTCCCTGCATTTTCGCATGCTAATTGATTGATTAGTGAATTTTTCTTTTAAAAATACCCAAACTGCATGCGGAATAAAGTAATTCCGTTCTCTTAATATGACTCAAAAATGCCAACTTGAACATAAAGCAGTGAAATAAATTGAAAACAACATTGAAACGCCAATCGGAATTGGGCTGACTATTTGAAGAGCTACGGGCGCCAAATGGACATTTGGTGTGTTATAAATCGAATAGAATCAAGTGCTACAAGGTAACGAAGAGCTCTACTCTATTGCCTCTAACTGTCTGAGTAGGTACATACATACATACATACATACATATGTATATAGACAAATATATGCCCATTTTTGCCTTTAAAAAAACGTGACCACTACTTTCTTGTTGATCTTTATTTTGGGAAAACACCACCTGCATAATTTGCTAAAAACAATTATCGAAAGTACTCTCTCTATCAGTTAATTGGGACCGTTTTCATAACTTATTGATAGCTAAAAATAGTATTGCATGATTTTCAACTTTAAATTCCTTGGAACAGAAATTATGAAATTTCATTTCGTAAGGTGGAAGATAAAAGCCTACCTTTAGCCTTCGTTAAGTTATGAGCATGTTAAGTTCAAAATCTTTCTGTTTTATTTTAGATAGTTTCATTAGTTTGTTCTTTTTTTCTATTTCTCTCTCATTTCAGATTTTACCCTTCCGTGTGGCTGCTTACGATAAGAGCGTTTCGCGCATGGCATTTTTCGAACCGAAACGGCAAGAGGAATTTGAATTTATCTCGGGCACCAAAATGCGCACATTAGCCAAGACTGGCTCGCATCCACCGGCTGGTTTCATGGAACCCAAAGCTTGGAAAATCTTATCCGAGTACTATCAATCTTTAGCAAAATAATAATGAAGGCAATTTTAATATAAGATCTAATCTTATATGATAAGTGCAATGTTTAAATGGATTTTATCCGCACAACAAGGAAAACAAGGATAACTTAGCTCTTCCTTATACATATAAATAAAAACATTACCATTAGACTTAAGTTTTATTTTTCGATTTAAGTTAAAAATTATTGTCTTTGGAGCATGTATTTAAACGCCTGCGTAAAACGCCTTTTTATAGATTTTATTTAGTTCCCTCTTTTTGTTTTTTTTTTTTCTTGTTTGCAAAGGCACTTAATACTTAAAACTTTTAAGGTGTTATTTATAAAAATAAATATTTTATCTGTCTGTTCTCCCAAATGCGAACAAAGTTTGGTTTCGCAACAAACACAATTTTTTTCATTTTATTTATAAAGAAGGAAAGTTAACTTTATACACATTTAAGCCAAAAAAAAAAAATCAGTTTAACATACCGTCTACACATGCAAGTAACTTGCTACAAGTTGTGTGTACACATTAACAACCCATATCTTCGAAGAAGACTATAAAAACGATTGCAACTTTGTGCTTCGTTAGATGCATGCAAAACAATAACAGATTCTTTTGTTGTTGTTTTCCGCATTTTTTTAGCAAGCGAGCGATCCCGTCTGACATCATGCAACTGACGATATTTGCAATATGTTTAATATTATTTAAAAATTCCAATACAATATTTGTCATTTTGAGACAATTTCAAAGACAAACAACTATGTTGAAAACTGTTTTTGCTTTGAGGTTTTGTATTTGAAATTCTCTCTCCAAACACATCGATACGACGACTGGGCTGGAGAATACAGCCAAGTATTTGTTAAGCAACAATTTTAGGTAAAAAAAAAGTAATCATTAATATAACTTTATAGTTCAACTATATGTTTTGCAAATGTTCATTTTTTTTTATCAGGCTTGAATTCGCTTTAACCTCCTCAGAATTGCGAAAGCGTTTTGTTTTGTGATAAAATTGTAGCGATGAACATTTTTGAAGAGGATAAGAAAAGTAAGAGCAATAAAGATGTATTGCTGTTTTACGTCCACCACGACGCTCATCAGCACACAATTTTATAAAAAAAAATCTTTCTCAATTCTGAGGCGCTAAAAATCAAACTCAAGCCCGATCAAATAATTAACAATTAAAAAAATCTATTTAATAGCAGTTCATGGATATCGCAACACATTCGTTCGTTCGTTCATTCGTTTGTTGAACACATGTAAAACAAATTTTTTTAAATTGTTTTTGTTACAATTGCATGCATGCGAACGAGCGAACGAACGAACAGTTTCGCTATCGATGCAACCAATTGAAAATTATTTTAAGTCTAGAAACGTTTTCCTTAATAAAAATTTGCTTTTAGAAACTAAACTATTTTTAAAATTTGTAACTGTTTGGCAATTCTCTTCTCAATAATTGTATATATTTATAAAATATGTGCACATAATAAATTGAATAAATTTTGAATAGGAAAAGTTTTTGTTCTCTAATTCCGCAATATAAAGGGCAACAACTAAAAGCTGAAAACTGAAGGGGGTTCCCATGCAAGAAACTGTGCAAATCAGCTGTAACAAGAGCTAGAGAGAGGTTTCGTAGGCTCCACAATAACAAATACCAAAAAAATGTAAAAAAAACTAAAGGGTGCTCCCATGCAAGAGACTGAACAGTAAGAGATAGAGACTTGAAATTTGAACAGGATATTCAGTTGCCAGACATATACAACAACATACAGTAGACTCGCGAAAACGTGAACTAATTTTTACCGAGGCTGTTCACGTTTTAGATTGGACTTTTTTTTACATGAAAATACGTTGAAAATCAGTCTGCACAACCGTGTAACTGGCTAAATCATATATGTGTAACAAATTTTATTTAATAAATTTACTACAATACTTCATTTCAGTTGATGTGAAGCTATGAAAAAGTGGAAAATTTGTTTCTATTTAGCAATCAATTAAATTTACACTGTACTATATCTGTATTGTACTTTTTTGACAACCCCGTTACTGACGCAACTTTCCTTAAATGTTTAATAATATCACATTTTCTTGAAGAGCTAAAACTTTTCGTTTCTGGGCAGACATTTTTCTTTGAAACTTGTTTCTATGTACACTTTATTTATACTCAAACGCGTGCAGATGTTTCCACCACAATCGCCACATAAAATCTGAAATTAAGTGTTATATGTGTGCATATGTATAGGTATGTATGTATATGTAGGTGTGTATAGATTTCTAAAAGATGTTTTTGTCACTAAGCTGTAAATAAATTAAAATACCGACATTCCCAAAATTTATAAAAACTACAGAACTGACTTAAGAAAATAAAAAATCATCAGAAAAAAAGTTCACGTTTTAGAGCCATCATCACCTGTTCACGTTTCAGAGTAGTCAATGTTAAAATAAAAATATTTACGTTTTCGCGAGTCTACTGTATTCCCAAAATAATAAAGAGTAAAAAATTCAAATGTTGCTCTGTAGATGGGCAACTTGAAAATTAGCTGTACCTTTTGAAGCGTAGTTCAACTGAACAACAGTTTTGATCTTTTTCAATTAGTATTTCATATAAAAGTACCTGCAAAGCAGTTTAAAGAGCAGCCAGAAAAATATTTCATCTTCCCAAAATTAATCTTATTACAACATCAAAATATACCCGATGTTATTTTTTGGAATGAAGAAATGTGGTTTTTGGTTTTCATACTTTTGTGCTTTCTGGTGTATTATTGAGAGGAATTTATGATTACAATTTTTCTTCCTCTGTTTTTGATTTTGATGGAAAAGTATGGTGATCAAACTTATTGCTTACTTTTTGCCACAGCTGACTGTTTAACTGCTTGCACAAATTAGACCACAGATGCCCAGTAGTGGCTGATATCAGCAAATCAAACTCACACGTATTATTACGCTCTTTTGTTTGATCGTCAATCAACCAATAGGAAATCACCATATTGAGTGCGAGAGACAAACTGCACTTGCAGAAATTCTATGTCTTATTTTACATTTTAATCGTCATCGAGACTGCTGTCAGTGAACACATAAATTCAAATTATTGCGATATATTAATGATGTCAGCCGAAAAGTATTTATGTTACAAAATGCTTTTGATGACATGCAATGTCTTATTTGTCATAAGACATTTAAAAAAACTAAGAAATATAATTTAAAAAAAACATTTTGAAGATGTTCACAAAGCCATGAATAAAATGAATAGCAAATTGTTTTCTTCCAGTGTTATTTCGCCACTCTCACCAATACTACTACTACCTTGGGCATCTATGAATTAGACCGAAGAAAAAGTGCTTGCTTCTCTTTCTCTCTCTCTCTCTCTCACCTGCACGAACTTTGAGTACGGCAAGAGGTTTCGTGCAAATTGGAATCCCGCGGACTCCCAATGTTGAGTGCGGGAACAAACTTAAGAAGGGCCAATGCTTATCTGGAGCTTCGATTCGATCACATGATTTGCAGAACACGGGGCCGATAATGTTTTGTCACATGAAATTTGAATATGTTTAAATAAAACACTTGGTTGTATCTTTGTTTTTGGATATTTTTATAAAATTGTATAAGTATAATTGTTACAATTATAAATACTAAATAATTAATATCAAATTGTAGATTTTTTTTTTCTTTATTTTTATTCTGGTAATACATTATTTCCTCGCTTCTTCTATATTCAAGTTTTGTTCTTCAACTCCAGATATACTATACTTGGCATATGTATTCTTCACACACAAAATAATGTAGTAGTAGTTTTGTGTTATGGTTGTATTTATTTATTTATTTTTTTATTTATTTATTTTTTGTAATTGTGTGTAAATTGTTTATGTTTAAATTAAATATTTATGATATATTTCTTCAATAGTATGAACTTGTATTTATAAATTATTGCTGTTTTTCATTTCGATTAGATTGAAAAAGCAAAATTAGTTTTAAGTATACAACAAATTTGATTAAAAGGGGGAAACTTTTTAAGCACCTTAATAGAAATTAAATAAACAAACAAAAAAAAAAAAAAAAACACAAATAACAAAAATTACTTATAGTGTGATGAATAATAAAAAGTATCTACACAAACCCGGTTTGAAATAAAAATAATAAAAAAAAAACTATAATAAAAAAGTGCTTAAATTTAAATAGAGTAAGAGGAAGAAAAAGAAAAACGCAAGTGGACAGTGAGTTGCTGTTTAAAATACAAAAAGGACAAGTAAAATAAAACTTATTGTTAAATGAAATTCTTGTGCGTAATCAGTTATTAAATTTGATTTAGCAAAACATTAATTTGATCGTTCAAATGTACGAATTGTAGGTGTAGTTTCAAGCACAAGCTTTTATAATGAACCGCTTGAAAACTGAGGACAAGCCAATTTGCCACAAGTTCTGTGAACAGGGTGCATGTTTTTTTCATAAATTTCTTTTAATAATAATATAAAAAACGTACATGTGCTGCAGCATATAAAAAAACTAGTTGGAACATTTCACAAAAAGAGAGCTTCAAGGAAGCACAGTTTTTGAAAAACATTGTTTTACATTTTGTCAAAAATTAAAATGCAAAAGAAAAAATACAGACGATCACCAAACAAGTTTCACAAACAACAAACAGTTTTTATGTACTTCAAACAAATGATTTTAAACAAACAGACATACATACATACATATGTATGTATAATGGAGATCTTTTCCGCACACAGCCATTTTATTGATATCGAGACTGTGCGTTCGTGCGCACAAATAATGAAATTTTAAAGTTTAATTTTTATTTATTTTTTTTAAACGTATGCGAAGGAACGAAAGAACTGGCATTCGAAATTCATAAATATTATTATTTCGAATTTTGAAATTACACGCTCGAAAAAATTTTTATTTCGAAAATGAAACTGGTAGTTAATTTCGAAATTCAAAAATATTATATTTTAGAGTAAAACTTCGAATTTGAAAATACACGCTTGAAATAGTTTTTTCTTCGATAACAAACAAAACATAAAGCGGGCAGCTAATTTCGAAATTTATAAATTTTGGGAATGAAAATTCTAATTTGGAAAACACAAGCTTAAAATAATTTGTATTTCGAAAACGAAAAAGTGAAACTGGCAGTTAAATTCGAAATTCAGAAATGTTATATTTTGGAGTAAAAATTCGAATTTTGAAATCACACGCTCGAAACAATTTTTGTTTCGAAAACGAAAAACTGAAACTGGCAGACAATTTCGAAATTCATAAATTTTGGAGGGAAAATTTGAATTTTGAAAACACAGGCTTAAAATAATTTGTATTTCAAAAACGAAAAAATGAAACTGGCAGTTAAATTCGAAATTCACAAATGTTATATTCGAAGTTGATTTCGAAATGCCAAAATAATATTTTACGCAGATAAAATCGGAATTTTGAGAACAAGTGTTCGAAATTTGGAATAAAAACATTATAATATTATCTTTTTCATTCATCAACTGAGCTAATTTCGAAAATGTTTATGAAGTTAACATCTAATATTAACTTCGAAGAAAATAGTAAATTATTATACAAATTCATTTAATCAGATACAAATCCGAAAGTGTGATATTAAATTAATTAAAAAAATTTCAAAGTAATATTCAGAAACCTGAAATTTATGGTAGAAACAGTATTAAAAAATTTTAAAATGATTCTGAAATTCAGAGACTTTGTATTGAGAAGTAAAATAAAAATTTGAATGAAATAGAAAAAATGAAGGCCTAAACAAAATTGATTTCAAAATTCTGAAAGCGTATTTGCAGCAACAAAAAGTGTAACCCCTAAAGCAAGTGTACAAAATTTGGAAAGTAAATTCCAATTTAAATAAATACAGAATGTTGCAGTTTTTTACACGGCAACTAAGCTAAATTTGAAATTTGTAATGTTTTGAAATAAAAAGTAATTTCGAAAAAATGTCTGTATAGTGCTGAAGTAATAAAACACAATTTTTAAAATGTTTATTCCAAAATTCCATACTAATTTTCGAAACTCAGAAATAAATGTACGAAATTTCGAAAGTAATATTCAAAAATCCAACATAAAGGATGGAAAGCAAACTTGGAAAATTCGAAGGCAATTTCGAAAATAATATTCAAGAGCTCGAAATTCAAAAATTTTATTTTTCACAGCAACAAGTCAAAATAAAGCAAATTTCGAAAATTCAAAGACAATTTCGAAAATAATATTAGGAAATTCAAAAATCTTTTTTTTCCACAGCAAAAAGTAAAAATAAAGCAAACTTCGAAAATTCGAAGACAATTTCGAAAATTATATTAAGAAACTCGAAATTCAGAAGTTTTGCTTTCCACAGCAAAAAGTATAAATAAAGCAAACTTCGAAAATTCGAAAATAATATTAAGAAATTCGAAATTAAATTTTTTCATATTAGAAATAATAATTTCACAAAACCCGAACTTAGTCAAGTGCAACGGAGACTCATTCACGTGCAGAAAGTTCCCTACAACAACATAGTACATTAAGGGACGTCATGAACACTTTTTTTTATAAATTTCACAACTTCTGCCGTTTCCTCAAATGAACTGCCGAAAACATCATCTTATTTCTGAATGGATTGTTGCTGTTTCCACGTATTCTACGATAAATTCAACCCTCCTGCTCTAATGATATCTGAATATGGGCATTGTATAGGATTGTAATCCTGTATTAAGAGTATCAATCACTTAAACATACTTTATTTGCGCAAGTTTTAGAATTTGATTTTAAAACATTTCGCAGTAGAAATCTCATTTGTTTAGAATAAAGATCATTTGTTTGCTGGCTGTGCGATGAAATCTTGAATTTATTGTTCTCAAATGAGCGAAAAAAGAAACGAAACATTGAACTAATAATGAATTGAATTATTTATTTGCTACAAGAGCCAATTGAGATGTATTATTATTTTGACTCTAAAAATAGACCTTATTAATTGTGTTGTTAAGAAAAAACTTGAGTTTTTTCGAGTCTACTCGGCATACATAAAAAAGGTATGTTTTTAGACCCACAAGAAAGAACTAAAACAATTCTATTTAATTTTGTAAGTCATTTAATCAAAAAATATAAATAAAATAAAATGCACTTTTAAAAAGCAGTCTTTAAATAAATAATTGAATTACTATCAGTATGTACTACTACTTGACAATCAAATTAACTATTTATTAAATATAAAAAGTGATGCTTTCTATTTTTGTTTTCCTTGTATACATTTTATTTCATCTATTTTTGATATAATATATTTTTGTAATTTTTAATTGAATTGCATTGGTTGGTTGAGTGTAATCTTATTAGTTTATCAAATCATGCAATTTTAGTTTTGCTTTCTCCGTATTGACAGTTTTGTTTTTCAAAAATTTGGAATTTTCTACGCGCCGATATTGTGTTTTAATTAACGTTTGCTGTTCAGTAGTCATGTTAGAACGTGCTTTTTTTCATTTATGTATTTGTTGTTTGCTTCTTACACTTGCTTTGTTTGTATAACCCATTTTTTGTGGTAAATTGCGATAATTTTGTTTAAACATCTATATTTAATTTATTACGATTAATTTTTCTTTCGCTTTTGTTTTTTGTTATTGTTTTTTTTTTTTTTTTATAAGTTTTATATTTTATCGTTATTATAATTATTATTTTTGTTTTTTAATATTATTATTACAATAAAAAAAAAAAGTTTCCATCACTTGCCGAGTCTAACAAGATTTTAGAAAACTACATTCATCGTGGTATTTACCTCGTCAAAGCAGACTGCACCTTGACAACCAACTTTCAGCTTTTCTATGATCATTCGACTTCAATTGATGTCCACCTTTGGGGGGATTATTTGCCTCCTGTTAAAGGTAAGTGGTTATTATAAAAAACTTGCTTCTTCATTTCATTATTACCATTCGCTTTTCCATTTTTGCTTTTATATCACTAGCTAGAGTAAGGAAGGCATCCTCGACGTTGATGCTGGCCTTGGCGGAGGTTTCCATAAATTTAATGCAATATTCAACAGCCAATTGTTCACCACGTTCGCGGGACACCTTTCAAAGGAATAAATATTATACAATAAAAATAATACTATGCACAACTATTCAACATAAAAATGAAAAAAAAAAAATTAAACCTTACATAAATGTTTTCTTATAAATCGCTTTTGTTTCACACAACCAAATTTTTATACGCAATTAATTGTTGTTTGTGTGTACCCCAGCCAATAAGTCTTCAACTTTAGTTTTCTTTAGTTTATCTTCTTTCAAAATGTTGATTACTACAATTTTATCACAAAACAAACTTTTTCTCAACTCTGAGGAAGTAAAATCGAACTCAAGCCCGAAAGATAATTAACAATTGTACATTTGTTAGAGCTAATTTTTATAGCAAATTCAATGTCATAATACATTTTCTAAAAACAACATTTTCAAGAAGTTTTTGTTACATCACCAAATTTTTCCTATGAATTTTATTTTTCATAGAAAATTGTTTATAAAAATTTGTTTGCCACAACAAATTTTGTCACAAAGCATTTTTTAGAAAAATTTTTCTCAAAAATTTCTATAGAATATGTTTTTTTTTTTTACTAAAAAATGTTTATCGCCAATGATGCATTATAAAATAATTTATTTTACAATAAACTTTCTACGACTCATTATTATTATGTTTATGTTTCTTAAAAGATTTTTTTTTTAAATTTTTCTTAAACGTTTTAAAAAAAAATTTTTTAGGTTTGTTTCAGAAGAACAATAACACCCATATTCATAAAAACTATTGAAGGTTTATTACACGTTTATTTGACAAACATTCCGTAGAAATACGTCAAATAAGAGCTTAATAAACTTAAAATAATTATTATGAATATGGCCTTAAATTTTTTTGTAGAAATTTGTTTGCCATAATTTTAGGAACTTATTTGCCAAAAAAATTGTTATGACAAATTTGTTGTCACACTAAATATTTAATAGACAATTTTGTCATAAATTTCTATAGGAAATTATTTGCTGTTATCATTTTTTATGGAATACTTTGGTCATAATAAATTTTTTGCTGCATTAGCTTTTTATAAAAAATTTATTACAATTAAAAAATTCTACAGACAAATTCTTGTCCTAATAACTACTTTTTGACTCACTTTTATTTCTTTGCGCGGCAAATTTTTTACAGAAACAACATTTTTCTTCCAATAAATTTTTATAGGAAACTGTGTAAACTTTTTAAAGAAAATTTTTTGTTACAAAAAAACAATCTTTTATTTACGAAACTTTTTGCTGCATTGGAGTTTTTATGGAATATACATACATTTTTTACAGACAAAATTTTGTCCCAGTAACTTTTTTTAAAAAAAATATATTCACGCAAGAACTCGTTCATAATACATGCGCTATTCATTTTCTAGGGAAAATTTCTCTCTCGCAATTTTTCTTTTTGATTCCGGCAATAAATTTATTTTCGCCAAAGTGTAGTCCCGATAAAAAATCTAAAGAAAATAACTTTATATAGAAATTTTTGTCACAAGAAATTTTCTATAGGAAAAATTTCCAGTAACCATAAATTCTTTTCAGAAAATTTGTGAAGTCATAAAAAAAAAAAAAAAAAAAAAAAAAAAAAATTTGGACTAACCAACTTCCTGTCATATTTCCCTTATGGGAACTGATACACAACATATTCTCTTTATTTAAATAATGTATAATTGTTAGCCAAAGTTTCTTATGAACAACGGTTCTCTACAAAATGTGTTGTTGAAATAAGTTCCTGTTACTAAAATTTTTTTGCCCAGCAATTTTCTTCTACTGAAGGTGTTCGAAATTTGTGTCTTTAATAACTTTTTTTTTTATAAAAATCCAATACTTAAAAAAAAAAAAGATTTCTACACCGAATCATTTGAAATTTCTCCAGCTAAAGTTGTTGTAACTATAAACTTTACTATTAGCATGTTGTTTATTATATCATTTGTAAGATTACTAACGAGTGAAGAGGCAGCCTTAATTTTTGTTCTAAATTTAGTTTGACATAATAAATTGGTTTTCAATTGTAAATTATAAGCTATTTAAAAACTTTTTACCATAAAGTTTGCCATAATATGCTTCAATTTAAATTCTACTATAGATGAATGTGAGTGAATAATAATAATAATAATTTCATTTCTCTCTTGTTTTTTCTTCTTCTTCTTTTAATTAAGAAATTAGTTTATAAAAATAGCACTCCTTTATTTAAATAATGTATGATGTACTTGCACTTGTGAATAACGTGGTATGTGTGTATGTGTGCAGTAAGTAGTATCAAACCGTCTCCAATTACACATTTATAAATAACAAAATATTACATCATAAGGCAAAAATATCCTTCTCCTTGCTAACACTAAAAATTCAATTCAATTCAAATTAGAGGTTTGCTTAACCGTTTAAGCTCTTGCTTGCAATTTATAATTCAATATTTCTAAATGTGTTTGTGTGCAGCAGGTTGAATGTTTATTTACTCACGACTTTCAACAATTAAATAATTGTGGGGTCTTTAGTTTGAATTAAATCTAAATCACTTACCTGTCTTTTGTCATTCAGTTCGCATTTATTGCCCAATAGCATTTTTTCGACATCCGCCGAAGCATTCTCTTCGATGTTGCGTATCCAGTTTTTAATGTTCTCAAATGATTTTTCTTGAGTTATGTCATACACTAACATAATGCCCATAGCGCCCCTATAATATGCGGTGGTAATTGTTCTAAAACGCTCTTGCCCAGCAGTGTCCCTAGAAAGTGATGAATATAAAATGTTGCATTAAAGTTATTAAGGGAATTCGATGCGCTGCGGTGCGGTGCGTACATGGTACTTCGATAGCAGGTAGCCTGAGGAACTGTAAAAATCCACAAAAAAAAAAACCAAAAAACACAAACGCGAACAGATGAGTGATAGAATTTAAGGTATTTTTATCAACAAAATACATGAAATGTTTGTTGGTGTTGTGTTTGTTGTAGTTATGCGGCTACCTGGTATCGAGGTACCTTGGGTGCGTAAAGCAAATATATTATTACCAAATTTGTAATTTAATTTTTTTGCCATCTAACTCGATAGTTCTGATTTTAAAGTCTATGCCTGAAAAGAAAACATAAAATGGAAAATATATAGGTATGTAGGTACATATATTTTTTTTTTCAAAAATATCTTTTTGAAAAATAGTAAAATTAATTTTTTAATTAAAAAACCGAAAAATAAATTTTTGCAAGTGTTTATTTTTCTTGTAACATAACACTTACACGATGTGTGAACACCAATGGCTGTGGCGTTATTAACATATAGGAGTTCCTAGTCTGATCACTGTGTGATCTGTATTAATCACAAAAGTTTTTTCCGAACAATTACGCTATTTTATTGCATTCACTTCAAAATTTATACATCAGCAATATTTTATGTTTAATTTGCAACGGGTTTGCCCCTGCATTCCTCTGTTTACCTTATTCAATTGTTTTGCGGTATAAACATTATCTATTTTTTGAATACATGCTTGATTCGATTCTTATTCCCGTTTGTATGAATGCAGGTGCCTATTTTTAAAACAGTATTTTACATTCACGTGAGCACCTGTTTTATTGTAAAGCGAAAAACATAAAACCGCAATTTATTTTGGTTAAATGCCAAAAACAAATGAAGAAAAAATGTAAACATTGAAGCAAGAGATCAAAACAAAAATGAACTTTAACCTGATGTTTTCTCATAGTGTAGAGGTAGGTATGATCTGTTTCATGAAACAGCCACAATTCGCACACACACGAAATTTGCATTTCTCGAAAAGCGCTTTATGGCCACCAGGCACATGAGAAAACAAAAAACCACAACAACAAATTTAGAAACTGGAATGGGAAATGCATTCAATCAAAAATGTTCACACACATTCTCATTCAAATTTAACACACACATGCTTACATGCACATGTACCTACATATATAGAACTTTATACAAACTTGATCAATTAATCAAAAACACAACAAATTTATCATACAATGACTGACGTTCTTTTATGCAAAATTGTAAAGAAAATAAAAAAGGCATCGCAAATTAATTAAATATCTCGCACTTCTCTTTAGAATTCTTCTTTTTATACATACATACATATGTATGTACCTATGTATATTAAACTAAGAAATAAAGAATTCATTTTTTTATAGTTGCAAATTGCAAAATAGGCACCACACAAAAAAGTAGAGACCCATGAGCAGATGATGAGCATGGAAGATGAAAAAAGTGAGTCATTTTCAATGTGTTCGATTTTATTTAGAAGAGATGAAAGGAACGGAGAAATATAAAGAAACTATTAAAAAAAAAAGGAACTTCATTCTTTCTTTTTTCGTTTAACAAAAATATTACAAAAACAAAGAAAACATGCAAACTAAAATTGATAATTTCCCAGCAGTGGCTGTGGTAGTGATTACAATCATCGTTACAACGTCAACAGAACGAAAAAAAAAAATTAATGAACATACCAACACCCAAAAACATTAAACTTTATCTTTCTTTAACCATAAGAAAACACAATGCAGCCATTAAAAAAATAACTTAAAAATACCTTTGCTTGGAATACAAAAAAAAAATTTTTTTTGGGAAAATGGCAACCCATAAAAATGTGCAAGGTGTCCCAAATCTATTGAAAAAGTTATATTTTTAGAAACACAACTCCTTCGCCTGAAATATATTTTATTTAACGCACTTCGACTTTGGAGTTTTTGAAAATTATCACAGCAACAACAAAACCGCAGAATGACCCCTCCTTTCACTTCTTCGGCAAGGGAAAAATATTACATGGAATTATTCCTTTTAAATTGTAGACGTTTTCTCTGTGGAGCGAGCCGCCAGCAGATATTGGACAAAAAGAAACTTACCTATTGTCGATATAAATGTTGTATTGAAGGCGTCCTCCGAAAAACGAAATAATATGCAAGTTTTCCCTACTCCAGAATCTCCAATTAATAATAATTTAAACAAATAGTCGTATGTCTTGGCCATTTTTATTTGTTCAGTTTTTTTCTTGTAAATTCCTTTAGTTAGCAATTACTTGATGTATTTTATGTATCAAAAAACTATTTTATACTTTTTTGCAGCAAAAAAAATCAAATTTTTTTTAAAAGTTTTCCTTTCTTCTTCTCTGCTTTTGCTACGATTGTCGTGTAAAATGAAAAACCTAAAATCGTTGATGACAAAATCTGCTATACAAAAAATGTCTACAAAAGAAAGCTGCCAGATATTTCTCTCCCAAGTACGGAAAATTTTCTAACATGGGATTTTCATATACCATGCATGACACCAGACAATTTTTGGATTTACACTGAAGGGAGCCAATGAAGTAGTAATTCATATTTAATTGTTGTCATTTTACTGAGAAAAATCATTTGGTGCCGGTACAAATCTTATCTGGCAGCTCCGTTAAGTTAATATTGTGATGTGTACGAGCCGATACCGTTTTCTTGTGAATGTTGCATATACGCGTTGCCATACTATTCATGCGTTCATTTATAAACGTAAAACATTTTGGGTATTTTGTACTTATTTGCAACAAACTGCTTGAAGCAGACGCAAAACGTTAGTCTGTGCGCAAAACATAGACTTCACCAAGACCTATTTATTAGGTCAGTAAGACTTTACAAAATACAAAATCCCATTTGTATTTTGTTTGTGTAATAAAAGTCAAAACACACAACAACCGCATACGTACAAAAAACAAAAAATACTGCAAGCATATCTATAACTTTTGACAGATACATCAAGAAAACACATAAAATCATAAGGCAAAAAGCAATGACCTAATAAATGAATCTTGGACAAAGCACATTTTAATATAATAATGGCGTATTTTAAGTTATTTAAGCAAAACAACGTTATGTGTTTGGTAATTAAAAAAAAATATGTATATATATATATATATATATATATGTCGATATTTATCAAAAAATTTATTTTTATAAATTCAGGTCCAAAAATAAACCTTTTCGAAATATTTGCTGTATTTTCCAGCTGTCTATATGCAGACGACATATCGTTGGTGCTAATCACCTCATCAGTGGCGGCATATAGGCAGCTGAAAAATACAGCAAATATTTTGAAAAGGTTAATTTTTGGACCTGAATTAATACTTTTCAATTGGCTCTTAAAGCAAATAAATAGTTAAGTTCACTTTTGAATTTATTTTTATCCTGAATATTTGAGACTGAATTAATTTTAGGAGCTTCTAAAGTTAAATTTTAAAAACTCGTATGGGTTGCAAAATTTTGTTAATATTTGTTTTTTTTAAAGAATTGATTTTATCTTATTTAGCAGTTCCTGTACAATATTCGTTTTGGCTTCTTCTCATTCAAATGTAGTTTTTCATTGAAGTTTTCCTTAAAAATGTTTTTTATCTCATCTAGACTTAAGATGTTATAATAAAATACCACAGAAGTGTTTAGTATCACAATACAAATGTATTCCTATTACCCAAACTACTATATATGGAATGGTATGGCAACGATGTCACATTGTAAATCAATTAAAAACCACTCCATACTGGCAGCTTTGTCAAGTTGTTATTCTATTTCTTTTTGTGCAGTGGAAAAAAGTCATAAGCACAAAACAACCAGAAGGGTCACCAGCTCTACCAGACTACAAAAATTACCAATTTATTGCCAAATATATTGAAAGTGGCATCCTTACGGTACGTGTGGATCTAGTGAAGGACAGCAAACATGAAAATTTTTATATAGCTGTCTCTGTTGGTTGGCTCCGCATTTGTTTACATTTGATTTTTGGTTAGAAAAATTCAGTGCAAATCTGATGCAAACAAAACAGCTTTGCAAGCAAACAAATAATATTTATTTGTATTTAATATTTTATTTGCATTGACTATATCACTAGCAATACATGGAATATGTTTAAAACGTAGTTTTCAAAGCTTTTCATTTATGTTTTCTACTTTTTTCGTAAAAATTACAACAAAACCAATATTTTTCCAAACACTTTACAACAACATTTTTTCATTGTTTATGTTTGTTTTTGTATACACTAGTTGTTCTCACACGCTCATGTTGCCACGATTTCCTGCACTGCTCATCGCTGGCCCGTCCCCAAACAAATGATATGGCCATTTAACAAAAGTCATTTTTGGGATATCTGGTTAGTCTGTGGTCATAAGATTTTACTAAAAAATTTTCAGAATTTTCCCCAATCTGAATGAATAAAATGCAGTGAATTGTGAATATGGACATTAAAAATTCATGGCAAAATTAATAGAGTTTAATATCTAAATGATTATAAAATGTTGGCAAAATCGTTAATAATTAATTAAAAAAGGTAATTAAAAGGTACTTCTTCGCTTTATGAAGGAAAATTTATGAAAACAGACGTCGTAGTATTGTAATAACTTTTTTGTAAACTGCTAATACAGCAGTTTGAGTATTGAATGTAATAGTGTGTGTTTGTGCATTGAGTGTAGAAAACAAAGTGTCTGTGGTGGTGTCGCTTTTGGAATTCCATTGCAATTTGCCAGAGCAGAAAGGCAGACACCCCACCTAATACACACAGCATTTGGCTATAAAAGATGGGTGCCAAAGAATCTAAACAATCCTGCATTAACTACGAGGATGCAGTCAAACGCGGTAAGTGTAAAGTAATTAAATTTATTTAAAGCTATAAATTTATAAACATTGAATGTGCATTTGCACTTTTAATATTTTTTAAAAAGGTCTTGCAATGGGCAGCAAACTGGTGGGAGTTTATTTTTTATTAGTTATTTTACATTGACTTATTATCAAATGGTTGGGAGAAGCAGGAGGGGTCAATGAAATAGGTTATAGGTACTACTGCTTTTATTCAAAAAAGAGTTTTGTTTCTTTTTTTTTTGTATCGATTGTTTTTGTTGTAGCTTTTTTCTTTTTTATCTGTGTTTAGTTTTCTTGAATGTTTTTATTCCAACAGAATAAAACTTCTTAGAGAGAAAATATTCTAATTTCAAATTACAAAAATGGTAATTTTGAAAACACTAGTAGATACCTAATCAAAATTAAATCTATTTGTTGTCTGAGCAGTTGACATTAGTGACATCACAAAAGAAAAATAACCGTTTATGCCAACTTGCTTCATGAATTGTTAGGAACATAATTTTTTAACACTCATAATCGGAGGAAAAAAAAAATTATAAGTTTGAGAAATTACGAATTTTTGGAAACTCTTGTTAAAATTAACAATTCCAGATTTGCAGCAGGCAGTAATAAATTTAAAACTCTGAGAAGCTACAAGAAACTTAACCGGTATTAAATCGCGAAAATTCCCAAAAAAAAAAAAAAATTTTTTTTAAGCGACAAAAAAACTTCAAATAATAAATTTATTACCAAAATGGATTCTGATGAGAAGCGTAGCGGCTACGAAAATTTTTGACGCCCACAATTGGAGGTAAAAAGAGAAAAGTTATGCATCTGAGTAGTCACGAATATTTTGAAACTCTTACTGGAACTAAAAATTCTAGATTTACAAAAGGTAGTACTAAATTTAAGCCGGTTTATAATTTTGAGAACTGGTACAAAATCGCGAGGATTCGCGAAACAGCTAACTGTTCCCCAGCAAAAAAAATCACAATTCTACTATTTATTATTTTCATTATTAATGTAAATTATAATAATCATATGAACTAGTAGCCTGCCTAGAAAATAGCAAAATTCGTTATAAGTACACATAGTTCACTAATCAACAAAATCAATAACAAAGAACAGGTGTAACAGCGCGAAAATTTACGAAAAATGCTCAGAAAATTATAATAAGAATTAAAAATATTCAATATCTAATAGAATTTGGAAAATATTTGCAAAAGACGAGTATAAACTAAATATCAATGGTCAATAAAAATCTTAAAAAGTTACAAAAAAAAAAGTTTCGCGCTATTTCACTCGATGGGACAAAAATGTGAAAATTTGCCAAATTGTGGTTAAACTAATTTGTTTATGACTGCAAATTTAAGAACTAGGTGTTTACAATTTTTCTTGTCTCTGGCAAATATTTTGTAATAACCCTCGCAAAATTTTATAATATTTTCCCAGATCAATTTGTATCATTATTTAATGACACTTGAAGTGTTTGGACAAACACCTTAGTTGCACATATTATAAATTTACAGAAAGAAAAATGAATCCATTTAGATAGAAATAAAACAATAAATAAATTAAAATGTTTCAAAGATAAGATTGAGTAAATGAATCACCTCTCTTTTGTACAGAACCCATAAAGAAGAAAATATTTGTCTTTGTTTTTCTCAACAGTTTCTGAAACAGAATTAAGACGTCTTAAAGAAGCTTTTAAGAAATCTGCAGGTGTCGGCCGTTTTTATTTAAGTCGCAATGCATTCCAACAAGATGTGCTGTGTGAAGGTGTGCCGTCCTCTGTTACCGATTTATTGTATACCGCTTGTGGTGGTACCATGAAAGGTATCACTTTTAAAGATCTTTTATGTGGTTTAGTGCTGATAACGCGCGGCACTGAAGAGGAGAAAACTAAGTAAGTTTGTTGTTAATCAAAAAATATTTCTTATCAAATTTTCTGTTGTCTATTCTTTTGCAGATTTCTTTGGAACTTATATTGTAATGATAATGGTTCTTATATATTGAAAGTGGACTTTGTCAAGGCCATAAGTTTGCATCCTTATGAAAGTGTTTCTTTATTTTCACAAAGCGATCGTATAAATTTCGATCAGTTTCAGGCCTGGATATTAAAAAATCGCACTTCCACAGTACTTTCTAAGTGGCTGTTGTCGGATAGTTGTATAAGTCTGACCTCAGAACTAGAAACTCCTACATTCTATCAAAGTTTAGCGGGTGTAACTCATTTGGAAGAAAAGGTATTCTAAAGGAATTTATTTTGCAAGTTGTTTTATTGTAATTTTTTATTTTTTTTTAGGATATTGGGGATTTGGAAAAAGAGTTTTGGCGTTTG
Organism: Sturmia bella; assembly: GCA_963662145.1. Classification (NCBI taxonomy): domain Eukaryota; kingdom Metazoa; phylum Arthropoda; class Insecta; order Diptera; family Tachinidae; genus Sturmia; species Sturmia bella. The sequence continues at coordinate 73,967,728 of OY759169.1, read as the reverse complement.
AAAAACTCTTCGCCCAATGGCCAATTGGACTTGCAACTATTAGGTCCTTTAATGAGTCCACCCATACCAAAAAATGCCTTACAAGGTCTTTTCAATGCCTTCGACGAAAATCGTGATGGTCACATTGATTTCAAAGAGTTGTGCTGTGGCGTAAGTGCCGCTTGTAGAGGACCGGGTGTTGAGCGAACAAGATGTAAGCTTTTTGGCTTGGTTTAATGTACTACTATTAATATACTATACAATTCTTGCACTTTCAGTTTGTTTCAAAATCTTCGATGTTGATCGAGATGGTATTTTAAATCATTTGGAAACTTTACAAATGATAAATGTATTATTGTTTGTGGCCAAAGAAAATCGTAATGCTAATATGTACAAAGATTTAACAAAACAAGAAGCTTTAAAAGATATTGTTAGTTTTACTGCATTAAAAACTGGGCAAAGCCAAAAAATGGTAAGCTATATTTATATTGCCTTTAATAAATTTCCATTTCATTTTTATAATTTTTCTAGGATTCTTTGGAGGATTTAAATGTTAATTTGCGAGCTGAAGATTTCATGATGTGGAATGTGAAAAGTAGTTTGAAACTATTGCAACCGTTTTTAGATCTGATATTTGAAGTTTGCCATGTAGTATTCGGTCTGTGGCCTCAATGCCGGCATATGGAATACGATATAGGTATAGAAAAACAGAAAACAAACACTTTAATGGATTTCTTAAACAACACAACTACATATATTCTATAGTAAGAGGGTGGTTGGATCGTGAGGAAAAGCGTAAATACCGTGTAGGACAGTTTTGGTACTTGATATCACGTGATTGGTGGATCAGCTGGTTGCAGTACATAAATAATAACACCACAACATGTGAGTATTGTAAGCAAAGTGTTGGCGGCCAACAGCGACAGTCAAATTCTAATTATGGCATTGATGAGGCCTTGGTTTGTGATGAGAGCTTTAATACCAATCCATTGGATGCATTGGGAGTAGATATTTGTATGACAAGTGATAATTGCAGTTTGGGTAAATATTTTTTATTAGAATCTTTCAAGTGGCTTTTTTTCATTAATAAATATTTACAGGTTCTGCCAGCAGCGGTATATCAACTGGCCGTAACATAGGTTGTCGTCCAGGACCTATAGATAATACCAACCTCGTTACACCCAACCCGTATAAGGGTGTACGCACTTTAACTGGCGAAGGTGGCCACTTAAAACGTGATACACCTTTAGTACAAAATCATAATTTTGAATTAGTGCCCAAATCGCTGTGGAAAGCCTTGAATCGCTGGTATGGCGATAATTTGCCTTTGCCGCGACAGGTTATACAACCGCCTAATACTACAGAAGTTGAATTGGAATTATATCCTTTAAGTTTACGCATTTTACTACACCAAAGCGTGCCACAAAATCAATCACTTAACAGTTGGGGTGCAGTTTCAGGTAAGAAAATTCAGGCGGTGTACTTACCACTATACTATCGAGGATATTTGATAATTAAAAATCATATAAAACTTTAAGTAACAAGAAGGCATTGAGTGACATGTATTCTTGCATTAAACTGCGGAAGATCATATTTTACTTCCAAGTTCAAAACGAATTGCTTCCTGCGTTTTCTTAAATAATATCTAATTACACTACAATAACGATAAAAAGAAGCAAGCAGTAATTGCATTTTTCGAATACCGCTAATTTTAAAATACTCTAGTGAAATAGTGCAAAAGAATAAGTACTTGCATGTAGATATCGTTGGTCTCATGTTTTGATTAATTGAAAGATTTTGTACTGATTTATGTAAAAACCCTGAGATTGAAAAAAACTGCTAGCTGAGGCCTTTCCACGTGAGACCAATGATATGCTCGTCAACTGCACACGAAATAAATAATTGCAATGTCTTGTTAGATATTGCTAAACAATGAGACGACAAAGCTTTACAAAAATGCCCATACGCATGCACTGTTGACACTGAATGGAGTACTGGCGGAAATCACTTTCTTTTTCGTGCCCCCATACTCTGAAAAATTTTCATGAATTTGCAGTTCGCGTGTTGTATGGCTGCCCCCAAAAGAAGCGAGGAAAGGGGTCGGTGTGTTCGAACAAATAGTGTAGAGAAAACATTATTGAGGGTTGGTCATAAATTTGACCAAATCGACCCGCCCTAATGTATACTAAAACTACACGAAATAAGCAGTGAGATACTACCACTATAGAAAATATGAGTCTCAAAATTTAACTATTAAGCAGGAAGCGTAGCACTAAAGTGTGTGGAAAATTTTCACAAAGTGAGCCATGTTCAGCTAGACAAATTGAATTGGATGTTCTGGGACAAATCGTAACAATTATGGTGTACACAAAATAAGAGGCAATATAAGAAACGGAATTGCGAATTTGAACTTCTACACATTGTGTAGCTCTAATTATCACTGAAATGTAAAACTTTCCAAAACTTTTTTAAACTATGAAGGAATACTTTTCTTGATAAGAAATAAAATAAATTTATCTAGTTTTTACTTTTTCTATAAATAACTTTGTGCATTACCTTATATTCACTGTTAGGAGGCTATGGTGTTATAGCTTCTGGTGGTGGTTTTGCGGCCATTTCCGCTTCCAGTGTTCTGCAACCTCCTAAACGTTATTTAGCCTACACGGCCGCCTTTAGTCGCTTAGCAACGGTACAACAAATTGGTACATTTCTTTGCGAGCAATTACGCTTGCGCACAGAGGACATACGTTTGTGGCATATACCAGCTGGTTCTTTGGATAACAGTGCCATTCTATTGGAAGAAGATAATATGACTTTGAAAGAGCTTCTGATCAAGGATAATGATCAAATTTTACTGGAAATACGCAACAAAGATCAGACGTGGCCTGAAGAATTGGGCTCCCTTACCTTAACACAAACGGGAGGTCCGTCGCTCAACGATCGCCGTCTTACACGCTCGTCCATAATGTCGGTGCAGGCACCTGGTGCCACTGGCTTGCACAATCTAGGCAATACATGTTTTATGAATGCCGCTTTGCAGGTTCTCTTCAACACACAGCCTTTAGCTCAGTATTTTAGACAAAATATGCACATGTTTGAATTGAATACTACCAACAAGTTGGGCACTAGAGGTCATTTGGCTACCCGGTACGGCGAACTGTTAAAAGAAGTCTGGAGCGCAACCACCAGATCCGTGGCTCCCTTGAAGTTGCGCTTTTGTGTCACCAAACACGCACCACAATTTGCGGGCGGTGGCCAACATGATTCCCAAGAGTTATTAGAATGGCTACTAGATGCTTTGCATGAAGACCTTAATCGGGTGATGGAAAAACCTTACAGCGAACTAAAAGACTCTAACGGACGTCCGGATAAGATAGTGGCTGCTGAAGCTTGGATGCAGCATCATGCCCGTAATCAATCCATAATTATTGACTTATTTTATGGTCAGCTAAAATCAAAAGTAAGCTGCATGTGTTGCGGTAGAGAATCCGTACGCTTTGATCCCTTCAGCTTGTTAAGTTTACCGCTACCCGTAGAAAATTTTATTTACTTTGAAGTTTTAGGTGAGTCTAGTCTAGCTTGTAGTCAAAAGAACTTTTTTTTTAAATAAACATTTCTATTCCAACAGTGGTTCTATTGGATGGCTCAGTGCCTGTTAAATATGGAGTGCGTTTGAATTCGGAATCAAAATATTATGATTTAAAGCGCAAATTGGCCTCTTTGTGCTATTTAAATCCAAACTGTATGCTCATTTGCGAAATCTGGAATTCACAAATGCGTTACTCTTTTTCCGATGAAGACAAAATCAAACCTTCTACGGCCAAGGAACTGTACGTTTATCAATTGCCCGAAGAATGCGCCGATCGTTCAAGATCCAGTTCAACACTGGGCATTAACATAGAAAAAGGTTTGAAAGATATACAAAGAAGTTCAGGTAAGCCTTTTTTTTTTTTTTTGGAACTAATTTCAAGGTCATATCGTATACTCAATTACTGCTTATACGTTTTCTAGCCATGTTAACTGCTTACGATTCATACACTTCTTTGACTTTATTGAATAACTCAAATAATATATCATCTAACAATCATGCAAATTCCATTAATAACCTTAATCACGATGGCCAGCAACAATTACAATTTTATGCTGAACAACAGCAACAAAGTTCTTTTGATGATACTACTACACTGCCAATGCAACCAAAAACCTCGTTAACTAACGCTTCAACATCTTCTACTACGGCTTGTTCGACCAGACTGCAGCATAATTTTGATAATGTTCGTTGCAATATGACTCTGGCCGATGACGATGATGATGATGAAACCGAAGATGATGATGTACATGTATCAACGAAGGTAAGGCGGTGCTTTGGAAACACTATGTGCATGCCCCAGAATTTATTATGCTTCAAGGTATGGCTACTATTTTAAGGCAACACAATTATGTATTTAATATTGTATAAGAATATAAAATTTACTTCTATTTACTTCTTAATATACATATTTTTTTCTCGCTCTCTCTTTCTCTCTCTCTAACATCTGTAAATGAAGGAAAAAGGAAATTCACAACAAAATGTCTTTACTTTAAGTATTGATGATGCAATATGGGGGGTAAAAGAAACTATTTAGTTGTAGTGTAGGAATTAATACATCTTACGAGGCGGCAGCTGTGTCGATTCTTCAGTAGCTATTTCGAAATATTTTGCCAATAACTATAGATTTTTTTCACTGACGAGGAGTATTAAAGGAAAGAAACCGACAGGAATTAGTCATTTAGGGAAATTATTAAGCCTGATAAATATACTTACATATATAAAATTCAGTACATGTAAAATGAGTGAATTAAATGTTTGCTTTAATAGTAGTACTTTAATAAGTAGACTCGAAACATTTTTAAAAGAATGTTTGAAACCCAACTACTTAATCCATAATTCCCATGAACAAAATGAGAATCATTTTAAGTCATTAAGTTAATTTTGTAATTAATTATTTAATTAAGCCTCCAATAAAGAGGGCATCCAAATGTAGTACAAGTACTCAGTACCTCAATCAAAAGAAAATGTCGCCATAACCTTAAAAAAATTTAATAAAACAATAAATGCCCTTTAGAATTTCGGTTGCCATACAAAATTAAAAAATTTTGCCCTTTGATGTAGAAACGAAAATGGCATAAAACACTTATGTATCTACACGAGATATTTCTGAGTGCGAGTGGCATTTTCTTTTCGGCATTGCAAAGATATGAAGAAAATGTTTTAGGTTATGTTTCGAGAGCTTTCAGTGATGAGACCGGCCCACTTGGGTCCTAGAAGTTAACGTTGTATTATCGAAGTATTGGAACTTACCTTAAATTCTAGATGTTCCCTTAAGTATTCCAGCCACTTTTGGATTTCTATAATATTCTCTGTTCTTATATACGTACATATGTATGTATGTATGTATTCCAGCCACAGTTTGGGAATTCTTTTATATTATTGACAACAAAAAACAATATAGCGGGAAATTTGCCAGCTCTTTCACACTTGTACATACAATCTTATCTGCTAATTTTTGTATTCCACCTGGTGTAGAGAGATTTGAAATTTAAAATGTGTGTACTTTGTTGTCGTTGTTGTCCTTTAAATTTATTAAGGTTTACAAAATGTAAACGAACTAAAATATCCAAATGTGAATTTTGACACAGTAAAACATTCTTAAAATGGTGAAATTTATTGATTTGCCCAGAAATGTTGCACTTTTCAGTTCCTATAAAATTAAAATAAAAGATTTTTTCATAAAAATATTTTTTTTTAATAAATCAAGATTTTTCTACACAAAATTCTGGCACCACTGCGAGACACGAATACTCGTGAATCCAACTGGCAACCACATCGCTAGTACAATAGCATTAGTTGTTTTCGGCATTACCATTTTGTTTACTGTATTATCATTTTCAAAATAACACAGCTAACAAAATGGCAATTCAACTTGATGTTGTTCGATTGTCTTACGTAATAGAGCCATTAAACTTGGCACGAAAAGTAATCATTTCAATTTGTATGGACATCCTTTTACTCTTTTATTGCATCATTGATACATACATATATACATACATACATGTGTATATCCTTTACATTCATCTACATATGTACATGTTTTGATTCGTGACAATTTAAAAAGTGCATTATTGTATAAACTTTGTTGTCTTTTTCGTTTTGTAAAACTTTGCCAAAACGCGCTATAGAAAAATGTACATTGTGCGTAGGTACATACATATGTACTTACATATGAAATTAAATGTTAGCCTCTGAGTTGCATACACACATACGTGTGTATACACACCAACTACTTGAAATATGGAAGCATTCATACCCTTTTACTCGTTTAAAAATTTACACATTTTTGGTAAAGAATGTGTCCTTTCTATTTTTCTTTAAAATATTAAATACAAAATCTGTTTTATGTAGCAATACCTTTTTCATATGTATACTATTAAATATGTAGTGGTTTTGGCTGTAAAAAAATTAGAAAAATTTGAATTTTAATTTCGATATAAAATTTTAAGAATAATCAATTTGAATCAATGATGTGCAAAAGTAGGAGCAACTTATTTAATTCAATTCTCGAGAAGGCAAAGTATTTTAATTATGAATTCTTTAGGCGGGGGGAGGAAGAACGCAAACAAGCGGCTGTTTTGCTTGCAGAGCAAATCTTCTGAAGAAGCCGTTTCGGAATTGAAATCACATTCAATCCAAATTGATTTCTGTGACAGGCCGGATTGAATGAAAAATTTCGATCGAAAAATATTTCAATTGCAAAAATAGGCTTCTTCAGAAGATTAAAATCGCTTAAATTGCTCGCAATGAAATCACTTAGTCGCAGTACTCAGTTTCGATCGAAAACTATTTCAATTCGAAAAAAGGCTTCTTTAGAAGATTAAAGTCGCTTAAATTACTCGCAATCAAATCACTTAGTCGCAGTATTTCAATTCGAAAAAATCGCTTAAATTACTCGCAATGAAATCACTTAGCCACAGTACTCAATTTCGATCGAAATCTATTTAATTCCAAAAAAGGCTTCCTCGGAAAATTAAAATCGTTTAAATTACTCGCAATGTTTGTGTTAGTTTTGTGGTCTATATGGGTATGGGTATAAAAAGTTAAGTTAAGTTTGTGACCGAAATGGCCAGTTTCCCAGTACCCCAGTCAAAGTAAATCTTTGTTTTGTGTCCTTTAATGAATCGACCTTATTAAGGGTGTCGTTTTCGTATCAAGATCTTTTTTTTTTTTTGTTTCATTTTTGGAACCGCGCAAAATTTACGACAATACCTTTGGTTTAATAATTAATTAATTTGTAAAAAATTATGAGTAACCAACCTTGTTACTTAAACTGCCAAAAATAATTGAAATTATTTACAATTGGTAATTATTTTATGGGACTTTAGTTCGATTTTACTTCCTCAAGGATAAAATTGAAAGTTGATGATCAATAAAATTAAGTATAGACGGACGGACAGTAATGTAGAGCTCAGCTCAGTTGGTAGGAAGTCTAAACGCTGCTGCTTAAAAACTGCATGCAATTAGTTATGACCTGGGTTCGAAGCCACTTGGGTGCTGATGAGCGGCGTGGTGGACGTGAAGTCTTCAACTACACTTTTCTTGTCTTCTTAAAAAAAAAAAAAAAAAAAAAAAAAAAACATGATCGCTACAATTTTACCACAAAAAATCTTTCTCAATTCTGAGGAAATAAAATCAAACTAAAGCTCGATAAAATAATTAACATCTGTAAATCACAAACATCGAGTATAAAGTATAACATTTATAAATGGCCGCGAAGAAAGAAAAAAGTATTTTTTATGCGAAACAAAATGTTGGTCCTTGCTATGTTTTCTTCTTTCGAAAATGAGGAGGAAAAATAACTCCTCCTTTTGCCCATCATTGATTTGCAGGAAACACACTTTGTATTTAAGTTTTTGTTTAGTATTTTGTTTAGTTTTGCTTAATTCCTCTGTTTTCAGCATCTATTTTAGTTGCAAACGATTTTAGTGGCAGCTTTTAGTTGTACAGCTCCCTTTTTTGTTTTTTTTTTTTTGTTATCATTAATTGTCTTTTAGTTTTAATAGAGCACCCTTTTTACTACGTAGTTAGAAAATTAATAGTTTTCTTTTTTTCTTTTGTTAATATTCTTGCAGAAAAATGTACATACAGTAGTTTATTTTTGTGTTAATTGCAATTTGATCCCTTTAGTTAACCATCTCTCCAAAACGATAAAAACTCTTTCCTTTTTTCTTTCGTTTGATTGAATTATTATCGGGGGTGTCATGGAATCCGAGCTTATCGCAATCGATTTTGAAACCGACAAAAAAAAATTACTTTAGGCGTTATGAAATCGAGTGGTATCGAATTATCGCCAGGCCCTTAATGTCACTCGAAAGCGCTCGCTGGCTTAATTACATACATATGTTCAAAACAATAACAAAATTCAAAAACCATGTTGTTGCTCTCAGTGTTTTTGTGCAAGCGAAAGATGTCGAGTGACAACGGTCACCCCTGGCTTAAAAACAAAAAAATCCCACAAAAACCATTAATTTTTTTTTTTTTCGATTTCAAATCGAATTCCGATAGAGGATTGGATTCTATGAAACGCCACAACATGTATGTATGTATTTATCATAGAGGTTGTGGTTGTAGCAAATGTGCTTGTGGTGTTGAGCTTTTTTAAACTTAATTTCAAGCGTTAATGCTTAAAGCACCCGGCTTAAAATTTTATTATATAATATGTATGTATAGTGTGTTTAATTAATTAAATTAATGCTGCCTTAATTCCATAACCAAAGCACACTTGCTAATTTTATTAAATAAATATTAAATCCCCCTTTTCCGTCTTCCTGCCACATAATGAATTTAATGTAATCTTTTTCAATATATCAACAATTATGCTGTTGTTGTTGTTGTTTAGCAAACACCCAATATGAGTCGTAGTCCTGAAAATACTTTTGTTAATGGTGGCACCTTACACAAGCCCATATCCACCTCTAAGCTATTAAACGCTAACGAGGCAAATACTTGTTCCTCTTCATCTGTAACTGCTACACATTCCGGTGAAAATTCCATGGAAAGTTCTACTTGTGATCCCATAACAAATTTAAATACTGCTAATTCCTCAGAGCCCGTTTCAATGTGTGAGGGGCTGCGACGCATGAGTGACTGTCCTTGCCGCCTGAATGCCTCGGCAGACGAAAATAATGCCCAGCGTTTGCGCGAAGCTGAAATAAATCGTCATAATTTCATGCAACAAGATGCAAGCGATTCATTGGGGGTGGCTCATCAAATGGCTGCTGCTATGGGTGCGCATAGCGAAGCGACCGCTTTGGGTAACGGTTTGTTTTCAAGAGTTCCTTCACAGCACTACAAGGTTGGTAAATATCTGATGGCGGTGCATCGGAAAATCACACGTCAGGACAGTTACTTTCTTTCGCATCATAAAACGCGCCCCAGCATATTTGGTGTGCCTTTGATAATACCAAATTTGGAAGGCGGCACCAATAAGGACTTATATTGTGCGGTCTGGTTGCAAGTAAGCCGTCTACTGAGTCCTCTGCCAGCATCAACGGATCAAGCCAACCATGCGGCCGACTGGTAAGTAAGCTTTAAGACTATTTTTTTTTTTATTGACTATATACTAAATCTTAATGACTCAGCGGAATAGGCGGAAGAATGCTTTAATTTTTAGGGTCCGTCCGCCCGTCCGTCTATCACAATATCCATTCTCCGCTACGTTACCCTCACACAGGATGTTATACCCTCCCGCTACAACAACAAATACTAAAAACAACAAAAGGTTAAAAACTAAAGGGTGCTCCCATACAAGAAACTGTAAAAATTAGCCGAAACATAAGAGTTAAAGAGCTTAAAATTACACAGAATATGAGCTCACATACATATGTATGTATGTATGTTCTATAACAACAAATATTAAAAAGAACAAAAAGTTAAAAAATTACAGGGTACCACCATACAAAAATTCAAAATTAGCTGTAACTTTTCAACCACAAAACTTGGAAAATATAGAAATCTGAAAATCGTACAGCACACAATCTAGTTGCCTGGCCAACACAGCAACAAATACCAAAAAGCTAAAATTTAAATATGTAGTACCATGTAATTAATGGGGACACCCTTTATTTTAAAGATAAGATTTAACTTTTGGGCCGCAAGAGATAGAAAAGAAACTTGAAATTTGCATAATATATTTAGCTGTCAGGCCTCTACAGCAACAATTATCAAAAATAAAAATAAAAATTTAAATTTAAATGGTGCTCTATGCACGGGGGCACCCTTTGGTTTGAGAATTGGCTGTGTAACTTTTGAGCCATAGCAGAAATTCGTACATAATGTCTAGTTGTCTAGCTTTTACGACAAGAAATACCAAAAATAACGAAAAGCTAAAATTTAAAGGGAAACCCTTTAGTTTGATAAGTAGCGGTTACTTTTGAACCGCACTGTTGCCAAAACGGCCTAAAAACACGAACTTGGGTTGCCTGCTGTAATAAACAACTTACGGGAGGGACCGCTCTGCAAATCACGTGAATTCTAAAGTCATCAAAATAAAATTCTATTAATCAACAAACATATTTAACGAAGACAAGAAAAATAAAGTTGAAGACGTACTGGCTGGGATACATACCTTGGCCTGGATTCGAAACAATTTGATCGTCAAACAGCCATGGCACTTACCCCAGCCAGTAAGTCTTCAACTTTACTTTCCTTGTCTTCTTTAAATATGTACATATGTTAATTAATAGAATTTTAGTTTGCTGACTTTAGAAATCATACATACATACAAATATTTACCGAAATATTTAACGCTTATTATTATCAATATTATTTTTTGTTTGTTTCTAATATTTACTGTTCTTTATTTTTTAGTGATGATAGTTTGGGCTATGATTTTCCATTTTCCTTGCGTGCTGTTAAAAATGATGGCTTGACCTGCGCTTTGTGTGCCTGGTCAAATTTTTGCCGTGGCTGTGAAATACCCTGCAATAATGAATACGTTCTACAAGGTAATTTATTTAGCGGCTGCTTGAACACAAGTAAGTGTATTTTTTTTTTCGTGAAAAAAATAAATTCTATATTGCTTTCCTGCCTCTCCCTTGAAAAAAAAAAAAAACAAAACAGGCAACTCTTCAACACCCAAAATGATGCCAAAATATACAACAAATTCTTTGTCTAATACGGAAAATAGAAAAACCAACTCATTGGATAGAGATTCATTACAGTCACAACAATCGAATAACCAGGCAGCTGCCAGAAGCGGCAGCGATCTGTTTACCATTGCCATAGATTGGGATCCCACAGCCTTACATTTGCGTTATCAGAGTACCTTAGAAAGGGTGAGTCCGGCAAATCTCTTAATTACTTTAAGTCAGGTGTAGACATTTTATGTTAACTCCCATTACAGCTTTGGGTGGATCATGAAACTGTGGCTGTTTGCCGTAAAGAACAAGTTGAACCAGTGGATTTGAATCATTGCCTTAAAGCGTTTACTTCGGAGGAGAAATTGGAACAATGGTACCACTGCAGTCATTGCAAAGGCAAAAAACCAGCTACCAAAAAACTACAAATATGGAAACTACCACCAGTGTTGGTAAGCTGAAATGTATACTCCACTCCTTTGTTTAAGATAAAATTGTTTGCTGTCAGCTTTTCAGCCGTATATTATTCTGTTATTTGCCTAAAAGCAATGGAATAACGCCCAAAGAATCTAGTAAATTTAAATTTAAATGAAGAAAATTTAGCGTTTAAATTGTTGTTATCACTGATACAATAACAACAAACAGAAAAATTAATTGGAAATCAATAGAATGTTGGTGAGAGAATATGAAATATATTCCAATCAACAGGAAAACTTACGATATAAAACTGGAAAGTTGAACAATAATATTAAATGTAGACAGTCAGTAATGAAGAGCTCAGGTAGTGGAATGGCTAAGCGCTGCTGCTTAAGCGCAGTTCAGACTATTATACTGTGTATTAATACCTGCCAAAAATTCAAATAATACCATCAAGTGTGATAGTGTGAATGCAATGCGTTGTACAAACGGAAAATAATACGATAACAATTTGGCATCCCATATGACTTTGTCATTTTTTGAAATTTTTCAAAGCGTTAATACTTTGCGTTGCGGATCAGGGTTGCATTTTATAATAGCACAAACAAAATAGTTTCACTGAGTCGACGGTTTTGATGCCGCTAGTGAGCCGTTAGTGATGGTATTATGCTTCCTTATAAAATGGCTGAAAATTTCGGTTTTAGTAATCGTATAGAATTATTTTTCATTCACGCCATGTAGTGGTGGGATTTTGTTGTTGATATTTTTGTGGACGTGCCTTCCGCCCACATAGAGCTGCTCATATGACGCCGAAGAAGATTCCACCGTGGCGTGCAGTATTTTTCATTTTATTCAAAGTGTGATAGTCTGAATGCAAATTGTGAAATTGAGATTTTTTGACAGGTCGCAAGAAATGTATTTCGACTTTTCTCTCGCAAAATGCAACAATGAATGTATTAATACTTGTATCTGAGTCTGAGCTACCCTTTCAAAACAGTATACAATTAGTCATGACCGGGGTTCGAAGCAATTTGGCTGGTGGTGAGCATTGTCGTAGTGGACATGAAACAGCCACTGAGGTACTTATGTTTTCCCAGCCAGTAACAGCTTTTCTTTTCTTATCCAAATTTATCTCAAAAAAAGAAATCTTTCTCAATTTGGAGGCAGTAAAGCCTGCTAAAATTATCAACAATTGTAAATCATATAGTTCGACTATAAAGTTCAAATCAAAACATCATCTGTTTGACGTTTTTTTTGCGACGTTGCCAAATTTCTTTCTAAAAACAATCAATAATAAATGGTTGCCTAATTTACTTAAGTCAAGTGTAAACTGCAATTAAAACACAGAAAAGTTTTGTTAAACCACAGTTTTAACTCTTAAGGCTCATTATTACAACTTATTGATGGCTAAAGGTAGCATTTTGTTGGCCGTATTTCACAACAACGCTTTACAATTGGAAACTTTGAACATGAGAGTGATTCTTGAATAACCAAAACAAACTATATTTAGGAAATTATATAGAAACTTATTGCGAAATGGGGCCTATGAAATTCGACCTTTAGCTATCGGCAAGTTGTTATTAAGGGGGCCACAAGAAGTAAAGTTGAACAGACGTCAAGGCTTTTCAAGTCTACTATCCGCGAAAAGATGGCCGTAAAGCTGAACAGAAAACAATTTAATTTCAAAAACAAAATAACAAATTTCAATTAGCTTTCATACAAGATATTGAACTAATATTTTTCCATTTATTTTATAAACCTTAGATTATACATTTAAAACGTTTCAACTGTGTTAACAACAAATGGGTTAAATCGCAAAAAGTGGTACATTTTCCTTTCGATAATTTCGATCCTACTCCCTATTTGGCTGCCGTGCCCCAAGAAACGATATTACGCCACAAAGAATTACTCGAAATGAATGAAGTTTCTCAAGCACTAGCTAATATATCAGAAAAAGATGATACTACAACAGCAACAAGCACATTAAACGAAAAAGCCTCAGAAACTCAAACTACTCACACACGTACGACCGCAATAATACCTTCTCCAAATAATGGCAATACCAGTACCAACACTCCCACCAATAACTCCTTAACTACAACAAACACAATCGCCCATAATACCGCTAAACCTCTGAATGGTTTAACCAAAGAGGCTCAATTGTCCTTAAACGATCAAGTCAATAATTTGCTGAATTTACAAAATCATACTCAAATTTTAGATAACTGCAGTAACATTGTCGTCAATACTACAGCGAACTCATCAAGCCACAATACCAATAATGATAATTTAACACACAACAATGATTTAAATGATGAAGAAGGTTCAGATAAAGTATTGGATAACGCTTTAATAATGGAGAGTACGCTGCGCAAGAATGAGGGCGATCGTACAATGACCAGAAGAAAACGTCTGATATCGACCAGTTTGACGAAAACACCCATCATCGATGGCGAATTTGAAGACTATCATCAGCATAAGCTGAAAAGTGGCGAAGATAAATTTGATCCAAAGTATAAACTTTATGCTGTTGTGGTAAGTCCAGTTATTGATATTGTTTGCTTCATTTTTTATTTTTTTATTAACACCGTGTAATCACGGTGCTACAGAATGGAAACAAATTTTAGCCTGCAGCTGAAGTCTGTAACATTTATCGAAAGTTATTTCTTTTGCTGTCTATTATGAGGCTTTTAATGAGAAACGTTTACTGGTTATGAACTCGGTCGGTGACCAGGGAGTTAAACTACTCACTCAGTCAGCTTTTCACTAGATTCCTGGCAAAATAATTACAAAATACGAGCAAGTGATTTGAATCGGCAGCTGGTTGCAAATCACTAGAATCGTAAAATTTTGCTGCCAGTTTCACTCGAGATCACTCCAGATCACTCGCTCGCTTAGATACATTGTATGTATGTACATGCAAAACAATGACAAATTTTAAAATATTGCTCTTGTTTTCTGGCTTTTCCGTGTACAACCACAAACTAAACAGAGGTGAAAGTTGGCCAAAATGAGACAGCAAATCATAAAAACTCTGTTCGTCTCGTTTTTGAAAACGTTCTAGAATTTGTAACCCAAACAAAAGAAAGGAGCTTTTTTTCAATTCCCTAGTACATTCTACTTTGTGATTTTGTGCTGCAAAAAAAGTAGTGGTTTTTGTTAAAATTGTTCAAACAGCAAAGAAAAAAAAGAGTTAAATTGTGTTTTTCCTTGATAATATTTAATATAAACCGAGCAGTAACAAATATTTATAGAATAGAGTTTTGAGTGTACAATTGTGCCCAAACGTTTCTGTGACGGTGCTTGTTCATAAAAACGTGTTATTTTTTTTTTCGTATAAAGCATGATACAACTAACAAGGTAACCTTTTCGCTACAATAAGAACAACTTCAATAAAAATAACATGAATTTTGTTTTTGTACAACTTATGCAAACTGTCAAAAAGTCGCCACTTCTACATTTACAGAAGAGAGATGCACTGAGCTTACGCGGATTAGCTATCTCGTTTTGGCTGCCTTTCAGCTCTGCAATCTCTTGACAACCTAAAGTAGTCAGATGATTAACGGTTTAGCTGACGAGGCTACCTTGTTAATTGTATCATGGTATAAAGAGCATACCATAGCCATCCCTTTAAACAAACTGTCTATCAGCTGATTTGGGCGATTTTCAAAAAAAGTCACTTTTTTCACCTCTGTATACTCTGTGGTGCAAGCAGGCGAATCAAGTGTACATATGTAGGTGCAAGGCGAATCTATTATAGGTGCCCGCATACCAATTCGCTTCAACATTTTTCGACGATTTTATCTTCTTACCCCCTAATTCATACAAATTATTACAGGCTTATAAGACTGTTATTTGACATATTTGTATTAAAAATCTGTCAAATAAGAGCTTTATAAACCTGTTATAATTTTTATGAATTAGACGGTTAGTTGTCAAAAGCTGATAGAAAACGACAACAAAACTTATGACATCTCGAGAGAAAATGTTGAAGCGAATTGAATTGCGACCACCTATACTTGATTCGCCTTGGTTGCAAGCTGCGATGTCCAGTGAAACGGGCTGTTAGTGCGCCATGAAAAGTGATTTACAGAACACGCCTGATGGTACTACGTTTGATCCTAATATCACTAACGTACCTATTTAGGCAGCTATATGTATCTACATTTTTTTTATTTTTATTTTTGAAAAGCAAACGCCAAATGTTTTCTTACCTTGTGATAATTTAATAATATTCAAATATAAATCTCTGTTCTTCTTTTTTTCAATTTTCAGTCACATTCTGGCATGTTAAATGGCGGCCATTATGTTTCCTATGCTGCTAATCCAAATGGTTCGTGGTATTGTTACAATGACAGTTCGTGCCGTGAAATATCCAGTCAACCCAATATTGATCCCAGTTCAGCATATTTACTTTTCTACGAACGTAAAGGTTTAGATTATGAACCCTATTTGCCAAATATTGAAGGAAGAGCCCTACCAAATGGTAGCTTGGGTCTTTTAGAGAACGATGACACTGAAAATGATCTGAAGAAAATGTGCACAATATCATAAAATTTTGAAAGGGATCAATCGATCTTATATCTAAAACAACAACAAATATACATATTATTAATTAAGCTAAACCATTTACATAAAATTCACTAACTGAACACGCTGAGCGTATGATAAGAATTGTGATTATTATATAATTTTTAGGCATGTTATTTTTATTACTTTTTTAATTTGTATTAATTACTTTATTTGTTACAAAAAAAAAAAAAAAAAAAAATACAAAATACAAAAGCGAACACAAGCTAATGAAAGGCAACAGATGGAAGGGATTTTGTTTTTCCAAATGCTTTATTAAATAAGCAATCTTATTTAGGTATGTTTATCATTTGCAATAAAACATATAGAAACTTAGTCGAATTTAGCTGTCTTTATTTGTTTATAAGTTACCAAGTTAAGGTGTTATTTTGTTGTATTAAAAACATTTTCTTAATATTTTTAAAGCATAGTATGTATGACTTTTTCTTTTTTTTTTTTTTTTTTTGTTTTGCACAAGTGCAATATACATATACATATGTAACCGTTTGCTTTTTGTTTAATTTTATATATAAATATTTTCGTTGCGCATCTGCAAAATATGTCTGTATGTATATTGTTTTCAATTCATTATAAAAATAAAGCAAAGATTATCATTAAAGGAATTACTAAAGATATTTGTATGTATACTTTTCAACTTAAATAAAGCTTTGTTTGAGATTTCAAAAATAAATGGCTGCATGTGAATTCTTTTTAAATTATGTGCCTCCGTCCATCAGTTGTGGAATAGAGTACAACTTTTGGATTTCAATATGCTAGAAGGCTAGAAAGAAGTCTGTGAGGTTTGGGTAAAAAGTGTTGGAGCCAAAAAGGAGGAGGGAAGTAGCACATGTCTCCTCATTGAGTCCAAAGTTGGCAACAAAATGCAAAAAATTTGTGAAACATGTCACAATAGGCCCTGAGTTGCCTATCCCGACCTACTCTTTGACATACCTCCCCTGCTTAGATCGAAAGGGGTTCTCATATAAAACTAGTATTTTTATAAATTTATACCCCATCGTCCTAATGAAGGTCTATGCAAATTAACAGCTGTTGGATTTTTTTCTCGCCTAATTTTCGATCATAATAACTTGCTGAAAGTTGTTTGAATAATTTGTTTTATAGATACGAGGGTGAATCAATAAGTCCGTGACTTTTCGAACTTCCCTCATATTTATATGAAATGCAACACTGTTCGCATCAAATACCACCCACGATACAACTAATAAGTTAACTTTTCCCTACAATAAGAATAACTTCCATAAAAAAACATGTACTTTGTTTTTGTACAGCTTCTGAAAACTGTTACAGAAGAGATGGGAACAGAGCTTGCGCTGATTTGCTACCTCGTTTTGTTTGGCTGCCTTTCATCTCTGTATTCTCTTGACAGTTTTATGTAGTCAGATGATTAACGCTTCAGCTGATGAGACTACGTTATTAGTTGTATCATAATACCACCTGTTAATAGACTACCAAGGCAGATAAAAACAGGTAAAATCACTAAAACAGCTGCTCGTTGTTTATTAGTTGCTAAGTGTCAAAAGTTTGTTTACAAGCCGTTTAACGTGCTCTGATTTCTTAGAAATGTGCAAGTGATCTTGTAGCTATTATTGAAGACAAAGTTAAATAAGCCAGTGATTTTATTTAAATTTATTTTATGAAATTTGTGTAATTTCTTTTTTTGCATACACTCACAAACCAGTTTAACAAAACAAATGAGAGAATTTGACAGCAGACAGACTGCTATTTTTCTACCAACAACTCTCGTGTATTTTTTTATGTTCTGCTGGTGCATGTACCTATTAAATCTGCCTTGTAGCCTACTGTCAAATGTTGAGCAAGTAACGTTAAACTCCATACAATATCAAGTTAATTGATTTTTTTTTTTATTATTCGAACTTTTTTTTTTGTACAATTATTTTTGTATTAAGTTTATCAGGCTTAAGTTCTTTCTATATTATTTTTGTGGTTGATATTAATTAAATAAGACAAAGAAATCATCAAAGACATTTTGCAGGGTGGGCAACTAGTTGTTTCGAAGCCGCCACAATATAAGAAAAAATGTATACAGTAAGTTGTAATACAACTTGGTTACTTTTGTGTGGGGAGAAACTCTCACCCGTTAAATATGCCATGATACATACAAAATAAAATAGTAGCAATTAAAAATGTATACAGAAAATTTACAACTTGGGTGGCTGAGTGGCATGGCCGTCGCTTTAGAAACATGATCGCCCCGAGTTCAAGGACGAGTGCTGACGAGAATGTGTGACGGCTTCAAAACAACTAGTTGTCCGTCCACCCTGCTAAATGTCTTTGATGTTTTCTCTGTCTTATTTAAGTAATATCAACCACAAAAATAATATAGCAAGACCTTCTTGAGCCTGATAAACTTAATACAAAAAAAATAAACCATTTAATACCTTTTTACACAGGTATTTACATTTAATTAACCTGGGGTTATCATTGAAAATCCACTAGTGACTAGATGGTTCTAATGGAACCACACAGTAATTTTTCTTCTTCAGTATATTAACATGCATATGTACATACATATGTATGTATGTAAATAAACGTGTTAAAAAAGGTCCAACCACTGCGTTCTAGATTGATATAGTCGACAAAACTGGTGACACGGAGAAACTTGGCTTTAGGCCTCCTTCAGGGTAATTATGTATAATTTTTATAAATATTCTAGCATCTACATACACATGGAAATTTATAATGGAATATCTAACCTGGTTATTTTCTATGTAGACTACACATATGTAATTCGAGTAGGTATTGTGAATGTGCGTGTGTGTTTATACAACAGTTACAGGCACAAGAAGCAAAATAAAAAAAAAAACTCAAAACCGTTATTCTGGAAGCTATAACATCTCTGAAGAAATTTATCGTAAAGAAACCAATCACACGAAGAATCAATGTAAACAAATCATCCTAAACAACCAATCACAATAGCTCTGGCGCAGAACTCTACTCGTGCGTACGTACATATGTAGGTGTGTATGTGTGCATGTAAACTAGCCAGCCAATGAGAATTTTTCATTTCATGTTTTAAGGCTGCCAGATGTCTGCCGAAAATGCGTTCATAAATCTAAAAGAAAAATAAGACTATTAATTTGCACTTACAATGAATTTTATTTATTTATTTATTTTTTAATAATTAGCGAATTATACAGATGTATTTAAAATATATTTATATATACATACATAAATACATATTATTTAATTTGATTTACTTTCTGTGTATTGATGTACTTGATTTTACCGAACAGCCTTTTGAGTTACAAGGACTCACAGCTTAGTTTGTGCTGGTGTGCAATAGAATTCTGCATCTTGCAGATAAATAACTATTAGTTAATAAATTTAGATTCTCAAAAGTCTAGGAAACAATGGAAGACACTATAAATAGCATTTGAAGAGGGGTTAAAAACTAATAACATAATTAATAAATAAAACAAATAAAAAAATAGCCAGCATTAATGTAGGGTTGTGGAGCGGGTACCAATTTCTAGAGGCAAAAGTTCTTTTGGCTGCACATTTGACACCAAGCAACTAGAGCAACATTTAATTTGTGTCGAAATAACTTTCGATGTAAATTTTCATTTTTTTTTTTTTTTTTGTGATAATAGAAATGTAGGTTCTGTTTAATAATGAAGCCATAGTGCTTATTTTACCATATCCTTAGGCACTGCGTCTTACACTCACGTCACTTGTTTGTGACAATGACAGCCGTAGCGTTGTAGCCTGCTAGTCAGTAGTGGTGACAATTGCTACGAAAAACTGGTGGCGTTTTACACAGTTATAAAAAGTTCTACTCGTTACAAAAAGTGTCGTTTTCATTTTGTTTTTGATAGTGAGGACCGTTACGGTGTGTTGTGACTTATGCGACACAGCCACTCAAATTTGTTTTTGCTATGTACGCTACATGGTTTACCAGCACGCTTGAAAATGTAATAGGAATGCATATGATACATGCAAATGTATGTGTTTTCAAACTCCGTGCATAAATATCTGTTTCATTTCATTTACTTATTTTGCTCAGTTGTTTCTTTTTTCACTACAAATAGGATTATCGACTTTTATGGTAAAAATTAATATTGTACATGAATACACGTAGACACAATGTTGATTTATGCGCCACACGAATAATATCTTACTTGGTCGTTTATGTGCCGTCCAGTTTCGCTTCACTTCTGACGCTCTCCATGAACATGCGGTAAGTATTCACTGATTTAACGTTTTACTAGTTTAAGCCACACACGTAGATGAGCTTGCACTGATTTTTTTGGGAATTAATATCTTTAATCCTAATCAGCTTATTGAAAAAGAGTGTCGTTATCGTTCGCTTTTGTGTCGAAAAAATGTTTTTATGAAATGGCATTCAGTGATGTAAAACCGCCAAATTACAACATTTTAATTAATTATAAAACAACCTGTGTTCTAAATACTATTACAAGTTTCGTAAAAACGCCAAATTACAACATTTTAATAGATTAGCGGTACTCAGCGTTTGGTGCGTTTTTGGTTGCGACTGATTGCATTTGCGATTATATTGCAACTGATATTGAGCACTTTTTTAACAACTTTGCAAATTTTATTGCATTCCAAATAACAGCTGATAAGTTAGTACACAATTTTTAATTTTTTACGATTTAGTTTTTTGGTAATTGCTGTTGGCTCCATCTCTACAATTTTTTGTTTGCTTTGTTTTAAAATGTCAGCTGTTCGAGTGTCAGTGTTGCAAACGCAATACTCATGCGAAAAAAGCAACACGTAATTAGCGGTGCGTAAATGCAAAAATATTGCGAGTGCAACCTTGTATATTTTGTTGTTGGGTTGCAAGGAAAAAGCAACGATTTCTTGCATTCGCACTTACGCAAGACATTTGCACCAAATAATGAACTGCGCTATTATAAAACAACCTGTGCATTAAATTCTATTACAAGTTTCGCAAAACGGCCAATTTCCAACATTTTAATAGATTTTGAAACAATCTGTGTTCTAAATTCTATTACAAAATGTAATGCTGTCGTTCTTGGAGCAAGAACGAAACTCTTATAACAAGGCTGAATATGCAGTAAACTTAAAATATGAAATAGGAATATTATTATTATTAATTTTTTTTTTTTTGTTAACCACACAAAATAAACTGTGAGGCACTGTTTATTGCTTTAATAAATAGCGTGTTGTTAACGATAATTCGTTTAGAAGACATTACGGCAAATAGGACAAGTCGATTTTGAGCTGGTGGTGAACCATTTGTACTAAAAAAGAATAATAAAAATTTATAATTTTGTTTTGTGG
Source organism: Sturmia bella (assembly GCA_963662145.1). NCBI lineage: Eukaryota > Metazoa > Arthropoda > Insecta > Diptera > Tachinidae > Sturmia > Sturmia bella. The sequence goes on along the minus strand of OY759169.1, from coordinate 73,946,284 downwards.
TAAAATTTTAAATCAAAAATTACCAAGCAAGGTCCATGGAATTTCTTTTTACACGTTTTACAAGTAAGTTTTGGCAATTGACATGTGTCCTGGTGTATAACAGTATAACAAACATAACATTCTTCTACGCCCTCGAATTTCTTGTCCAGGTTATTTTTCCATAACGTCAGACCATCGAAAATAGTGCCATTCTATGAATAATAAAACGTAAGTATTTTTTTTACAATTGTGTTTGTTACGTTTCTCGACTTCTTCGAGAGTTTGGCATAGACTTAAGGACATGCGTGTATTTTTCCTTAGTCTTTTACAAATTCTACAAGATTTCGGCTTAAAGTGCTAAATAATGTTCCTGCCGAAAAAAAGTTTTACCTGATGCGTCAGGAATATCGTCAACTGCATGGCAACATTACGTGACGATGAACGTCCACCAATTTGTTTATTACAATCAACTTTCACCGAACCCAACGGATAGTTGGATGCCAATGTTATAACCAATTCCATGCGGACCTCGTCAATGGAATAGACTGCCAAAACTTCGCGGGTCGATATATGAACAGTAACCTAGAAAAAGATTTGTTGGGTATTCATATTTTTTTTTTTTTATGAATAAATGAGTCTTTTTTAATTATACATATGTTTTTACTTTAATATAGAAAGCCAACACATATACAATTAAGCTGGAAAAATAAGTAAATTAATTTTTAAAACCGGTCTTACTTGCATATTTTCGTGTTTCTCCTTTTTACTAGTGATGCCTGTCAGTTCTTCCTGGCAAATAATGGGCGATACAAAATTCGTGGTTAAAGTATCGACAAAAGTCTTTTGTCTTGACGGACTAGTATTCCACCATTTTCTAACAACTGCTGGTAGTTTGCTTAATACAACGGTGTACAGATGGCAGACATACTTTTCCAAAGAAAGATTTGGATCTGAGGAAACAAGAAAATGAATTAAAAAATTTAACAGAACACAGTTGTTCCGGTTTATTTGGCAAATATGTAAGTATTTTAGAGAAAAAGTGCCAGCGTTCGCGCATAAATATATTCAAAACAAAAACCAAATTCAAAAATATGTTTATTTATTTGCTTTAAGAGCCAATTGAAATGTATTATTTCAGGTCCGAAATTGGACCTTATTAATGTTTTCTGTCTTTTTCAGCCTACAGTCTACATGCCGCCGACATTTCGTTGATGCTACTCAACTTTGTTTTTAAGTTTTTTCAAGTTGAGCAGCATCAACGAAATATCGGCGGTATATAGGCGGGCGGGGCTGAAAAAGACAGAAAACATTAATCAGGTCAATTGATTTAGACCTAAAATAAAAACATAGTTCGTTAATCGAGTGCATACAGCCCGCGAAAATTCAAAATTCACCTTTTCTTTTGAACAAATCTCGTACATAACGCGTTAGCCGTCAGCTTTTTTCAACTGACATCTGTGTGCAAATTCAGGGTGCAAATTATTTACAAGAGGTTTCACAACAAATTTTACATTGAATACAACAGCAGAAATTCGGGCATCATTTTTAAATACTTATCGGTTTACACATTTTTAATTTTGACATTTATCCAAATTAAAAATGAGTGATCCCGAAAATGGGGAAAAATTACGCTCGAATTTCTACTGCTCTTTTTAGTTTTGCTGACATTTTTCAAAATATCAATCGAAGAAAAACAAATATATGTATGTATTTTTGAATGAAATTTTCGAATAACAAAAATTTTTTATTATTTTGTAGCTTTTGCAATTTCAACTTAAACAATGGCTATAAATTTTGAAGAAATCCCCAGTTATGAGGAAATAAACTTGAATCCCTCGCCACAAATTAGAACCGTTTTAGAGGAACTAAATGCCCGTCAACATTTGCTACAAGAGCGTGCAATAAAATGTGGCACTATCAGGCCATTATATGCCAAAACAAAGAGGCCACCGCATCGTTATCGATACCAATATTTTTGTGTTTGTCCCCGCTCGAAACCTCAATATGAGTGCCAGCATGCAGACAATATTATCATTGATCGTGATGTTTTCACTACCGAAGAGCATATCGTTTATTTGGCTAGACCGAAACAAAATTTCGCTGCGCCCCATAAGATGCCACGTTATTTTGTCAAAAGATCCATTGTGGCAAACTCGACGGCACGTGTCTTACGACTGGCTAAACCTGACAAAAAGCAGGTTACCGACACTTTGAACAATTTCAATAACATCATATCACGTCGCCACAAGCGATCCTTGGAAAAATGTTTGGCAAATTCTCCCAATATCGAGCATACAACAATAAAGGCTGCCTTGGAATTGATAGGAGAAGAAAAGCGTTTGAAACGAGTGGCCAAAAGGAAGGAAAGATTGCGCTGCGAAAAGTTAAAGCGTAAAATTGAACGCAAGCAAAGGAGACAAATAAGAAAAATCGTCTGTCTATTGTTTGAGGAAATGAAAGAGTTTCTTTTAAATGATACACTTAATCATGAGAAGTCGCCTTTGGGGGAAGCGATTTTGGAAGCAATCAAAGATTTTACAGGTACGTATGCACATGTGGGTGCCGTCAAGCATTTAAAACGGACTGCAATTAAATTGAAATTATATATTTCTCAGATCAAGAATTCCATATGACAACTGATTTGCGGGAGTATCAAAAAACTTTGGCCTACAACTTGGCCATCTGGATGAGTAAATTTCTTTCAAATTTAAATATTAATGTGGCTGAAAATGGGCCAATAGAATTGCAAACATCGTACAGCCGTTTGGCTGAACACAAACCAGACTTAACAACATTTTTGCCTTTGGACGATTATGTTTTACGCAAAGGTCAAAACGAGCCGATAAATTCTAAAATATCACTAAAAGAAACGGAAAAGTCTGAACCAGAAAGTGAAACAATTAAAAATTGTTCAGCTCAAAATGTTTCGATTTTGTACTCAAATATTCTATTAGCTGATGACAATGATGATGGGAAAAATGTAAAAAATTTATTAGAAGATGATGCTTTGTCACATTCAAGCAGGAGTTTAGAGGATGTTTACTTTAGCGCACGCACAATGCAGCAAAACAAATAATATGTACGTACCTTAAATGCAAATGAACGTATGTATATAAATACATAGATATTTTTTTATAAAACAATCATGGCACTCTTTTTTTTAAATTTATTTATCGTTTAAAAATCATATTTCAATCGTTTGGATCGAAAATGCATCAACATGCAGTTTCATAAATCATAATAAATTAAAAAAAACTGAATTGTTTTCGTTTATCATCCGTTTGCATTTAATGCGACGCTATATAAAGATGTATGTGCTATAGAACAAATATATATGTATGTGTGTTTGAATTGTTGATTATATAAATTTCATGGTTAGATTATCGATGGCAAACAAGTTTCAGTTGGGATAACAGTTACTCAGCATGATAATGCAGTACATTGAAATGATAGAACATCACACAAAGTGGTAATGCAGAGCAAATGGCACTCTCTCTCTCTCTTGCCACTATATAACTTTTCATTGCAATGAGCAAATTCAAAATGGCATTCAGAAAATGCTGGAAAAAAAATGAGAATTTCATTTCAACTTTTTTGTTTGTTGGAAAAGTGAAAGAACAGAAAAATTTATGCCGTTTTCGTTTCTACAGCAAAAGTCAACATTTTCAATTTTGTTTGGCAACCAAAATTCTGAAGGGCATTGCTTTATTAATTTTTTTGTTTTTACTTATTAACATTTTCTTTTGATTTTTAGTTTCACTAAAATCTTTAAAGCGGCATTTTAGAAACAAACAAAAAAATAATGCGTGATGATGTGTAAAAGCGAAAACAGAATTTTCTCACCCTTAAGCTGAAATTCTCGCTTTCATTTGGAGTGTTCTCTATTGCAAATGTAAATTCTTAATTATATTTGGAATTTGATCAAATACAGTGAAAAAGGGTGTAGCAATTTATGAATGCCCGCTGGACAATCGAGTTGAAATTCGACTGCGCTCCATAACAGAGCCAATACTTACCTTTTATTTGTGACCAAGAAAGTCCTTTGAATATTTCATTATTCATTTGTTTGGTACCGTGATTTTTTAAGATTTCGGCTGGCATCGAACGAAATAAAAAGTGCAACAAATTCTGCAAAAGAAAATTATAATTTAGAGTTTAAAAAAAAATTAATTTCGTTAATAAAATCTTAGCTACCAACTATGTACAAATGTGAATTTTCATTAAAGTATATTTATGGAAAAAAACAAACAAAAAAAATGGCAGTTTATTATTCATCCTTAACAAAAAAAAAAATCGTTAAATTAATTATTCATCGTTGGTTTTTTATAAAAAATAATATTAAACAATTATTTATTTATTTTCAATATTTCGCCAACAAATTGTGAAATTGTGAAAATAAATAAATAATTGTTTAATATTATTTTTTATAACACACCAAAGATCAAGAGCTTGAATAATTAATTATTCGATTTATTGTAATTTAATTTAATATTATTATTATATGAAGCTGAAGGTATTTTTATATAAATATAATTTTGTATTTTATTCGAAGCTTCTTCAAGACAATAATGTGACAATTTATTGAGGTTAAGGTCATCATTAAATTTTAGCCGCAAAATTGTGAGTGAGCGAAAAAATGGCTAGTGACCATTCTTTTTATTATTACAGTCTGTCCGTAAAAGGAATGCTATATGTATGTATATTAGTGTGTAGCAACACCTTTCTTTGTCAGTTACTGGCCTGTAAATATCTCCAAGTTGTTGCTTGACTGTCTTTTTGGCAACTAGAAAACTGTGGCTAGCGGCTTAGTAACCGGTTCAGTTTGGATCAAAAGTTTTCCAATTTGATTTTCATAGATTTTTCAATTCTTTTAAAATAAGATCATCATCCAATTGGAACTGATATCAACCACCAGTAGAACATTTTAAGCAATTTTTTCGTTTTTAATGTATTTAAACTAAAGGCAATACCATTATGAAAACAACTTACCCCTTCATATTTGTTTTCATGTAACCAGGAAGTATATACAGAACGTAAAGCTACTGGCGCCTTGGCGCAGGCATAGATAATACAATCCCATAACATTAAATAGCTAAAAGCATCATGTTTATTAATAGTTTGCATATCTGGTATTTCAGTCAGTTTGAAACTAAAGGAAGAAAAGAAAGTTTAATAATACAGTATGTACATACATTTAAGAAATAATATGCAATTATTTTACCTAAACTCTTGAATATACACTTGTATAGGCAAATCGTAGCGTGACAAATAATTCTCAAAACGATTTAGGAAATGCCATTTCACCGATTTGTGTTCATTTTTATCGATTTGCTCGCTTGATTTGTTATACGCTTCAATGTCATCGGCCACAAAATGTGGTGTTAGCTGGCGCATCATGAAAATACTTAAAGCACGCAAAGAATGTACCGGGCTGGAGAGATTTCCCAGGAGGAAATTACAGATAACATTCAAATTCACCTGCTGTGAAACTTTACAAAACTGAAAATGAAACATAAAAGATAAAGAAGAATTAATTATTGGAATAATTGATTGAAGCTGCCCAGTAAGGCACAGATGCATATATGAACAAATATTTGTGAATTTTTTGCAAAAAAAAAAAAAAAAAAAAAAAACGTGACCACTACTCTCTTAATGAATTTTATTTTGTAAATAAAAAGTAAAACACAGATGATTTAAGGACCATTCATCTACGATCGAATATTTGTGCATTTTTTGCCCAAAAAAACGTGACCACTACTTTCTTAATGAATTTTATTTTGTAAATAAAAAGTAAAACACAGATGATTTAAGGACCACTCATCTATGAACAAATATTTGTGCATTTTTGCCCAAAAATAACGGGACCATTACTTTCTTATTTTATTTTATTTTGGGCCGACAGCTATAAATGCATATGTATATGGATTCAACAATGAAAAGAAATAACAAAACGGTTGAAAACTGTAAAAACACTGAATTTCACAAGAGCATATTTTCAGGTTAGGTTTGCTCAACGAGCAAATACAAGATTTATGGCGAATTTGTATTTGCAAATCCTGTAAGGCTCTTGCAAGGTTAAATAATTGCGCTTTGTAAATGTTTTTATTATTTTTTATATTATTTTTATTATTGGATGTACTCTCGTTTTCAGCTTTTGTTTTGAAATCTGTCTCATTTATTGTAAATGGCTAAATGAGAAATAACAATTTATTCTTCCTCTTTTAAACTTGGAAAAGAAATGGCGTAAGGCAAATTGATGAAAGAAAATCCAATTATTTTCAGTCAAAAAACCTGTCCAACAATAATGTTTATGGCAGAAAGTGTGATTTTCATAGATGTTACAAAATTTTAGAACTTACCTCATACACGATGCCAAAGTCCATGTGCTCCATTGTAGAGGCGAGTTCATTTAGAAACATCATCCAGCAGTCGGTGAAATTGAAGGGAATTTCTGAAGTTAAAAAAGTGGTATTTTTTTTTTAATGAACATCATAAAAAGCTGAAGTGTATTCAGCTATAGGAAAGGGAAAGCTGCTTACCTTGATATTTACAAATCTTATTAAAGGCTTGAAATAGTGTTAAGTAAATTTCCCGGGAAAATACTTGCACCCATTCATCGTATACACTTTTGACAAGTTGTGTGGAACTTTTTTGTTTTTCCTCAGCAAAGAAAGTGGTTAAAGCATCAAACAGTTTGTAGACATGTAGAGTAAAGTACAGAGTCTGCAGGCATAAATAATTATTTATAGCAATTTTTATAACTGGATTTTTTTTTTTTTTTTTTTTTTGTTATCTGCTTTTACCTTTTGATTGACATTTGCTAAATCCAATGATTTGGTCATACTAAGAATCCAATTACTCAGACCAATTCTTACGACATCCCAATTTTGTATGGTCAATTGGTGCGGCGCTTTGCGTAAAACTTCAGTCAGCAAATTCATATACTCCACGGCATTCAAAACGCTTAACATTTCATGTTGGGACAAATCGCTAAGGGAATTAGTAAATAAGTTTCTTTACAAGAAAAAACAAAATATAGTGTAAAACCCACCATTGATAAAGTAATAAATCCTTTTGGGAGTACAATTTGTCGGCGTGTTGTGTTATAAATTGCACGGCCGTTGCAATAATATTCTGATCAGATTTGTCATTGTAAGTGGAAGAGAAATTATTCTGAATCAAACAGCGAAACACTGCCGATTTAATCCATATGTCGGAGGGCTCACAGCGCATTATGGGACACTGGTGGCTTATAGTTTTGGCCTCTAATTTGGGTAGCAGATATTGCAGGGCAATAATGTAGGCCTGGTAAGCATTTTGGACCACAAAATATTCCTGCAGGTCTTCGGCCAAAAGCAAAGTAGCGCTCTCTTCAAATTGTGCATATTGTTCGATGTTTATTAAATATGGCAGCGAGCGGCAAAAGATGTTGTCTTGTTCTTTAGCACAAGCTGCTAAAAGTGTTTCTTTAAGCGCAACACCCAGCTCGCCGGTTTGTCTGAAAAACAATTTCGCTTTTTCGGAAAGCTCAAGACACAAACTTTCCAAATCTTGCTCCAAATTGTAGGTGTTGTTTATTAAAGAATCACCACCAGCTGCTATATTAATGTATTGCAGCAGCTGGCTGCTTAAATACTCTGACCAAACTTTTAATAAATCTTCATTGGGATAACAATAATCTTCGGTGATTTCGTCTTCATTCGCTTCTGCATTTTCCATCTTCACAGCCGTCGTTTTAGTTGTGTCACACACCAGTTTACAGAGTATGGAAAAATTTAATAAAGATTTTTTTAACACCACTTTCAAGGACTTCAAATTGTTGGGAGTGTTGGAAAAGCCATTACAAGGGGTCGCAACGCTTTTCAGGGATTCTATAAACAAACAGGTATCAAAGAGTTCCTGTATGTGTTTGGTATCGATTTTCAATAAAGCCTTTAAGTATACATCAATTTCCGAAGCACGTTCCTGCTCCTCCTTGACTTGTTCGTTAGAGCATATTATAAATCTGGAAACTGCCTCTGCCACATATTCTATGTGTGCAATATTTAAATTCTGTTTCACAGCCTCCTGTTCCACTATGTCCCCAAATTGTTGCAACAAATTGCTGTCTATGGACAGATCTTTACTTGACAAAGCATCCTGCCAGCAGGTTGTTATTTCCCACAGTGTATCCTCCGACACAAAATCGTTGACAGAGTACTCTAAACTAAATTTGAACAGCCTCAAGAACACTTTATGCTGCACAGCCTGTGTTGAATTTTCATATGAACATGCAATTGGCATGATTTGAGCTATAAAACTAGCAAAGGCTTCCAGATCTGCTGGGTGATTTTCACGGTCTTTGCTATTTTCCAAAGGCTGGGAAAGTGTGTTCAGTATTGTGTCCACAGCCAGGGGAGAAATCAATATGCCACCAACTTCTATTTGAAAGAAACATTTGTGCAACAAATTCAATAGATCTTTGGAGTTATTGGTGACCACATCGAAACAAATCTTTTCTATAATTTCGTTGGTTTTAGGTTGCCGCAAAATGTGACGCACTTCCTCCTCGTTGCACAAAGGATGAGAGAGCAAACGTTGCAGCACCAAGTTTATTATTGAAGGTTTTTGAAGCTGTTTAAGAAAATAATTTTTTTATAATAGTTTTAAAAAAACTGAATGTTTTAGGTCCAACAAAAAAAAACCTCTTTAATTTATTTTTTGTTTTTGTTACTTTTAACTGATAAGGCCTAATATTTGTTATAATTAAAACGTAGGATACAATATACGAGGATGTCATACAATTCCATCTTATCGGAATCGGATTTAAGACCGACGTAAACGCGTTTTGGTTCGAACGAGACACTAATTCTAGATCATACGACAAATCAATACTACACAAAAGTAGTTTTTTCGTTAGTTTCAACTCCCGACTCCGTTTAGATCCGGTTCTATGTGATATTCCCGTATATTTTGAAAACCCCTCCCCACGGATGCACAACCTGTTTTTACTGTATTTTCTAAAATCCTTCTTCTTCACAAAATTTGAAAACGGAAATATTTAGAGAAAAAGACTACAAAACGACCTGCATTTGCAGATCTGTCGACACTTTCGCCTATAAGTCGTAATTTGACAAATACTCCAAAAAACCGCATAGAAAACCCCTCCCCACGGATTCACAACTTGTTTTTACTTGTGTTTTTTTGTCTATTTTTTCAAGAGTGTTTTTTTAGCAGTTTGGTCAGCAGAATTTTGTATGGAAAACTTGTCAAACAGGAGTTTAATAAACCTAAAATATTTATTATGAATAAGACCCTAAAAGTACACGAAACATATAAACGATTTTTTTTCGCACATTTCATCTAATATCACAGATTTTTTCAATTAAATTATTTAATTGTTTTCTGCCGTCGACATTTTGTTGAGTATTATCAATGACTGAAAAGACGGCTGCAAGGCTAAACAGAAAACAATTAATGGCACCTTTTTTTTTTTAAATCTAAATCTAAAGTACAAAAAAAAGTTTTACAAATCGCTACTAATTTGCTTTTGAAATGTTTCTTAAGAAACTAGGACTGGCGGAGTCTTACCTTCATCAGCTCATTTTCAATGACTTCAAACCTATACGCCTTTTCGCATTTTTGCAAAATTTCAAACACAACATCAACCAGAACTTCGCAGGCATCATTATCCATTGTCGTTGCACTCAACAAGGAAATAAACATATGTAAAGTAGTCTCCAAGGTATCTTCGCTAAGGGCGGCAAAAAATTCCTTATCATTAAACATAGTATACAGGACACGTACATGCTTCATGTATTTGGGTGTCTTTAACGTTAAAGTTTTGCTTAAACAAATACGCAACAATTGTATGACCAATTGTTTTAGCTCTTTCTGAATGAAAGCAGCTGTACGATGTGGCTGATGTGGCTGCTTGGGTGTAGTAGGAAGTGCGGTGTGCCTTAAATCATCTTCAGAGTCTGAAGCGAATTTTACTTTATGTTCTTCTAGACTGGGACTTGCTACATGCAAGTCATTTATCAAATCAATAACGCGCTCCAAATACAACTCTGTCACATCCTGTTGACTCAAATCCTCTGTTATTATAGCAAATAATAAGCTCCAAAATTTGTCCAATAATATTTTATATAAATCAGATAACGCAGATTGTTTGTCAAAAAAAGCCACCAAAGTTGAAGTGTGGTGAAAGAAATGTTTTTGCTTAAACGCTTCAAGATTGCCGAGACAACATTTGACGGGCGCCACAATATTATATTCCAACAAATTCAATGCGAATGTTTTTTCATCATCTTGGACATTTTCCTTTGTGGCCTGAATTTTTTGCATTAAATAACGCAAACATTCAAAATAGGTTTTTATGATCATTTTTGTGTCCTGCGTGGAAATGTTGAGCAAAGAATTTTCTGTTACAATGAGCTGCTTAATGTTGTCGAAGAATTCTTTCACTAAGCGATGATATTCACTGATGTCGCTGGTAACTTGTGCAAGTTGAGAAAAAAATGGCAAAATGTTGGGACAGATGGCTTGAGCATTTCGATTGAACGCATTACGCACTAAATTGTTGAATTTCAGCCAAGTTTTTTTCTCAAAATCAATCATATTGTACCTGAAAATATTGAACGTAAAATTGTTCAGCAGTCTAGTATTTTATGATTTTATGCAGGGTCTTTAAATTAATACATTTTTCTTTAGATTTACCAGTCATTGTAATTTGTTTGTATTATCAATATACTGCCCCATATATGAGGTGCTACAACAGGATCAGATTCGTCAATATTTTGAAAAGCTAACGTTACGAGCTGCGATTTTTGGGAGGCAAAAATTTCTTGTTGATGAGAACCTTGCAAGAGGTTATAGATTAATTCAAACCAAGCGGCTCTGTAATTATAAAAAAAAAGCAAACAAACATTAGTGTAGGAAAGTTGCAATCATCAATTCTTAATAGATATTGTTAAGAATTTGTCGGAAATTTTTTCTAACTTATTTACTCGGAATTTGAATTCAGCCAACAGCTATTCTTTTTAGAAAAAAAAAACAACTGAGATTTCATTCACTCAACATAAATATTCAGCTCTACAAAACTTAATTTAGCGAAAATTTGATGTAATTCTGAAATAGGCATCACATTGTCGGAAGATAACGTGACCACTATTTTTTATATTTTATTTTGGTCAAATAAATGCATAAAAACAGCTAAAAATACATACATACATATATACCTATTCACACGGCTACAACAACAAAACGCAATGAGAAATAAAAACTGGAGAAAAAATCGAAAAATGCATTAAATTTCACAAGAGTCTATTTTAAGGTTAGTTTGCTCAACGAGCAAAGACACCATTTAGAGCAAAGAACAAATGCAACAGGATTTGAAGAAATTCAGTTTAAAAGTTTAATTCCCAGGAGGCTATTTAAAGGTTAGTTTGCTCAACGAACAAAGACACCATTTAGAGTGATTTTATATTTCATTTTGCCGATTTAAATCCCCTACCGATTCTAACATGGAAAGGATTTCCAACTGTATTCAAATAACTGGATTAATTATTTAGTTAAACAATTTATAACAAAATATTAATTTATCTCTTTTTTAGTTTATCAACTTCATTTTAATTACATACATATGTACATAAATCATTTCATATTTTAATTTATTTTATAACTGATACCACACAAGAGCGGATGGCCTTGTTGCTAATGCCCATCAAGCTTTATTCGATTTTATAATTAATTTATTAATCTAATTAATAATAATAATAATAATATTTCATTTGGCAAAGTTTTTGTAGAGGACATCAAAATGTTGGTATTTGCTGGTTCAGCGAACATAACCTTAAAATTTGATATTGTGAAATTCAATGTTTTTACATTTCTATTCGTTTTTATTTATTTTATTTTATATTACAGAACTTTCTGAATGGCACAGAGTTCCCACAGGCCTATGAGTCAAACTATTTATAATAGTTAACTTTTTATTTATACATTATTGATGCTAATTTTTCGACTTTTCTTGTTTAATATTTTAACTTAATAGTTCGAGCTTGAGGTCACTTGTTTTTTTTTAATGCTTATTGAATTCAATTATTCTATACCTCAGTGGGTATATTCTTCAGGAATATTTTTTTAGGTTTGATGTTTTTTCAAAAAAAATTTTAAAAATTGTTAAAAAAAATTTTTTTTTGTTTTGAAGAAACTTCCAACCCAAAAAAAATTGCTGAAGAAGAAAAAAACAAGCTCGAGCTATTAAGTTAAAATATGTTTTTATACTTTTTGCTTCGACCTTTTTCTTTTTTAATTATAAGATTTCTCAGTTTTCGAGCTTGAAGTCCTTGTTTGTTATTTTTATTTTTCTTGAATAAGTTTTCCAAAGGAAAACGAAATATTGAAAATAAAAATAAATTTAACAAACAAGGGCCTCAAGACCGAAAATTAAGAAATCTTATAATTATAATTGTTAACTCTAATAATTGTTTATAATTGCCAGCTCCGTGAATTTAACTGTTATGGTTAAATTCACGGAGCACCCAACAAGCTTATGTTGGCTTAAGCGTATGTCAAACTTAACCTAAATATATGATTGTAACTTTTCCAATATTAAAATTAACTTTCGTGCTCACCTGATCGCACTAAGTTTACTTTTAGCAAAACTCCAAAATTTTGGGTGATCCAGTAACTTTTTTACACCCTCCAGTATTTGTGTTTGATCCTCAACTTCCGCCGTGTGTTTGACAAAAAATGACAGTTCTTTCAAGCTGCACATAACAACACGTTGATATTTTTGTTCGGCTTCTTCGGGTGCTATACTTTTTCCCGTGGACAAGGTCGAGGCAGAGTGGAACGTCAAATTACGTGTCACATATTCCAGTATTTCATTCTGACAATGCAGGCAAACTTCTCGGGTGCGATTGGCCTGGCCGGCAAAAGTCTCAGTGAACGAAGTACTGGCTATAGTGGCAGCTGGTGCGTAATTATCAAATTGACTTGCCAACCAGACAGGAATCAACTGTTTGAGGTAGGGTGCCACAGCTTTTTTGCACTTGGACACCAACAGCTGCAGCACTGTTTGCGTTAACTCTCTTACACTGTGTTCAGGATCGGTGGCTAAATTTTGATAAAATTTTGGCCACAGAGGTAATATCATTTTCAATTCTTCCACTTCAGAACTATTAACTAAATCGATAAATTCTTGCAGCGCCTTCTTCTTAGTCATTGGGTCTTTTTTTGAAAGTTTTTTCATGGTCAATTGATACGGGGTACTAATGCCTGCCTCAAAGGTATCAGGCAACTGCTCGATTGTGGTGAAACCGGGTGCAAACGGTATAATGCCCAAATCGGAATGTGCAGAAAATCCTACAAAGGTCGGTGCGGTGCCCAACAATTCTGCACTGCGTGCACTGCTTGAAGGCTAGAAAACACCAACTTTAAACATTTTCTATAATACAGCATATTTATTATGCTTAAATACCTTTGCATTATTTTTAGTACGCTGCGTGTGCTTCGTTTTACCGCCCATTTTCTTTTCTTTTAACAAGTTTTAAAAAAAATTTTCTATTTTAATATGCTTTCTTCAAGAATGTGATCAAAAACCTGTGCCAAAAATAATACAAACATTGCGCCAGAGTTGCCAGCAGCCTCTCAACGCTGTATTCCCAAATGAATTCCCAGACATTTTTAAATGCCATGAAATATATGATTAAAAAACATAGAGAAAAACAAATAAATAGATATTTATACACATAAAATAAGATAAAAGCATTCAATTGTTTAATTATTAAAAAAATTTGTTGGTGATGAAGAAAACTTTTTCAAAAAAAAAAAAGCCTGGCCAAGTACTGGCAGCTCTGCAGAAACGTCAGCAACAGCAAATTCTGAAAATGCTGCCATATCAGACGTTTTTGTTCAGCAAGGGCTGCCAGCATTTTAAAAATATATCTGCAGAATCGAGCAATAAAATGACGGGTTAAATGTTATTGGTAAAATGGAACCACTAATTTTGTTATATATTTCACATTGAGTTTGCAGCAAGCCGAAACTAAATGATTGCAAGAGAAAGTCCCATGCATTTTTATGATGTAAAATTTCTCTTGTTATATCAAAATCTAGTACTGAGCAAAGCGAATCAAGTACAGGTGCCCAATTCGCTTCAATATTTTCTCTCGAGTTGTCATACGTTTTGTTGTCGTTTGCTATTAGCTTTGACAACTCAGAAGAAAATATCGTGGAAAAATGTTGAAGCACCTGCAATGGATTCGCCTTGCTTCTGAGCAAGAATAAAAAACGGGGTAGGAAAAAAACAGTAATCACCTGAGCAAGGCGAATCCATTACAGGTGCTCGCATTCCAATTCGCTTGCACATTTTTCTAAGATTTTATGTTCCGAGTTGTCTAAGCTGATATCAATCGACAACAAAACGTATGACGTTTCGAGAGAAAATGTTGAAGCGAATTGAGCCAATAAGCACCTGTCAACTTTACCTAATTGAATTCGCCTTGATTTATCACTATGCATTTTTTCAATTTCTGGCTCGGCAAACAATTTGTAGATATCTTCCAAACTACCTTCCAAACTACATTTTTTCAATTTCTGGCTCCGTCAAATTGATTTAAGAATTTGCAACTAAAGATGATGAAACAGAATTTTTGTTTTTAATTAGCATTATTTATTTAAAAACTATATTTTATTTATTTTTTACATACCAGAAAGCAAACAGATATTTTTACTCGTTTTATTTATTTTTGTTTTAATTGTTAAGAACTTAGAAACGAATATGGAAAGTAATGTAAATTAAAAGTTTCAAACAATTAAACTCGAAGAACAACAGGAGGTAAACCAGTGACAGCATAAGCAATTTTAAAGGAAATTTGTTTAAGAAATGTTTTCCGGAAGGAGCAGACGAAAATCGGAGAGATTTTTTCTATTCGTCCAAAGCCAATATTTTGAATTTTACACTTTCTTAAACAATCATTTTCAAATCCCTTGAGGGAAAAAGTTTTGTTGTTTACTTCTGCCGCCACCAGTTAAAATCTTAAACTAAATTTAAATTTCTTGCTGGTTCGAAATTTTTCTTTTTTTTTTTTTTTTTTGTAAAATAGAATTTCTTCTATATTTTAGAGGTTTTGTTTAACTGAAAAGTTAATTTAAATTTTAACATTATTTTAATTATTCATATTATTACAATACATTACAAGTGTCGCTATAACTATTTATTGGTTTTAAACAGAAGTAACTCGCTTTGAAGATAATGGCGGTTTGTAAGTTTAGGTATTCGTTTTGATGAAGAAGAGGTTTTGGAGCTGAAGAAAAAACGTTTATTTGTTTTTTTTTTTTTTTTAAATACGAGTAGTGTGTGAGGTTAGGTTTACTTTTTTTTAACGCTGAATTAAAGATTTTTCAAGTGGGAAATAAAGCAAAACAAAAGAAAAAGAAAGTTTCTCTTTGATGTTCTCTTGTTTGTTTGTTTTAATTTAATTATTTTTTAAAACACACATAGTTGTAAACAAACGTTAGCCGTAGTTCATATTTGTACTGTGCGCTGATGATTGAAAACTATTCGATATGTTCTTTTGCTGGCTGGCAGCAGCTGCTACGGCCTGCTGCTGCTGTTGCTGCTGTTGAATTTGCTGTGGAGTAAGTGATGGATTTACTTGCAGGTAGTTTTGTAAAAGTTGACGATTTTCTTGGCACCATTCAACAAAATCATCAATTAGAACTGGCCATGCTCCCTCCGAGTCATAATTGCTCATATTATCATCAATATGAATGGCAAAATCGAGTAACAAATTCCAAGTATCTTTAGGTATGGAACGTTTGTGTTTCTCCTGGAAGCAAAAACCAAATAAAGATTTGTGCGAAACTTAATAGGAACATGCATATACATATGTATGTGTGTTGAAACAAAAAACTAAAATCAGACACAAAAATAATTTCTTATAGAACCCGACGCAAATATGTCCCTGAAGATGAACCAAAAAAATTTTTCAAAATACATGGTATGTATATAGATCTGAAAAAGGAATACAGTTTTATTCAATGTATCAAAGGGAGGCAACACAAAAAGTAAATATTTCAATACATTTAAAAGGATTCAGCGAAATAGGAAGAAAAACAGAATTTTATTATTTTATAAAAAAAAAGGAAGACTGAAAGAGCCTGAAAAATAACACAAGATAAGTACAATTTTCAATATACATATGTACTTATTTACATCTTTTGTTTTTCATTCGATTCGATTCAAATAAAACAGAAAAACAGCCCTTCAGTCTTTCAAATAAAAAGTATACGAAAATCAGTCTCTTCTATTTTCTTTATTCCCCAAGGATGGATACACAAGGTCATGTGTATCAATAGAAATGAAAATTTTAAATTTAAGACAATTTGGCCTGTAGGCTTGACACTTGATTTAAATTAATAATAATAAAAAAATAAAATAGAAATAATACTTGAATTAGCCAGATTTTGAAGAAAGATTTGCTTTAGCTGAAGTTCTCTAATGCCCCACGCAGGCTGGGGGCCTATACTTTTGCGTTGCACACTTTTGTTATTTATTATATAATGCAGTCGTAGTTGTTACACAGCAGAGATAAAAAATAAAAATCATCCGACTCACCTTTAAAAACTTGCACCACAAGTCCAAAAATTTAAAACGACCACTCAACACAATGGTCCAATAGGCGATGGCCATGTCCAAGTCAATGCCTTTTTGACCCGGATCCTTGGCATAATTGAAAGTGAATTGATAGAAATCTTTAAATTTAGCCAAATCGTTAAGTTCCATTTCCAACAGCGGCAATTTAACTTTTAACTTATCTATGCTATCAGTACCCAGCTCGCTCATGCCATTGACGAACTCCTCGCGGGAAAATTCACATTGTACTTCTGCATGAAATTTCCATGCAATAATTAAGACCAACTTCGAGTCCGGGCTTAATTCTAGATCATCCAAAAATCGTATAACACCTTCCGAGGTAATTTTCTGAGTATCAGTCGGATCACGGTAGCGCAAAAATAGCTGTTCGATACGTTTGCGATCTAATTCACGATAATAGTATTCGGGATTCTGAAAATAATTATCACTAGCCAAGTCTAATTTCCAGTCATTTTGCTGCAGACAATAAATGGCTGTCTGTTCGCCGGTTTGGGTCAGGGAGATGAACTTTTTCACTTTATCCCTTTGCGTGGATTTTAATTTATTCTGCAAATACATGATAAAATCAGTAGATGACATACAACCATTACATACATATTTATAAATATTCTAAGCTATTTAATCAATCATTCATTCGGTTTCTACAGCTTGGCAGGTTTTGCTAAGCTGTCTGTTCGCGTAAAGTGTTCTGCAGCATAATTTCCCATATAGTAGTAGTTCGTTCGTTCATTGCATAAATGCTTTCGATTTTCTGTTCATCAGCTTTTGCGTAAAATCCATTATTTTTGTTGCACATTTTCAAAGTTTTCCTTTTTTCTATGCGCTGATTTTTTTAAAATGCATTTGCCAAACTTTCTATTTTTTGGTTTCTCATGCTGCTGCCAATTGATTGACTTCCACTTACCATTCTTATAAATTCCTTTAATTTACTCTATTGTTTACGAGTTTGCACACACAATTACTAAACTGTTGCAGTTTTATAAAAAAAAAAAAAAATTAAGTATGTAAATTTCTATTCTGCTTAATAAAAATAATTTTTTATTTGCCTTCCCTACGTTTTTTCTTCTTGTTTTGCGCAAATTTTCGTTGCTATTTTTATTTCTCCATTGAATTCATTGCGTGTGTGTGTGTGTGTGTTTGTCAAAAAGCGCTCGATGTGAAGAAAACAATTTTACAAAATCAGCCGCAGTGCAAGAACAACCAAGGCGACTTCATACCAGGTGATGGTGAGACAAATCGCTGTGCCTGCATGTAGCACATGCAGTATGCCAGAGTTAACACGAGATAGCGTATCAAAATCTGAATTCGCCGCCTGTTACTAAACAAGGAGAAAAAAGAAAGCAAGTTTAGGAAAACGATTTAAAAATTATAGTACGATATGCACAAGGTACTGTCAATTATTTATTTATAAACTGCACAACACAATCAAATGGGAGAGAGAATATAGAGCCACTCTAACCACAAGATACATAGTGTTTGTTGGTGTTCTAGTTATGCGGCCACTACAGGTGGTCGCAATTCAATTCGCTTCAACATTTTCTCTCGAGACGGCGCAAGTTTTGTTGTTGTTTTCTATCGGCTTTGATAACCCAGAAGATAAAATCGTGGAAAACTGTTGAAGCGAATTGGTATGCGGGCACCTGTAATGGATTCGCCTTGCCTTGGATATGCTTAATCAACAATTTCTTAAATGTTTTTACATTTCCATTGCCAATTCGCCATACTTTTTGTTTATTTATTTTTGTTACTTATTTTATGTAGGTAATAAATTACAGATCTGCATTT
This sequence comes from Sturmia bella, assembly GCA_963662145.1. Lineage (NCBI taxonomy): Eukaryota > Metazoa > Arthropoda > Insecta > Diptera > Tachinidae > Sturmia > Sturmia bella. Next base: position 73,927,875 of record OY759169.1, on the reverse strand, counting down.
AAGCATGATACATTTTGTCCAAGCATATACTGATTACTTGCATATAACGGTCCCATAAACAGCGGGTTTCTTGATCCCTGCAAGAAATTAGAATTGATTACAAAAAAAAGAACAATAATAAAAAACAAATTTGATATGCATTTTATAACGAATTTTATAAGAAATAGTTGCGATAAAATCAATTCGATATTCATTTTAGAAAAAAACTTTTTTATATAAAATTTGTTCTAAAATATATTTTAAATTGATTTTATTTTTTTTATGGAAATCACGAAAATAACTTAATCAAATAATAAATAATTAAGTCATTCGTTATAGATTTGCCTGGCGCCAAATCGTCGAATTGGCGATCGAACGAATAACGTCACTTATGTCGTGTGTTTTTAGTTGTTGTTTTACACGATTTTTACTCGATAGCTCATTCGATATCGAAGGTAACGATTTGGCCCTTGGCTTAATTTTGAAACTAAATTATATGTAATTTAATTTTCACGTTGTAGTTGTTATTTGCCCATACATAATTATGGTATCATTAATTGCTTACTAAATTTGTCGTGGGGTATTTTTAAATTCACAATTTTATTTTTTTTTTTTTAATTTTATATTTTAAACTAATTTTACCTTGATATTTCCAGATCTAAGACACTTTGAGTTGTGGCAGCCAAAAATTTATTAACATGATCGTGAGCCCACATATTTTGTCGCCAGGGATCAATTAATTTCTCACACAGGTCTACAAATAAATCGCGCAGCTCACGAGTCCGATGTAAATTGCAAGCAATACTTATTAAAGAACGCCAATAAGACCTATAATTTTGAGGCACATTTGTCAAAAGACAATATTAAGTAATGAATTATTAAACAAAATACCGGAAGTTCGAGTCCAATTCATGAAATGATCTTTCTAATAAAACTGGCTTTAGACGTAGACAAACCAAACTGAAAAATAATTATATGTAATATACCTATAATTTTATTTATTTTTGATCACTTACTGCTTAATTTCTTTTTCCTTATCCAACAAACACCTCAGTTCCCGTAAGTCCAATAAAAACTCTTTATCCATTTCGGTATCATAGTACTCAGGCCCTGAATGCTGATAGGTATAAGTCCAGTATACCATAACTGCCTGGGAGCAGGCAAACAAATCATTGAAATCTAAATATTGCAATTTTTTCTTCGAAGTCTCGAAACGCAAGCAGGCCAAAAACACAATAGAGGCATATTTTCTTGATTTAAAAAGGCAAATAAATAGAAATTTTAGTTGCAAAACTATAGATGTAATATCATTTTTACTTGGCCAATTCATCGGATATATTAAAGAGTTGTTTAATATTTTGTGTAATATTTCCGGGCACCTCTTCTACGGCCTTAAAAATGCGTTTGACATTGTCGAATTGTCTTCTGCAAGAAATTAGAATTAGTCAAATTAATTTACATAGACATTTCACTAACAACATGTATTATTGGCCATGAGGCTTTCTTTGTATTGAAATCAAATAAATAAATAAAAAATAAAAAAATAAAATATACATACATACATATGTAGGCATATACAACACTTTCCACCAAAACTTTAAACATATATTTTTAAACAGAAGTTATACGTTTTCTTTCGTAGTTGCTAGAAGCTTTATTTTCTGTTAAATACCTACCTGCAAGATTTCAATTTTACACCCGTTTTTTCGGCCACTTCATCCAAGTCTTTGCGATAACGTGATGACAGTTTTTTCCCTAAGATTTCTCTTGCTACACTATCGTCAATAGAGTAATATCTGAAAAGAAATGTATTGTAAGACATCACTGAGTAAAATGAATCATTTTGCAAAGCACTTCACTTTTCTATAATTAGATCCCTGGTCTCTGGGTCAAGCTGAAAGCAGCATTGTTCCAACAGTTTTGTGGGAGCATGCATAAGGCGCTCAATTAAAGAATAGGTACGGTAATGATCCAGCACATCAGAGGTTATTAAATCGAAATGTATGCCCATAGAATGTCCAAAACCTTTTTGCTTTAAGTAGCAAACAGCTTCGGTAGCTGCAAAATAAAATCTATAAAATACTGTTATTTTTGCAAGTTTCTAGGTTAACTCACAGGAAAATCCCTCTATCCATAATTGATATATTTCTGGATCCACTATTGTGTAGTTTGTTATAAAAACATCAACATCGGCCAGCATTATTACAATTAATTTATTTAACTTAAATTTTTTCTCTTGCGTCTTTAGCAATCACTTTATTTTTGTTTGCATTGACCATCTGCTTTTAACAACTCTGTGTCTCGCATTCATTTTTCAATGTTAACCTCATACAAATGCAGCACTGTGCCATGTTCAGTTGGAAAAAAGCTTTTTGCTGTCTATTTTTGACACTTCTTGCCAAACGAACAGAACTTTTTAATGTGTTAATTGAAAGTTGTTATCACAAATGTCATACATCTCCAGTTAATATTTTTTCTACAAAAAAAAAAAAAAAAAAAAAAATTATTTATAAGCAAAATGTGATTTATTTGTTTAAAGGAATTATTCAGAATCAAACTGTGGGAAAAAACAATATGCAAAGTAGTTCTTAAGTGGTAGAGTGACGTTGGGAAAAGAAAAACTTTGTTGGAAAACCGCCTAAAATAATTTTTTATAATACGGCAAAAAGAAAAAATTTGTGACTTTGTGTGTGTGTGTTTAGCAATTGCAAAGCGAAGAAAAAGCAGAGCAAAGCAGACAGTGTCAAAACTCCAAAACAAGCTATGGAACAGGACTCCACCGAAATGCATCTAAGCAGAATACGTGATGTCAAAGAATTGGCTGTTCTAAGTGATGAAGCGCGTGACGTCGTCAAGGAAGAAGTCATACTCGAAAGTTCCGGCCATCAGGTGCGTAACAAACAGTAAATAAATATAAATGCAAAGCAATTTCAAGCAATCAAGTGGGAAAAAGTTGAACCAACACACACCATCCAATAAAATATATGTATGCATATATTTTTACTAATAAATACAGAAAGTTTAAAGAAAAGTATACCGAGTGTAGCAAGTGAGCCATAGCTTTTTGAAACCCATAACACATACATTTGGAAAAGATGGCCTGCACATTTGATGTTGTGGCGAGTCGGGAAATAGTGGTAAACAACGTTTAGAGTCAGTGATTCTTGAACAATTTAAAAGCAGGTCCTACCGTGAGCGTGTGTGTTGTACACAAAATATTGTGTACATATTTTTTGTATGGTGTTTTTTTTTATGCGATTTCCAAAATTTCTCTATTAATTAATATTTGTGTGCTTTTTTCCTACTTCTAATTGCTTTTGTTTTGATTTTGCAATTTCTCCTATTTGTTGTTATTTCATTCAATTTGTGTCTTTTTCATGTCAATTCTGCTCAACGATCAAAAATTGTGCAAAAATAAAAAAACATATTGAATTGGTGTGAAATTTTGTGGTGCGTGTTGCAATCCATTGAACTACCTATTTTCCGCTACGACTACCACTTGTATAGCTGGAAACCAAAGTTCATATGGTAACATCGTCAAATGAAAACAGTGGTGGCAGTGGTGGCAATGTTGTTTCCGTACCCGTTTCCCTGCCAATTGGTTCGATGATTGCAGGAACCGCTTTTAATGTCATCTCACCCGACCATTTACCGCATTTCAAACAGATGCTGTGCGTGGATAACAATGGTTATATATCCAGCGGTGCAGTAGTGGGCAGTGTTGGCGGCGATCTAAAAACCATTGTTATACAACAGCAACAGCAAAGTGATGCGGTGGGCTTGAATCATGATGGATCCGGCAGCAATAACAGTCATGACAGCACAGTCACCGGTGACCAAATGATGCATGGACCTGGCTCGGGTTGTGGTTCAGCTTCCGGTGTCAGCTGGACCGAAACTTCGCAGATGGAAATATTTCCCATACGTTGCAAGACCACAAGTGCTGAGCTGTATCGCAGTAAATTGGGCTCGGGTGGTCGGGGTCGGTGCGTCAAGTACAAAGACAAATGGTTAACGCCAAGCGAATTCGAGCAGACGTGTGGCCGTGGCTCGAGTAAGGATTGGAAACGTTCCATCAAATATGGTGGCAAATCGCTGCAGTCGTTAATTGATGAGGGCACACTGACACCACATGCCACCAATTGCAGTTGTACCGTTTGCTGCGACGATGAGGCGGGTAAGTGGCGGCTCTTATTTTTATTTTTTTTTTTCAGTTTAGGTTAAACTAGTTGGTTAGTTAGTTATCTTTAAGTATTAGGATGGCTTAGTTTCGAATGTTTGGAATATAAATTTAGACGACGGCCTGAAAAGGAAACGAAGTCTGTTTCTGAAATGAGAGACAGTGCGGGAGCTGGGTAAAATCTTAAACACACCATTTCCCCTCATAGCGGTCAGCTGCACTCGAAAATTGCGGGGTTGGCCAGCCTTATGCTCCCCTAATTAATTTCTTGCAAACAATCTGCCGATTACAAGTGGTGAGATGGTCACTCAAAATTGGGACAAATTGATAAAAATTCGCAAAAAGTTTCACAACTGCTTCTTACTTTTTTCTATCAACACTTTTGCTATAAAAAAAGAAACTACCCGCAAAAAAATAAAATTATTTTTATAAACTCCGAACAATTAAATATGTATACACATATGAGCAACTTCGATTAATTGTTTTCCTTCTGACATTTTGTTGCGAGTTTGATATTCTGTTTTCTGAAACACTTCGGGCCTTATTCATAATAAAAATTTTAGGTTTATGAAACTCTTATTTGACAAGTTTTCCATACAAATTTGTCAAATATGTAACAGCATTATAAACCTGTTATAATGTTTTATGAATAAGGCCGTCCCATCTTGATAATTATTTGTTAAATATTATATTCTTTTTGTAGCGATTCGTTCTAATTTTATTCTTTCATTTTAATATAAATTCCACAGCATCGGGTCCGGTGCGTCTATTTACACCATACAAACGCCGAAAGCGAAATCAAACCGATATCGATGGTGAAACTGGTGGTCCAAAGCGTAAACGTAATACTAACAATAACAACAACCTTAATAATAGCAACAATAATAATATTATAAATAACACGGAACCACCACAACACCACACCACAACGGTTGTGGATGATAATAATATGTTTTTAACGGAAGATAACATTACCTCCAAGGACGAACCGTGGCCAACACTTAACGACAGCCTCGATACATCAACAGACCTAGTAGATCAAACACAAATATGCAATGCATACGATAGAGAAACATTTGTAGTGAATATTAATGATCCGGGTCCAATTGCATTGCTGGACAATAGTCAGACAATGAAAACATTAGAGAATGTTTATTGCACAATGGTCAAAGCCACTAACGATTTTAAACGCATTCTGACCGATTTAAAGAATACGTACGACCGTAAAATCGAAATACTGCAAAAGGAACGTGATGCAGCTGTGGCAGCAATGCGTGTACAAGTGCACACAGACATTGATGATCCGAATATAGCAGGTGCATTGCATGGCAACGAAGTTATATCAGCTAAAAAGGTGAGGCAACATTTCGATTGATTTCTCCTTTCGCAAAGTATTTCTTTAAATAATTTTGAAAACCAAAATTATAATCGAAGTGGGCCGGCAGCCCGTAAAACATATTAATGAAATTCGTTTTTATGCAGATATGTATGTATATTTTACAAATCATGTGATTTTGAATTCTCATGTGTTTTTGAAATCGCATTGAATTTAAAATCATGTGGTTTTCAAAATGTATCTGGAACAAAAACGTGAGCTAATGAAGTTTTCTTTTCTATTGTACAAAATGTGCAACATTTTAAATCACCCTTATGCCTTCTTCGATTCTACACAAAATTACGCATTTGTTTTGCACCTTTTTTTTCTTTTCTTAAAATAACACTTGAGATTTTAGTGAAACTAAGATCAAAAGAAAATGTCACCATAACCATGTAAATAATTTTAAAAAAATAATAAATCAAAGCCCTTTAGAATTTGGACTGCCATACAATATGAAAAATGCTCTCCATTGCTGTAGAAACGAAAACGGCATAGTTCAAAAGCGACACAGTTTTCGTTATTGCTGTCAATTTTAAAATCGCACTTATTTTTTTTTTTTGCACTTTTGACAGCCAAATACGTCAGCCACTATTGAAATTTGATGGCGTTCTTGTAGTAAAGTTTATGCTTGCATTTGTTTAAAAAAAAACCTTATTATTTTTAATTCACATCAATATGTTTTTTATTGTATTCAAATTGTTCGTAACCGCCACTATTTTTTGTCTACTCCGCGGAAAATTGTTAGTCGGCTTCGCCATTTATTGTTGTTAACATTTATTTATTTTCTAACATTTTACTGAAATTTTAATTTCATTGAACTCTTATATTGTAATACATTTATAATACATTAAATTTTAAGGCTTAAAATCTTTTTTATAAAAAATTTTGCAACAAAACACAAATATTTATTTACTTCAATATTTCGCCCACAATTTGTTGGCTTCTTGAGGAGTATTTTTTTTCCTTTTTTTTTATTCCTGAAGAAGCCAACAAATTGTGGGCGAAATATTTAAATGAATAAATATTTGTGTTTTGTTGCAAAATTTTTTACAAAAAAGATCTTAAGCCTTAAAATTTAATTTATTATTAAAACAGAAAAGGTAATACATTTATAATAAATTACTTTTTCAGGCTCAAGTTGTATTTTCAGCTGAGCATTTTTGCACACTTTTATTTGCTCAAGGTTGCTAGTGCAAATGAGGAAAAATTAAGCAAAGTGCAATTTAATGTTGTGTGAAAAAAAGCAGAGCATTTTTGCTCACATATGTATGCAGTTTGCACTACCCATGGTGAAAGCCCTTAATATTTGGTTTTCGTTTGAATCTCAATAAAAAGTGCAAAATAAGTGCATAACTTATTATTAAGTTCATTCGACTCTTTTTTTTTTGTGGTTTAATACTATATTATTTTTTCCAGCTATAGGTTCCTCTATTTATTTATTCTGTTTGCCGATATTCCGCTCTCCAATAATATATTATAAAATAATATATTAATATATTATTTGGTTTTTTCCGACCCCTTTTTTATATTTTATGTATTTATTTTCTTGAGATAAAGTTCTTTTATTAAAATAATTAAATAATTTCAATAAAAGACCTTTATCTTAAGAAAATAAATATATAAAATAATATATTATATTAATATATACATATGTATCAGGGCGCTAATATGATATATTATTGCCCTGAAGAAGCTATCGGAAGGAGAGGGATATATCGGCAAACAAAATAAATAGAGGGACCTGTAGAAGCTATCGGAAGGAAAGCAAATAGCTCGCAGATATAAAATAATATGCATAAGGTATTTTAGAAGAGAAAAACCCATAAGCTTTTGCAAATGTTTTTTAAAACAAACAAAAAAAATAATTATATTGTAAACTTACCGCTTTTACATTTTTCAAAAGTTGATGAATATTTTGTTCCTGAAGACTGCTGGTTAATTGTTTTGAAAAATCTATCACTGATTGACATACATATGTACATATGTATATATAAATTTGTGTTTTTTGTATTCTCTTTTTCTAGTGCGCTAATTGTAATCGTGAAGCATTGGCAGAGTGCTCATTATGCCGAAAGACTCCCTATTGTTCCGAATTTTGTCAACGAAAGGATTGGAATGCCCATCAAGTTGAATGTACAAGAAATCCAGCACCGGCTGCAACCCAACAAATTATGCTCCTTGTAGACGAGCAATCCTAAATGAATTAAAATTGTACATAAAAAAAAAAAAAAAAAATAAAACAAACAAATCCAGCAACCGATAAACAATTTAAAGAGAAATTCAAATAAAAATAAACAAAAAAATAAATTTTAAATAACTTTATACGTTTGAGTAAAACAAAAATCAACAATTAGCATTAATCGTAAACAAGAAAAAGAAAAAAAAAGAAAACATTAAAAAATACCCAGCCATGCAGCAGAACCCACATCATCAATCAAACTTTTTAAACTTAAAATTAATTCATCGTCTTACTGTTCTACGCTTTCTTTTGTTCTTCTTCTTCTTCTTTCACAAAAAGAAAAGAATTGATACAAAGTCAGAACGGCATCCACAACAACACAAATTATTCCAAAATTTTACAGGAAAAACAATAAAGCCAATAGAAAAGCATCATTATTACAATAACACACAGAGTAAAATTAATTATTACTACAAACAAGGAAAAGTTAAATTAAATATTGAACAAATGCAACCAACACAACAGCAACAACAACACTATTTGGGAAAAAAAACTCAATATTGAGGAAACCGGACCGCAAAAAAAAAAAAAATTAAAACGAAAAAAGAGAACAGATTCAAACTTATAAATTAAAGTAAATAAAAGTAAAAAATTAAGAAGAAAAAAAAAAAAAAACCCCTGCATAAAATTTACATACATACATATTCTCTATGTATACATCTTTTTTTCATTAGATTTTAAGCACATAGTTAAACTTTTAACATTTTATTATTATTTTATGGATAATATTAATAAAAACGAAACAAAACAAAAAAACAATTAAAATTACTGTGAAATCTGTATGCTAAAAAAAAACAAATTTGTACAACGATAATGGCTGCAGTTGACTGACTGACTGACTGCCACTTTTCATGTCGAATCGATTATAACAGAAAAATTCAGTTCGAGAGCACTCGAGTGGGCGGATTACGAATCTTTGAAATCGTGTGATCTTACAAAGCATAAAAAATCGCAAAAGCAAAAGATAAATCATAGAATTTAAAAAATATCAAAAGAAAACATTCAACTCTATTATGCGTTTTTAAATCACGCGATTTCTAAATTCTAAAATAGTGTTATTTCAACAACATAAATTTGTATATTGAAAACTAAGTTCTATATAATAGCTTAAACGTCATAGCATTAGCAAAAAAAAAAAAACAAAAAAGAAAAAAAAACAATTTAGCAAAAACAGGTCTGTTCTGAAAATCACTTTGCTTCAAATCATGTGATTTCCAAAAACCTGACTTTATGCTTGTCTTTAGTCATTTCTCTAATGTTAAGCTATGGAAAATACTATACCAGACTGCATGTATATGTAGTATGGTAAAGTTCAGCTTGAGTTTAGAAATTACGTGATTTTAAACCGATTGCGATTACAACTCGCCAAATAGATGTTCTGTAAATTGCAAACGCCAGACTTTTGGCGAGCGCTCAAAACGCAATAGTACTCGTATAACTAAAGTGAATTGATGATTTTCCAATAAACTGAACCTTAAACAAACAGTAAAATGATAGACGAATAAAATTAAATATGTTTTCATTCTCTAATTGATTTTGCTTACAATATCTATCTAATATATTACTAATAAAATTGCCCTGCCCATTGTTTTCTTTTACGCTGGCGAATTGAAGAAACAGCTGGTCATAAACAACCGCGAGAGTCACAGAACTTCTGTAATCATGTGATTTACAAAAGCAATTTCAGGCGTGATTCGTTTTCAAGTCGCTTGGCGAGTGTGACAACATATCTGAATTTGTTTATGTGTAAATCACATGATTTCAAGCAAAGTGATTTTCAGAACACAACTGTCTTTCAAAGCAAACTTAAGCCCATTTATGTTATGTGGGCCGCCGGTAATGAAACCGGTCCACTTGGGTCCTAGAAAGGTCCCGTTGTGATAAAAAAAAAGTCTGCTTGTGCAGACTTCTAACGGAGGACGCATTCAAACATCTAAATTCGGTTCGCTTTCGCTGCCCTCAAAGCAACGAATAAGCCCATTTAATATGCACATATGTAACTAAAAAGGATGAATTGCAAAGAGTATGTAAATGTATTGGCAGAAGAACAAACTTTGATATGTATGTGTGTATGATGCATATGAAAAGATTTTGTACTGTAACTCTCCAGTTCTGCATGAAAAAAAAAAAAAAATAAAAAAATGTTGAATGATTTTTTGGATCAGTATTACATTGCAAAAGCAAATAAATGCATAGTTCGGAAATCAGTCATGTTGAAAAATTAAATTGCATCATGCATAATTTTAAAAATTAGTGAGTGACACCTGTAACATTTTGAAATGCCGGCAGTCTGAGGGGCAAGAATCCACTTTCGAAGCAACGAACAGGAGAAATTGTAAACACCCCAACAGGTGCTGGAGTGAAGGTGTTTGGCGACGTCAGGAAGGATAGCCAAAAGCACAGCAAGGCTGTGCTTACAAGCGACAGCAACATAAGTCGAATTAACTCAAAATCGAGTTATACATATATGCTAATTCTACTAACTTTCACTTAAATATGAAGTTCTATTTATGTGAAATCTCCAAGTCTCTCACGGATTAAAGATAAAAAAATAAAACCGGATTGAAATAATCTTTAAATAAAAGCCCTATACAATTATCCTAGAAGACATGATTTATGACTAAAGCTTGTATGAATTCTTCAATATTATAATCTTTAATTTATCAAAAAAAATTCCTAATTGCTCCATTTTGAAATCGCAGCTTTCTCGAAACTATCGGTGTGTTCTAGAATTCGAATTCACTCGTAAAGTGGATTACTTTAGCATTTTTCGTATTCTGCAATCCGCTTTCCCATGTTTTTATTCGTTTTCAATTAGAGTAGCTCCAGGCATTTTTAGAAAAACTTTATTTTTCACTTGATCTTTTCTATTATTATTTTCTATAATTATTTGAAAAAAAAAAAAAAAAAAAAACAATTAAAGATTCCTGATGATGCTAACAAATTGTTAGCGAAATATCGAAAAATTAAAAAAGAAAAATATAGTTTTAAAAAATTTGAATTAGAAAAGATTTAAACATTTTTTCAACAGCTGATAAAAAGCTGTTGTTTATGTATTTGACATTTAGATTTTTTTTTTTCGAACAGAAACTTCGATGCTGAATTGAGAACATCAATTTATGAATTATTGTGGATACAAAAAATTTTGCTAAATCAAACCCGAGTCGTAACCTAGAACTCACCGGTACGTTTCAAGATTTTGGCTGTTATCGCTTTCGACTACAGTTTATATTTTGTTTCAATACAAGCGATGATCTTGATCGTGAGAAATTTCTTTCATTTATCGTGCGTGAAAATGCATGATTGAAGAAATTTTGCCCGTGAGACCCAAAAAGAAAAATCATTGTGCGTGAGGAAAGTTATTCTGATCGTGAGTGTGTGCAAGCCATGCTTTGTGATCTTAATGTCTTGAATTTTTTTTTTTTTTTAATTTTTATTATTAAAAAACATGTTCATAGGTGTAACTAATGATTTACACTGGTATTCATAAAAAATAAAACATTGTTGAAACACATTTTACAAAAAATTGTTCATATAAAATTTGTTCTAAAATGTATTTTAGCAACGTTTTATTTTTTATGAATACCGGTGTTAATGTTTGGTTTTGCACTAAGATTTTTAAAATTATTTTTCCTTCCATAAAAAATTGAACCAGGTAAATAAATGTACATTATTACATGTGTGGTAGACATGGAGCTAAAAAAGTAAATTGAATTGCAAAATATTACAAAGAAAATAGTGTGAACATTTTTTGCATCCAAAAAAACTTAACGTTGTTCGTGAAACTTCGTCAATTGCCCTAAAATTGTACTCACGCACGAAATTTTAGTTTTAATTTATGCTCACGCACTCACGAGTGATTGAAATTTTCACAACAAGCGCACATCTCTAGTTCAAACAAATCTTTTATAGCATGTTTCCATGACGAGTTGAATCACCCGCTTCGCTCTCTCAATCATATTTATGAATCACACTGTTTACACGACTCGTCTATGTGCTTCGATTTGACAAGCCAGCATAAATTTTCCATTAATTTTCGTAAAGCAAAATTGTCTAAATGAACAAAAAAAGGAAGTGAAAGTGTTGTTGCAAAAAACCACATTCACATGGAAATGTCTTCGGAGTTGGCATTGCAGGGCATTAAATACAGCCCAGAACTTAACTTTTATTTTTATGGGAGCATTACGTTTTCTTTGCTTTTTATTTATTTATTTATTTTTTTTTTTGCAATATATGATTTTGACAGATAGTGCGCAGATAAATTTGCAATATAAATTAGAGAAGACAGGAATTTTACGTGCTTCGCTCTCAAAATTTTGTATGGCGGCGCTCCTGATTGGGATGTTAAGCACAAGTAGAGAGCGAAGCACATGTCGTGGAAACATGCTATTACTTTTCTTCACAACCTTCATACAACCGTTGGTTACTACGATTTGTATTCGTGAAAGCTTTACAATCCGATCACAAGTTTCAAATATACATATGTACATATGTATATAAATTACCTTTTTTTCACTGAGTTGTTGCTCTCATTAGTTAATCCGATTTTGAAGAACACAAGCAACAGCCGTTTTGTCCACTCATCAACACTGATTTGTACTAAATTTATGATCGTTGTTTTTATTAAGCAAAACTCATTGGTTGCTTGGGCCAGGCTTCATTTCTATTACATATCTGCAAAATATTTAAATATTTCAAAATAAGACGAAACCACATGATTGAATTTTTTTTTGCACACTTCCATTTATTGCGTTTTTTTTATTTGTATTAATTATTTTAATTTTTTTTCATTTTTTACTTAAAATTTATATTCATTTTAGTATTCCTATTGATTACCAAAAATATGTTTTCATCCTTTATTTATTTATTTATTATTATTTATTTTGTTTTTTTTTTTTTTTCATTAAAACTCTGTTTTGTTAGTTCGTTTTTTTTTTGTAATTAAAGATTACTAATTTGTAAAACATGAACTCGTTTTATTTAAAGACAAACCAGGAGCAAAATATGTTGAAATTTAAATAAATTAAAAATTAAACGAAAACATGCAGGTGTCATTTAAATAAAAACGAGTTTTTAGTTAATAGTATTTATTATTGTTGTCGCATTTGTTTATTTTTAGTACATACTGCCATCCATACATGTTTGTATGCGCTTGCATCGATCGAGTCAGTTTTATTCAAGTGTATACATATTAAATATTTTTTTAATTTAATTTCATAATAATAATATGTGTGTGTGTGTGTGTGTGTGTTTTTTTTTAATTAATTTAAGTTTATTACTTTTATTTCTCAGAAATGTGTTTTTATATGTATGTAAATTGATCGAGGATATTTTTTTTTTTTGAGGTTAGAAAAAACTAAGCGGTAGAGTGACAGACAGTGTTTGTTAGAGAAACAACAAGAGAGCAACAGTGTTTTACATATGTATGTATGTATATATTATGATGTATGTAAGAGTGAGTGAGTGATTGGTTCTCTGGTAGCAAGAGTTCTAAGTGATATTATCAGTTTCAAATGTGGTAAAAACGTGGGTAAGGACAATGATATTGTTACAATGAGTTGTTACAAGAAAAATGTTGCTTAGACCAACAGGGAGTAATAAATTTCTTGTTTTTTTTTTTTAATATTTGGCGCACCTACTTAATACCAAACAAAACAAAAAAAAAAAGGTAATAAATCTACTTAAAAACAAGAGACTATTGTTGAAACTTATTAAACAAATTGCTTAATGTCGAGTTGATATGACCTGCTTAATGTCGAGTTTTGTAATTTCGTAATTGACAATTAAACGCCAGAGTCTAATGGAAAATCAATAACATATTTTAAAAATTATGTTTATTAAAAAATTGCTGGTAGTTTCGACATCGGCACACGATGACAGAAGTTAGCAAATTTTTGTGTTTGCAATTCTCAAATTCTTTCGCTGACATAAAAAATGACTGTGTAGCCTACAAGTGTTGGTGTTCGGACACATGTTTGAAAATTATTGCCCGAACACTAATAACTTTGTTCCTGTACTCCACTGCTTTTTTGTGTATTATTGAGAGAAATTCGTGATTGCTCTCATTTCACCGAACTTTGCCCAACAATTTTTTGTCAAATTTTTTGACTCCTCTCTGCCTTGAGACGTTATGTCTCAAGTTCAGAAATATATACATAAATTGCTGGTGAAGGAAGGCGTAGTGCTCAAAATTGTTCAAAGCTTTGTTGTTGTTTTCAAAGTATTTTTCGCAAGCGAACAATGTCGCATGTCACAGTGGGCCTGGCACTAAAACTTCATAACGAACGAAAGTCTGATATTTTTTTTTTGTTTTAAGCAAAATCAAAACATATTCAATAAAGTGGATGCTTGAATACAAAAATAAAGCAAACAGGTAGAAACAAAAAAAAAAAACAACTAACCAGCTGTTGACTTGCATAGACTTTGTACAAAAAAAAAAAAAAAAAAAAAAAAATTAATAATAATTGTATGAAACAATTTCAAATTTAATATTAGGATTGTCCTGCAGAAGCTGTCCAAAGGAGAGCGAAATATTCGAATAAATTATATAAAAATAAAAAGGCCCAAGAAAATACTAATATTAAATAAAAAAAGTAAAAAAAAAGAAGGCGTATAAAACCAAATATTAAATGCATTTCAAATTTGTTATTGTCTTTCTTTTAAATTCTGGCGTTTCGTTGTGAGTTACAAATAATAATAAAACGGATTTTTGGAATCACAATTTTTAGGAAATTTTTTACTTCAACTACTTTATCTACAAAACACAACTCAAAAAAAAAAAAAAAGTTTGACTACTTACAGTGGCGGTGAAAACACCTGGATCCTTACAACAAGTGTGGGGCAAAATTGTTTTTTGATATTCCGTAAAGTATTGACAAACTGCTGCACTTGAGAGCATTCCACCAGATGGCGTTGAAAAACCCACAACTTTGTATTTGATCTGGTTCTGGGAAAACTTTCACTATATGTATATTAAAATTCGTAAATAGTTTTTCACCAGATTTTGATAACATACTTTCAATTGATTGCACTTGATATATTTGTGGTGTGGTCCACAAAATATCAAAAGGGCTACTTTGTATTGCAATGATGCGAAAGAGTTTTCGTTGGCATGACAATACATCGTGAACCCCCCCAAAAAAAAAACCTGTCACAGAAATTATTACGGTATTCAAACGGTCTCATATTGTGTCATAATGTCAGAAAGTACTAACATTTTATGATAGTTTAAAAAAATTGTTGTTGTGCTGCAAACAAAAATAGTCATAAATTAATAGGACTTCATCGACTGTGTTTAGTGATTTAAATTGCTTTCCTTTTCTTTAACAGCTGATTCATATTTGATATAGCACACTACTTTATGACAGGTTGCTCACAGCAGTCATATATTTTCGTGCTATTATTTTAAGACTTCTGACTTTAGGACGACCCTTTGAATACCGTATATGTTTTTTTTTATTCGATCGATTTTGTTTTAGGGCCTGATTCTCACCTGCGAACGTTGACGTTCGTTCGCAGGTGAGAAATAGGCCCTTAGTTTCATATTTAGACTCTTTTATATGAGAACAATTAATATGTTCAGAAACTTCAAAATCGATTACAAAAATAAGTGATTTCATTTCGAACAAATTGTTCGGTTTTTATATTCTAAAGAAGCTTCTCTGGTATTGAAATAATTTTCTGTGACGGGTGTGCATAATTTGAAAAAGGAGAATTTTCCATGACATCTTCAGGAACTGACCTTTAGCCAAATGACCGATTTTTTGTGCAGCCTTCGTAATAAGCGGATATTGGAAACGCGTTTCAAACAAATGAGTTAAACGCTAATTGAACTCCCAATAATACAAAATAATAGCAAATTTTGTTTTGTGTAAACGAATGAAGCGTTTCGACTTCGAGAAACTGGCAGTAAGCTTTTCAGCTTTATAGATTTACCCCCTAATTCATAAAAATTATAACAGGCTTATAAGACTGTTATTTGACATATTTGTATGGAAAATCTGTCAAATAAGAGCTTTATAAACCTGTTATAATTTTTATGAATTAGACGGTTAATCTTCTGTCCACCATTGTAGGTATGTGCAAGCAAGAGAAATTTGCTGTTTTTGACTTTAAATTTATTAATTTCTTTAGGCTAAAATTAAAAACAAAAATATTTGTTATAAAAAGTTAACTAAGTTAACTTAAGATACTTTTAACTTAATATACTTTTTCGCTTATTCTCTTTCTCTCTCTCTCTCTCTCTCCATTTTAACAAAACAATGCAATTTTTTTTTCATTTCTAATTTTGCCGTACAATAAAGTACATTATAATAGTATCTTATTTTTTTTTCTGTTATTGTTTATAGTGATATTTTTAGGATCTAGAACTAAATAAACCAGTTTATAGTTTTAGATCGTTTTATTAATTATTTTTCTGTTCAGTTCAATAATTTAGTTTAGTTTGTTCATGATTATTACCTTTTTGTTTTGCTGCATTATGAATATGTATGTAGATTGTGTTTTTGTAAATTTTGTAGTTGGTTTTGCTCGTTTTTCTTTTTTGTTTGTTACGGCATTAAGTTTAACTTAGAAAAGAAAAATAAACATAAATATAGAAATTAAATTTAAGACAATGATATTGGTTTGAAAAAAAAAAAGAAAAAAAAAAAACAAAAAAAAACGACGAATGATAGCTCAGCCTCACTCCAAATTCCGTACTTCGAAACGTTTAAAAGTGTAATTGATGAACACCCAATCTTTCGATATTTCGCTGCCCTGAGGCATAGGAGTAGAAGCTGCAATAAGAAAAGTAGTGGATATTAATTATTAGAGCTTACAAAGTAAATAGATCAAAAGCAAGGTCGTAAGCAGAAGCGGGTTTAAAGGGTTCATAGTACTATGAAAAATATCACTTGATTCAATTTATTAAATTATTGTCAGATAGAAAAGTAAAATTAACAATAAAACGGTTTCGAAACTGCAACGCCTCTCATCAGTCATTCTAATACATTAAATAAATTTTGGATTTTGTTGCTTTATTGCCAAAAGAAATTTTGTGTTCCCAAATTTGGACGTCTCTTCAGAATGATGACACAAATGCCTTCCATTCCTTTTGACATGTTGGCAACGTATAGAATCGCGCACAGAAAAACTGAGTTTCAGGGCCCACATGCTTTCTTTATCTTATGGCCTGGTTTAGGCGAACTAGAGAACTTTTGTATCTTCCTAGATCGCACACAAGGACCATTGTATCAGTCATCACTGGCCACTGTATTTTTGAGAACCGCCCCAGAAGACTAGGTTTACCTTTCAATAGCTTCTCTAAAAGTTGTTCACTTCGTCTGGAATGTTTGCACAGTCGGCTCTCAAAAATGTCAACAGCGCTTAAACGGACCCTCGCTATTATTCGTCCCCCCTTGTTAACAATTCTACTTTTCCATTCTGCCCATCTCTTTCCATATCACTATATTTTTAGATTTATCACAAAAAGATCCAAGTTTGAACGAACCCACTTGGGCGGGTTATTTTTAAATTTCTATTTTGCATTTTTGCCAAAAATAAATACATATGCACAAAGCTAAAGCACACAAACAAACGATAACAAACTTACGTATTTCTAATGAAACATCGGGGAACTCGTCAAAGTTGGATGTGTCATCAATTGAACGCACTTCAACGGGTATAGCTGCTGGTCGTTCACGTATGTGCTCCCAATCGACACCGCGGAAAAATGGTACAGATTTTAAATCTTCCAAACCACGTTGTGAACCTAAACGACGATCGGCTTCACAGCAAAATTTAATTATTGTTTCTTTTGCTTCTTCTGATATGGGTATTTCGGGAGGGAATATTAATGTTTCGCGCCAATTCATAACTTTTCGATACGTATCTTGGGGATTATCTGAACAAAATGGCGGATAGCCCATGAGCATTTCATACATAATAACGCCCAATGACCACCAGTCACAGGCGGGACCATAGCCGGTCTGTAAAAATACTTCGGGGGCAATGTAATCGGGTGTACCAACAGTACTGTAGGCTAAGGCTCGACGATTGCGTTTCCATGATTCAGCTCGACGTTTTGAGTCCATGGGGCTAAAAAATAGAAAGTAGATAAAGTTAATAAAAATCTGTATTTTTATTTAATTTCAATGACAATACGCCCACAGAAGTAACAGTTAAAATATTAATTTCTTAAGTTATTTGTCCGCAAGCAACGTTGAAATTTATTTAGCCCAAATAAATCTAGAGATTAATAAAAGTTGATGCGGTTGCAGCAAAAACCACAATAAAAGGAAAAAGCAGGGAAAAAGCTTGAAAACATTAAAATTCATAAAAACATATTTTAAGGTTATGTTTGCTCAATGAGTTAATGCAAAATTTACACCACACAACTAATGGATATTACGAAAATTTAGCAAGACCAAATACAAATTTGCTCTCAGTTTGATATTTGCTAATCTTAAATTTTATATGACTATGAAATTTAGTGGTTTTACGTTTTCCTCCCTTTTTTGTCTTTTCTTGACGATTGCTTGTGTTTTTGCTCTAAAGGCATATAAAATTTAAGTTGCTTGCATTCATGTATTTACCCAAAATAAAGCTAAACAAAAAAGTAGTGGTCACGTTTTTTTTTCTTTTTTGGCTAAAAGTACACAAATATGTGTTCATACACATGTACACTTATACATATGTATATAAAAGTATTCATGTACTCACCTTGCACATGTTCCTATAAAATCAGAAGGTTTTGCTTGTGATAAATCTCTATAAAAGTCAGTGCGATGTGATTTTTTTAAACCAGTACATAAGCCAAAATCCGAGAGCTACAATGCAATAAGTGTTAGGCCATTCTTTTTTGCTGCATTTGATGTTATTTTCATATCCACTTACCTTTAGATGACCGCGCGCATCCAATAGTAAGTTATCGGGTTTAATATCTCTATGTATGAAACCTAATTTATGTATTGAGTCTATAGCCAAGGCAGTTTCCGCAATATAAAACTGTGTGCATTCCTCTGAGAGCGTATCTTTTTTCATCAATAATGTCATCATATCACCGCCGGGCAAGAATTCCATAATTAAATATAAATTCGAAGGATCCTGAAAGAAAATTATACAAAATACCGATGAAATCGTCGACCATAAAATTAAATTTTTGCCAGAAATCAAATCACTTTTGTTGCTAAAGCAGCTACTAGTACTTATAACTAATATTAATAACATTGCAGCAGCAAAGCTTTCTGAATTTTTACACACAGAAAAAAAAAAATAGGGAAACAAGTTGAAAGCCACAAGAAAATAAGATTGGTTTCGCTTCATAGAGCTTTCAGTTTGTTTTACCCTGATTTTGTAACTGAAAAGCAATATTTTCCGCTATCAAAACAACTTTAATTCCTAATGGCAACAAGTAACATCATTTTTAATCCACATTTTGTCTTACATTCTAGCTACATATGTATGTATGTATGTGGGACTTCTTCAGGGCAATAATATTCATTAATTAATTGCTTGAAAACAGTACACAATTAGTTGTGATCTAGGTTCAAAGTAATTCGGGTGCTGATGAGCGTCCTGGTGGACATGAAGCAGCCATGGTATGCGCGTACCCCAGCCAATAAGTCTTCAACTTTGCTTTTATCTTAACTACTTTAAAAACGCTGATCACTACGATTTTATCAGCAAAAATCCTTCTCAATTCTGAGAAATTAAAAAATCGGAATCCAGCCCAATGATATAAATATTTTTGAAAAAATAAAATTATTAATTACAAAAAACAAACCAAAATAAAAACTTTTGTACGTCAAATATAAAAAAATTAAATTTTAAATGATCTTTTGATCTTTGTTTTTTTTTATAAAAAATAATTTTATTATTATTTTCCTGAAGATGCCAACAAATTGTTGGCGAAATATTGAAAATAAATAAATAATTGCTTAAAATTATTTTTTATAAAAAAAAACCAAAGATCAAAAGCTTGAATAATTAATTTAACAATCTAAAGATCAAATAATATATTTTGATGCTAATTTTTCGACCTTTGTTGTTTAGTATTTTAATTGTTCGAGCCTTAAGGTCACTTGTTTTTTTTTATAAGTGTTTATTAAATTCGATATTTCGATATCACAATGGATATCTTGTTCAGGAATGTTTTGAAGGTTTTTGGGGCTATCAGCTACAGTCCCTCTTTCTTCGAAATCATTCAATCAACTGATCATTAGAGCAATAAATCCATTTTATATCTCCAAATAATGGAAAAAAGTAGAACTGTGTCAAAAAAAATTATTATTTTTTTTTTTTTGAAAATATTTTGAAATTTATACCTTAACATAAACTTTTTTCATATACTTATTTCTTTACACCGGCATTCATATTATGAATTTCATAAAAACTAAAACATTGTCGAAACACATTTTACAACAAATTTTTCATATAAAATTTGTTCTAAAATGTATTTGAGCAACGTTTTATTTTTTATGAATACCGGTGTTATTATTTAAGATGACATTTATATATCTGAATATACATACATACATACATAATAGGCCTTATAGGCTTCCAATGCATTAAAGCAATGAAATAAATAAATAAATAAAAACATCAAAACATGAAGAAGAAGATATCCATTATGATATCGAAATATCGAATTTAACAAACACTTATAAAAAAAAAAAAAAAAAAAACAAGTAACCTTAAGGCTCGAATAATTAAAATATCAAATAATATACATAAATATAAAAAAATTTAATTTTTAAATAATTTCTCATTTTAGTAAAAATTTTGTAATTTTTAATTTCTAATTGTAAAATTTATATTACAAAAGAAACAAAAAGAAAATGTTTTTAAAAACAATAGCCAATAAATAGCTTGTGTTGGTTCGTGTGATGTCATTGTAAGTTTACTTTCCCTTTTCATAAAATATTTTGCATAACAGCAGCCCAGACGTCATTAGGCTTTATAAACTGCACCTCCATTCTGTCTATATAATGAAAGTCCATAAAAAACAACAGCAAAGGGCTTCGTAAGAACTTTATAAAAGAAAAGTTCAATGAAATACTTAATGATAACAACAGTTTGAAAGCAAAGATCGGGTTTTGTATGATTTCTTGGTCTGTTTTCTGCACAAAAACACACACACACACACAAGTACAGTGGGGGACAGAAGTGTGCGAAAGCGGTGTCGTAATTTCGATTGCCGTCAAACATGTTGTACATAGCTCCCTATATCGTACAATTTGTTCCGGCACTCAATACCCGAAAGTAAGTAATCTATAAATATTTAAAGCAATAACTGAGTTTTTTTTTCTGTGTATAAAAAACCAATAATTCCAAATAAAAAGAAACAAGTTAAAAACGTAGAAAACAAGGTTGAGTATACATATATTTTTCGGCGATTATTTTCCTTCGTAGGACTTTTATTTTAAAATTGCTTCATTTTTTGTGACGATCAGAAAACTAAATTTGCCGCTAATAAAACAACTTTGATTATTCATGGTTTAATATGTGCAGAATCAAAATGGAAGTCCGTAAAAAAGCTAAGCGCTGCTGCTTAAAAACAGTATGCAATTAATCATGACCTGGGTTCGAAACAATTTGGGTGCTCATGAGCGTCGCAGTGGTCGTGAAACAGCCATTAGTCTACAACTTTAGTTTTCTTGTTTTCTTTAAAAAGTTGTTCACTACAATTTCACCACAAAAAAAAAATTGTTCTCCATTCTGAAGAACTAAAGTCGAATTCAAGCCCGATCAAATAATTAAAAATTAATTATTTATTTT
This sequence comes from Sturmia bella, assembly GCA_963662145.1. NCBI lineage: Eukaryota > Metazoa > Arthropoda > Insecta > Diptera > Tachinidae > Sturmia > Sturmia bella. Next base: position 73,906,341 of record OY759169.1, on the reverse strand, counting down.
TTTTTCATATCATATTTAACCGTATTTTTTCTTATATTCTTTTTAATTTTTACTTTATATATTTTTTTTTTTTTAATTTAGAAAATAAATATGAAAATTCATCAGCATAACGTTAGTTTTAGATTTTTCTATGCTATTTTAAATAACAAAAAATTTCAAATTTTTGCAAAAAATCTAAAATTAAAGTTATGCGGATGAATTTTCATATTTATTTTCTAAACTACTAAGCTGATCAAAAAGACTTTTACAGTTATTGCCGAATTTCGAATTTTGTATTCTTTCTTTAAGGGAATATACATATGTATGTTGTCCTACCTCCTCCATTTTTAAGATAACGGTATATCTCAAAAACAAGAGCTAACGGTTAGCACCACTGAATTCAGCGCACCCGATTTAGATTTAGTCACTGGGTGCCCCGTCTGTCGGAAAAAAAAAATTTCAAATTCAAGCACAGTGTAATTATAGCAATAATTTTGCCAGCACTGTACTTTAGTATGTAAATTTGATTTACATCATTTATTTGCAGTCCCAGTTCAAGAAAAGGTCGGCAAACATAATTATTGTTTGCCTGCTGCAGAAAATATACATATCTATCTCTATATACATAAATATGTACATATGTATGTACATACATATGTATATACAAAATGACTCATTTTAATTGTGGACTTTTTAAAGTTCTGTAGACTTTTTTTTTTGAGAAATGGAAAATAGAAACAATATTGGTTTAGTTTTTTCAGAAATATTTGCATTAGAGAGCTAGAGAACAAATCAACAAACATGTAACAGTTGCCTGACCAGAGAGTCCGTCAAGCACACAATAAGAAAACAAAAACAAAAAAAAAGGAAAGGAAAGTTTAAGGGGGGAAACAACAAACAGCATTACCGAATGAATGAATAAATGAATGCAATTTATTTTATGGGTCAATATTTAAGTTGATATATGCCTAATTAAAAAGGAATCCAAATAATGGTACTTCAAATTATGCGCAAATTATATTTTACAATTTTTAAACATTTGCAAATCAATCTGATTTGTTTTTGTGGTAAAAAAAAAAATAAATTTGAAAACTTAATTGATTGATTTATCCTTTTTTTATTACTTGAGCGCTTATGGTCAAGTTACCCGCGCCTTTTTAAATTTTATGAATTAACTTTGTAAATTATAATTTTGATAAATAAATAAAAATAAATAAATTTGAAAACCTACTGAATAGCTGGGGAACAACAACTATTGAGACGCCTGAAAAGCTAGATGCCAATAATTCTGGGGTGTTTTATTATAACATTTTAAGTTAATTAATTAAAAACTGAAAAAGTTGGTAATTTAAAAAATTTTGGTTTATTTTCCATTGAAATTAAAATTCGAAATTATGTTTTATATTATTTCGTCTTAAAATGCTATAATAAAACACCACAGCATTAAAGAGCTTGTAGTTCTTATAAAAAATCATAAATTCATTAAAAAAAAAAAAAAAAAATTAATTTTGTAGAAGTAAAGAGATAATTATAGTTCTATAAACAAGTAAATACGATTCTCTCTTGCCTAGATTTCAAATTTTTATTAATTGGAAGAACATTCAATGAGATATTGCAACATTTATTTATATGGTTTTCTATCTATAAACAATTCGCAGTTACCGAAAGATGTAATAAATAATATCATTCTCTCATATTGAAAGTAAACAAAGAAAATCCAGTAAAATTCGGAAAATTCTGTATAAATTGGCAGATAAGCGAAAACATCTTGTGGCTAACTACATCCACATAGAAACACAATATCGATACAGATTAATTTTACAGTTATTAAAAAAAAATAAAAAATTTGATATGTATGTATATGTATATATGATCCCCCTATGCACCCGTTATGGTCAAAATGTTCAGTTAAATAAACTTAATTTACTTAATCAGGCTTTTTGTAGAAACAGCATAAACACTTACTTGAAAACTGTAATACATTTTCACGACCCACTGATGATCAGCTTCAACTAACACATCACGTTCGGCTCTTACATGAGCCACTTGTTCCTTTTCCAGCATATCAGCCTTACGCAAAACCTTCATGGCATACACATGTCCTGTGTCCTTCTTTTGTACTAAGCGCACCTCTCCAAAGGCTCCGCGACCAATTACTTTAAGGGCTTCAAAGTCTTCGACACCCAAACGTAAACGTTTTAAACGTAGAAATTCTGTTTCCTTTTGGGCATGCTGCAGACGTTTCTCTTGACGCTGCGTGTCCGTAAGACTTTCATCTTTCAGTTGTGCCTCTAGTTTGGCCAAACGTTGTTTACGTTCACCATATTGGGTTACTAAATTACTGTAGTAATTTTCTAATGTTACCTTGGCCTTGGTGGCCTTGTCCAATGTATGGTCGCTAAAGCGTATGGAAGATCCATCAGCGCTACTGCTCATGGCTTTTTAAGATGCGATTTTTACAATAAATTTTATTTTAATAATTTCTTTCTTTTTATAGGGCTTTTGGAGAACAGTTTGTAATTAAAAATGAATAGGTATTATTGTTATCAATGTTCGTGATTTCTTGTTTTCTATAGATACAATTTTTTGTAACCCAAAGGGGGGCTCTTTTGTTATTGTGGGCGAATTATTCAATACTACTGCCCTGCTCACACACAAGATTTTGTTGGTGGTAGACTGACTGCGTCTTGCTGTAGTATATGTAAAAAAAAATTTAATTTGGTGATTGTTTTTCTTCCTACTTTTTTCTGAAAAATTGTTGTCTTTTTGCATGAAATTTGTGCACCACTATTAATTTACCATTTTCACTTTAGATTTTTATGGGATTTCATGGACATTGAAAAGTTTTAACCACTTAATTTTGTTATGGAAATTTGTAAGAAGTTTTTGCAGTTTTCCCTTGTTACACTTTATTTTGTAAATTCGTATTTTCAACTGTGTTTAATGGTGGCAAAACGAAATGGAATGAAACACACAGATTTTGCAGGGCTGGCACAGCTATCGACCATAGACATAAAAAAATAAATTAATTAATAAAAACCAAGCCCTATCGACATAAAGTATATTTGAGCTAATTGCTCTTTTTGTCGAAAGAGTTTGTTTTTGTTTGAATTATATATGCGGTAACAATAATCAACCAGAAATATTATTGCTCGATTTACTATACCCATCGCTGCACAGTGAAATGGTAGACAATAATGTGAGGTTACAGCACTTGGCAACCATTTTACGTCAGCTGTTGTCAGTAAACAAACAAACCCATCAACCTACTGAACTCCTTTACCGAATTGCTTTGAATGTTTCTTCCCAATCGGAATTATTCTTCCAATTTTATGGACATGGATTATAATTTGCACAAAATTTGTAGAGTTTGCTTAAAAGAAGGGGCTCTAACATCTATCTACAGCGCAGAGTTTAGTATGATGCCTTCAACCATGCTGATGTTGTGTGCCAAAGTTCGGGTGTATAAAAAAGATGGTCTTCCAGAAGTCATTTGCAATAATTGCATTTATAGATTGGGAGTTGCCTATCACTTCAAACAGGAATGTGAAAATTCCGATATAAGATTGAGGCAATATTTGGGATTAACCGACCGAGGCTATGGGTAAGCAACAATGGCTTCAAAGGAATTTCCATTAAGGCAACAACATTTTTCCTCTGTAGTATATGTGATGCTGAAACAAATACTGATGTCAATTTATCCCTGAATTTGTTAAATAAGAATCTGTCTTATAATACTACTGGAAACTCTTCAGAATCTGAGGACGCAGATTATGAAGAGCACAGCCCAAGTAAAAGAAAAAGGTAGAAATGTTGTGTTTTCAAAATATGTAAAATATACCTTACCATTCATAGTTGTTTATATTTTATGATAGCAAAAGGCGTTCTCGTTATCAACGTAAGCCACCGGAAGAACATAAAAAGCGAGGACCTAAGCCTTTACCAAAATTACCACAGACCTGCTACGAGTGCCATAAAACTTTTAAATGTTCGGCACAATTGCAGCAACATATTCGCACACACACCGGTGAAAAACCGTTTCCCTGCCACTATTGCCCTCGCCGTTTCGCACAAAAATATAATTTGCAAATACATGAACGTACCCATACCGGCGACAAACCATTCCAATGTGAGATTTGCTCAAAACAATTTTCAGCGCTGGGTAATTTTCAAGCTCATTTGAAAATACACAGCGGTATACGGGATCAGCATTGCCCCGTTTGCCAAAAATCATTCTATACGGCTGGTGACCTATCCAAACACATGATCACACATACGGGCATAAAAAATCATCATTGCGATGTATGTGGCAAAGCGTTTAGTCGCAATCGTGATATGCTGACTCACAAAAGAAAATTACATCCCCTAGCAAATCTTACCGAGCGCAGTGATGATGAGGAAGACGAAATTGTTGATACAGTGGTAAATGATGACGCTTTTAAGTGTCCCGATTGTGATAAAGAATTTGAATCGGCTGGCAGTTTGTCGGTGCACTTTCGCACTCATGGCTCCAATAATCTTTTAAACTTACCTTTGGGTGGTCATACGCAAATGGCTCCGCCACCACTACCCCCCACGCATGCAACAGCTCATCACTACCATCATCAGACAGCAGTTACCTTGGGTCCGCACACACACCACGATGGTTTGCATGCCCAGGCGCATCACTTGGGTTTGAATACCGCCTCGTTACAAGCCAATACGCCTGGTAGCATGTCAATGGCTCACATTATGGGACCACCTCCACCGCATGCGGTAGCCTTAGCACCACCTCCGCCAACAGCGGGGCCACAGTCGTCGTTATCGATGATGCACACTGCTCAACGATTGCATCCTTATTAAAAAGTGATGCACAGCAAGAAGAATCTGTTGTTGAAATTTAAAAACAATTATTGACGATATTTAAAACTAATTTTCTATAAAATTACAGTTTTTGGTTCTATTATAGTACAATAAAAATTACTTTTAAAATGTTAACGATGTTTTTTGGGGGTTTCGTCTCATTTATTACAATACAAAGCCATTGAGGTCAAAATACATATTCCAAAGATTTGCTTATAGCAATAGATGTTCAGTATTCCGCAACGTTTACATTACTTTACACAATATTACACGCCTCCTCAACCATTAAGGTGAGAGTTTTTTCTTAAGAGAATGTCCATTATGATTAATTTTACTTTCAATACGTTTTCTTCACTTTTTCGATGTTTTAAGAGAAAATACAAATTCTTTCGCACTATCGAAACAAACACCATGATACAACTAATAAGGTAACCTTTTCGCTACAATAAGAACAACTTCAATAAAAATAACATGCATTTTGTTTTTGTACAACTTCTGCAAACTGTCAAAAAGACGCCACTTCTACATTTACAGAAGCTAACGCGGATTCGCTATCTTGTTTTGGCTGCCTTTTATCTCTGCATTCTCTTGACAACCTAAAGTAGACAGAAGATTAACGGTTTAGCTGATGGGGCTACCTTATTAGTTAGTTGAATCATGGGCTAGACCATTTTACCATGTACATATGTATGTATGTAAACATTGAGAGTTGATGTGATCGATCTTATGAATAGACTTTGCATTCATTCTACGAAACCAAAGTTACCCAACTCTTACCACTGTATTATGGAATAGCAACATCTGTGACACTCGTCGTATGATGGATATCGCATGACATGTATGAAAAACCATTACGTATACGCTTTCAATTCGTTTGCATGTGACGGAATCTGTTTTGATTGAAACACTTTTAGTTTAAAGATTTCTTTTCGAATTATGAAAATAAGTTTTATTGTATTTGTTATTTTGTTCTGTTTCTTGTTGTTGTTGTTTTTTTTCTTGTAATATTTTTTGTTTGTTCTTTTTTTTATTAATTTATGTAATAATATTTATTAATTGGATTTTATTTTAGTTTTTATGTATATTTTAAACCTTGGTCATAAACATATAAATTATTTATTTAATATCTTTGCTTAATTATCTATAATTCTTAATTATTTTCCACATATAAAACAATTTTTAACTTTCTCTTTTTTTTAAGATTTGTATCTTATATTTTTACATTTAAACTAAATCAGATATTTTAATAGAAAACTGAATATTGCATATAAAATGTACTTATTTTATTCATTAAAAAGTAATTATGATAAAATAAACTAACTTTTAACATAAACACAAAAAAAAGAAAGAAAATCAATTTTAAATCGTTTTCTTTAAGTGATTCTTTAAACTCAATTATATATTTAAATAGGAAAAGTTAGGTATTTTGTAGCAATTATTTTTGAAATAATTGTTAAAAATAATCAAAAAATACTTAAAAGAATTAAATTACTATTAGAGTAAAAAACAAAATTTACATAAAGAACACATTAAAAGATAAACAATTTAAATTTAAAACAAATTAATGCCGTTTTCTTCAACTATATTTCAAGTTATCATATTTTATAAAAATTTTAAAACCTTTTTCCTTCGTTCTTTTGTTAATAACTAGATTTGAAACAAGTTAAACTAATACATACTTAAAAAAACAAAAAAAAGCAACAAAAAAAAATACAGCGTCTCACAAAAGTTTTCGTCTACTAGATAAAATGTGTTATAAACAAATTGAAAGCTTGACATTGTTTAGTCAAATTTTGCATGTGATGCATCAGTTTTAAAACGGGGAAGTTTCTTGTAATACAGTAATACACGAATACTTTGCCTACGACACTGTTGTGTCTCTTTTCTCTGGTATTTTAGAAATTTTAAAGCAGAATTTGGCTCTTTTAAAGTTAAAAGTTTCATTTCTAGTTATTTCTAAATTATTTCTCAGTTTTTCTTTCTTTTCTTAATTTTTTGTCTATTAAACGAAACATGTTGCTTAAACACTTCCTTTACATTTTTTTCTTATAGCACCTCAATTATCACTTTTCATTTCACTTTTCTAACAAAAACAAAAATAAAAACATGCACACTTTTCTTTCTTCTTCTACCAATGTTAGTAAAGTTGGTCCATCATACACACCTTAAATATTTTTATTATAGTTTGTTTCTTTAGTTAAAAGTTTTTAATTATTATTGTTATTATTTATAATCTTTTTTGAATTGACTTTTGAATTGCAACAACAACAACTTTGAATATTCTGTGAAACACACACACACACTTATGTATGTATGTGTGGTAAAGTGATTTACATACAAAATACACTTTTAAGGCAAACTTATGTTCAAATAAGAATATAAAATTTTGAATCACAGAATTAAAAACCAAAACATAAATAATTTGGCGTATAAAGAGAACAAAACTAAATACATATAAACTTTATTTTGAAATATATGTATAACTGTCTCCCAAAAATAATACATTTTGTCAATCGCTACCACTCGACTGTACGATGCCAGCCAGCACTCGTAGGGACATTTCTTAAACTAGCTTTTACTACTCGCTTCCCTTAAGGAAATGTCAGTAGAAAAACTCTAGTGATTTACTATTGACATAGTCACCAGTACTAGTGACACATTATATCTACCTCATACAATGATTTTTTCTGTTGACATTCAACATGTGCCTGACGAAGGAACTAGTGACTAGGTGGTTCTAATGCGACTTTATGACGACCATGGTACTATTGTTTCTCTATAGACATTGTCGCTACCCTGGCAGTAGAGAAACTCAATTAAAAAATCAATAAAATTTGTCTACTCATTAACAATGTTGTCAACTCAATGTTTTCTTTCCAAATAAAAGCGATTTTTATTTCATGATTTTGGATTTCAACAATCACAACACTGTTCATAATGTCTGATTTAACGTTTTATTTGAACTGTTGTCAAAAAATATAATACATAATGGTGCTTATTCGGGAAAACGTGCTAGTGAAGTGAATCTGTACATGTAAAACAAGAAAACAAAATGTCAAGAGTACAAACAAATTGTTTTTATGTTTCGTACAAAATTTACCGTTTACTGGTGAAAGAGATACGCGTGGCCAACTACCTCGTTAATTTTATTCTTGCGATGTAGGGAAAACACAAACAATTCTTCATATTTTGTTTTTGTTTGCCAAGGAAAGTTTCACCTCTTCAGCGCGTTTTTCAGAATAGCCACCAATAAGTAAAGGTAAAGTGAAAGAGTAATAACAAATTATATGCAGAGTTGCATTCTGGGGAAAATCTCCAACACATAAAACAAAAAACTGTTGACAATTTGATATAAAAAAAAGCCACCAATATATGCGAAAAATGTAGCGACTTGAACCCTTCAGGATTCATTTAAATGAAAGGCAAATATCATACTAGATTTTACTTTACGTCTAGTTTTCATTTTTCGCAAAAAGGCTTGCGGTTCTCAAAGCCCAAACCAATAAAAAAAAAGAAACAACCAAATCAGATATTAGAAACTACCACAGCAAAATCCATACAAATAAGTCACGAATTGGCTCGCCACACTTTTTTTTTTTCTTATATCGACAAATATTTCAAAAAAATTAAAGTAATTACATACACCATATACCTGCATATTTATCTAACGGGTGGTTAAATGTTAAGGGCCGATGTTGACTGTGAACGGCACCTAAACGTCCAGCTTTTCTCTGCATTTCATTTGACATTTCTCAATACAACCCAATTTAAGCGCGGAAAAGATACACAATCGAGTAATGCGTCAAAGATATTCAGGCTCATTATGAAAATGGGCGTTCAAATCAAAATGCATATCGAGCATTTTGTGATTTTTTACAAATTATCTCATGTGGTGGCGATGTCAATTGGCCGCCCCAAGCTGAGGTGATTCGACATCGTTGGACTTCTTTCTTTGTGGTTCGTTAAAATAAAAAAAAAAAAAATAAAAATGTACGTCAATAAGCCAGCAACTATTCGAGTGCTAAAGAATGAAATAATTCGGCACATTAACGGCATAGAACCTCAATTAAGCCTCAGCATCACAATTTGGACCATCGACTGGAGGTGGGCCATTTGTTTGATATTCTGTTCTATACATAATTGAACCATACCATAATTATAATAATAAAAATAAATGACTTACAGTCGAACTTCCATAACTCGAATCACCATTATCCCAAAAAAAAAAAAAAAAAACTTCGACTTACGGAGACTTCGAGTTACAGAATTTTTTGTCAAAATAGAATAAAAGGTGTTTGTATCATGTATTTTTATTTAAAATAGCTTCTAAAAGAACAATCATATGTACTCATATACATATGTATTTAAAAATTTACAGTTAAGTAAAATATTCTGAAATAAGTGACTGAGCAAAAATAGCATGTAGAGTATACAAACCAGCTCAAGCAACAAAAGTGAGTAAAACAAACAAATCAAAACTAAAACAGAAACAAAAAACCAATTTAACAAGCAAAATTCTTCGAATTTTAGCGTTCAGGTGTATGTTTTTTGTTCGAGTTATGGAGAACTTCGACTTATGGCAGTTCGAGTTACGGAAGGAAAATTGTATGTGATTTGTTCTTTTATTTATATATATATATCTTTAGATTATTAAATTAATTATTCAAGCTTTTGATCTTTGGTTTTTTTATAAAAAATAATTTTTAAGCAATTATTTTTTTATTTATTTATTATAAATAAATATTTTTTATAAAAAAAAACCAAAGATCAAAAGCTTGTATAATTAATTTAAAAATAACTGATGAAATTTCCTAAGCAATTTGGGGTTTCTTCAAAATCATCATCAGCCCTTTCAGTTTAACCAGCCTTTATAATAAATATGCACAATCTGCTACATATGTATCATGATACAACTAACAAGGTAGCCTTTTCGCTACAATAAGAACAACTTCAATAAAGATAACATGCATTTTGTTTTTGTACAACTTATGCAAACTGTCAAAAAGACGCCATTTCTACATTTACAGAAGAGAGATGCACTGAGCTTACGCGGATTAGCTATCTCGTTTTGGCTGCCTGTCATCTCTGCAATCTCTTGACAACCTAAAGGAGTCAGTTGATTAACGGTTTAGCTGACGAGGCTACCTTGTTAATTGTATCATGATATGTATGTGTTCTTTCATATGGCAGCTCTGTTTTTGCAAGAAACATTTTTTGAAGTGGATGAACAAACTATCAAAAAAAAAAAAAAAAACGAAAAAAAAAGTGAATCCAGCTTTATTGTAGCAAACTTGTCTTGGCACGAGTTTAAGGCATTTCAAGTTTTATTGCAAAGTTGTTGTTGTCGTTTTTTTTTCTTTTGTTTACTATAATTTCTTTTTAACTTAATACGTGTAATGCAATAAAATTTATTTTGCTCTTAGCTCAAGAGCAAAACAAAATTTATTTAAATAAAAAAAATAAAAAAAATACTCCTAAATTGATTAAAATTGCATTAAAAAAATATTAATTTTAAAAATAATATATGCACTTTAAATGTTTTTTTGTTTTCTTTGTTTAAAATTTGTTTTTATAACTATGTATGTATATATGTATATTTTTTAGTGTGTGTTTGATTTTTTTCGTATTTAACACACAATAATACAGATTTCTTTACTAAATTTTGTTTTCTAGTTTCTTATTATTATTATTATTATTTTTCTTTTTGCATAATTTTAAATGAAACTTTAATTAAATAATTTTCTTCATTTAAACCATTTTCATACAAATTAAGCACTAAATTGTTACTGGCGTACTTATAATAAATATGTTATGTTTATTAAACGTTTATTTCACAATTATTGTATAGAAATTTGTCAAATAAGGCGCTTAATAACATAAAATATTTTTTATAAATAAGGCCGTTAATATTTTTTGTATTTGTTATTTTATGTTGTTTATATGCACTACACTTTTTTTTATGTATATAAATAGATTTAATTTTGTTAAGTTTTAAAAACTAGTCATTATATTAAATATGTATTGTATAATTTGTTTTTTAATCTACACTTTATAATAATTCTTTCTTCATTACTTGGGTTTTGAAACATTTTGTTGTTGTTGCTGTTGCTGTTGTTGTCGTTTTGTTTTTGTTTTAGCTCATTTTGTAATGTAATATTATATTATTTGTTTTAGTGTTGTTACATATTTTATTTTATTATATTTACTTCTAAAATTTCATTAAAATTGTTTTGACCCCTAATAAGTTTCTAACATTCTCGTTGTATTTTATAAGGACAACCTTTGAGGCGCATATATTTAATTTTTCACCCGCGCACAAAAGTTGCAAACATGTCGCCTTCTCGAGGAAATCCGACATTTTTAATTCACGCATATGACTTTTGTGAGCAGATGCTCCGGAAGCTGATGACGAAGACGTTGTTGAGGGATATATCTACAAAAAAAAAAATAAATATTCAATATACATATATTTTAATAAAAAATAATTATTTCTGTATTAAGTTTATCAGGCTCAAGTTTGCTGACGAGAAAGTGTGGCGGCTTCGAAATAACTAATTGTCCACCCTGCTAAATGTCTTTGATGTCTTCTTTGTCTAATTTAATTAATATCAATCACAAGGATAATATAGAAAAAACTTGAGCCTGATAAACTTAATACAGAAATAATTATTTTTAAACGTTTAAGAAAAAGTTCGAATAATAGAAATTAATTAACTTTAATAAAAATAATTAGTTGTAAAAAAAATAGAATGAAAAATATAGCATGTATAAGCAGTTTTGGGCAAAATACATGCTCTAATGCAGGGGTGCCCAAAATCTTCTTATGGAAGCGCAAACACCAATACGTATACACTTTATTGACGCACACAAAGAAAAACAGAAATAAACTCATAACAAAAAATGATTTCTTCAAGTGTTTCATACTCACGAAATCATTAAAAAAAAAAACAACAAAATCATGAAAACAAAAAAAAAAACAAAAAACAACAAAATTTACGCTTGGCACCAATGTGTACCAACAAAGCCTGCCTTCTTATTGCTGTGCATATGAAAGTGTTGTTGCTTTGAACTTGGGATATGTGTGTATGTGTGTATTTCATACAAAGAGTTGTGTATACATATTAGAATGCTCAGCCAATGCTTCGCGCTTTTACAAAAACAAAAGCGTACCAAGCGTATAGGCCCTGGGCATCCCTGCTCTAATGTATTTAAAATACAAAATACATGAAAGTTGTGTATTTAAAATACAAAATACTGCATTCCAAAAGTAAGTATTTGAAATACAAAATACAGTGTAACAAAAATATGTATTTAAAATACAAAATACTTTTAATCAAAAAAGTTTTTATTTTCTTTCATAAACTCCAGTTTTTCAAAAGTGATATCAGACAAAAAATCTCTTGATGGCGAATAAAGAAACCCAGCTAACGACAAAATCTCAATGATTTCTTATTAGAAAATGATATTTTATTGAAAGACATACATACATACATACATATGTATAACGGAATTAAGAAAAAAGTGACAATTAAAAAACGATTCACCAACTATAGACTATATATAGACTATCCAAGTCAACATTAAATTGATATTTTTTTTCTTGTTTTACATTAAAATGTCGAACGGCATTGTATTTTATTTTTTCATTATTTAACTTTCTGACAGCTTGGCGACTTTCTCAATGTAGGTGCATTCAGTTGCGTTTTCTTTACACAGGTACTTTGGTAATTAAATTGTGGTATTGCTATTTTTCTTTTTGGAAATAAGACAGTACCAAAATTTTTGATTTTAGTTATGTATGAATGGAATAATTTTTAGCGTATATATTTTAACATAAATTTAAAATGTATTTTGAGCGCACGAGTATTTGAAATACAAAATGCTTGAGTATTTATATAACAAAATACAAATACATTCATAAGACGTATTTAAAATATATGTAAATACAAAATACGTATTTCAAATACTGCCCAGCCCTGTGTATAAGTGTATCATGGCCAATCTGTCAAGCGATCTGGCAGCATTGCCACTGAACGCCATTTTTGTAAATAATATTTTCATTGGTTACATTGTTTTTCATATTATTAATATTAAGCACCGATCTACGGCTGGTTATAACATATTGTTAGGCATCAAACAACGTGATCCCTATATTCTAGTTGAAGTTTCTTTAGGCCATAATCCATAAGTATATGGATGCAAACAAAATGATGTTTATGTATGTACATACATACACACATATACATACATAGATAAATTAATCACAAGATCATATTTTCAGGTTATCTTTGCTCAACAAGCAAATATAATAAATTATGCTCTTGTGTAGTTTAATATTTTTACGTTTTCTTCTTTTTTTTCTTGTGTTAATGTATCCATATGAATATATGCATGTACATGAATTTTAGTTGTTTGTACATACATACATATATGTTTCCAAAATAAAGTTCACACGAAAGTAGTGGTCACGTTTTTGCGTATATATTAGTTCATAAGTGACCATACCTTTAGAATATACCCAGGAAAAAGTTAATAAATACTAGCTGAGTTTATTAAGCCTCTAAATTCACCACTTTTTTGAAAATGACATCTCAGTGGGATAAAAATATTTTTATTTTTTTTTTTTCATTATCGTTATGTTCATTGATGAACAGAATTTCACATCTTCTGTTCATCTTTTATGTATACAAAAATTTTTCATTAAATTCTCTATTTGTTTTGGGGTTGCCACGGTTGCGCTACTGCTTCTGACTAAGCGAAATGTCATATAATCCCACACATGACAAGGCGATTTCGACAAACGTCAAAATTGGTATGGTTGCATTGGCCGTTTAAATTTAATTTGATGCCTCGATTCGCGATCTCAAGAAATTAATTTTTGAAAGTAGTGCAATAATATGTAAATATATAAGTATGTATATATTTTTTAAACCTCGGGACTGTTAGTAGGACACTCTACCTATTCATCCATCGAGGCGCTCTAGCAGCAGCAAGAGCGAAAAGTTCTAATGAAATATTATAAAATTGCAATCTTGTTTTGTGGCTCATGCATTAAATTACTTTTTTTTTACAATTAAAACTTACCTTATTCAATAAAGTATCCTTGGATTTGACTTTAAGTAAATTGCACAAATCATTTAAGAGCACCCATTTATCCTGACTGCTCTCATCTTTTAATAAATACAGGGGTGGCAATAAAACATCAGCCTCTTCAAATTCAAACATTTCTCCATCACTATCGGAGTTTTCTACCAAAATTTCCGGTTTGTTATCATTGTGCAAGCGCACCGAGTTGAAACGATCTATATTGTCGAGCACAACTGCACACTTTTCCATAACAGTCTTTGTTGTGGCATCCCCTTTTAGTTTATTAAGTTGTTGTTGTTGTTGTTGTTGTTGTTGCTGCTGCTGCTGCTGCGATTCAGTACTTGATTGTAACGTACCACTGCTGATGATGCTGTTGCTACTGCTGCTGCTAAGACTTGATCTATTTGCATTAAATGATGTATTTGTATTATTATTATTATTGTTATTTGCACTTTGACAAGAAGTAGAAGAAGAAGAAGACGACGAAGTTGAGGTTAGGGAGAAGTTATTTGTTAACGTTTGTGTAGTAGTTGTTGTTGTTGCTGTCACTAATGATGTTGTGGTAGTTGTTACAGTGTTCGCTGAATTGTTGAGCACATTGAGTAGTTTCTTATTGTTTTGATAAATTTGATTATTGTTTAAAGAACTTCTACGTAAAAGAGCTCGGCTCATATCACATACTGAATTGGGTGCGCCCTCAAACACATTATAACCACACTCTGAAGGATCTGTAGTAAAAATGCATTAAAGAGATGTATGTACATACTTTGGTTAAAATAAATGATAACGCATTTGTTAATTACCATATATTTCCCAAGGTCCATTAAATCGCCATGGCTTACGTTCAGGTCCCATACTTTGTACATCTACTAAATGATTACTTAAAATATCACGCATTGTTTTGCTTGAAGCTAACATTAAGGGAGTTTGACCTGTTAGGGAATAAAACAAAATTGTTAAATTGATTTTACAGAAGAGAGTACAATGGCTTCGAAAGTTTATAGCTAAAACAAAAGCTACATATGTATATGCGCCAATAAAATATGGCAATGCAGTGCGACAAAGAAAAATTATCATCAAAAGGTAAATTGTCAGTTTGGACGAGAGTTGCCAGACTTGTTGCATTGATCTATCTCAGAGTTAACGTAAGGTGAGACCTATTTCTTATTTATGATTATGATTAGGGTTCAAATAATAATATTTATATATGTACATAATGTATTTGTACCAAATTTAAAGAAAGCTGTTTTTGTTTTAATACTATAATATTATAATATTTAATAAATGATAATTCTTTTCATTCACACTCACCTGAGTACGTAGCCAAGAGCGGATCGGCGCCATAAGACAACAGCAAACGCACAATTTCCTCATGATCATTCTCGCTTGCCTCATGCAACGGCCGTATGCCCGAGTGAGCGGCTTCCGAGTGATTTGCTCCATATTGAAGCAAAACTCGGGCAATGTTCAGCCAACCATTTGTGCAGGCCTCATGCAACGGTGTGTAGCCGGCATTATCCTTTTGATCGGGATTCATTGCCATGCGATCCAGACAATAAACGATCACATCTATGTAACCCTGTCGTGCGGCCTTATGCATGGCACTTTGTCCCACACCTTTGTTGAGCACCCATTTCTGTATCTCACGACTCACATCATCTTCGGTTTTGATTTTGTGCTCGTACTCGTCCACATCGTACACATCATTACGGGAAAAATTATTGAAATTGTTGTGATGATGGGTGTTGTGATTCGCAGAAGCCGCCGCTGCGGAGGGTTTCTTCTTTTTGCGTATGTAATCGAAGCCGGAACTGCCTTTGCGTCGCAAGTATTTGCCGCGTCGTTTGCGAAAATGATTCGGTATGATCTTATGATCCTCTTTGAGATCATCGGCATCTATGACACTGGTCGATTCGGTGTCGACCTCGTCTTGCTTGGCATCTGGGTTGCCATTTGAGTTGGTTTTGGGCAGTTTTTTGGCTTGTGACGAACGGCCCAGCCTGCCCAGGGTATCAGCACTTACAACAATATTCATTTGTTGCAAAAATTGTTCATACTTCTGCTCGTAGGTCATTTTTTCGTTCGAGTCCAGTATTTGAGTCATTTCGGGTGGTGCCGAGGCAGGCCGGTCGTCGCCCACAAAAATTTCTCGTATATTTTCTTTCTTTTGCTGCAGTTTGGATTCAGTGCGTGTCTTGGCGGGCAAAACTTTTGTGTCGAAAATACTAAAATGACGTTTCTTGATGCCACTGGTGGATTCATTGTCTTCGTTATCATCCTCCATATCGGAATCTTTTTTCAGTTCGGGCAGCATTTGCAACTCGCTGGACTCGGTGGTTTGCGAAGTCTCACTGAATATGCCACAGTTGTTGTTGTTGTTGGCGGCAGTGTGCATAGATGTTTTCGCACTATTCGTTGTGTAGGAAGAAGAGCAGGGTTTTGTGGGCTTACAAACAGCAGTGGTAGTGGTGGTTTTGTTGCGCACATTCGCACCGGAGGCATTGGTAACACGGGAATGTAATAGATCTATAATCGATTTTGGCTCCTCGTTTTCCAGCTTTTTATTGGACGTCTTTTCAAGTTTAATTGCTTTTGAGTTGAGGGCTGTTTTTGGGGAGGTTTTTAATTTGTTTTGTTTTTTCAGATTCTTCTTTTCACGTTTCTTGGCATACGCTTCCAGCGCCTCGGCATGTCTCTCCAAGTCAGGCAGGGAAGCCGCTATTTTATGGGCTCCGGGATGTTTAATGTTTATTAAGCTGGGTGGCACTTTTAGTGCTCGCTTGAACCGATACAAATCTATGACATTGCGCTCGTGAACATTTTCGGGTGCTACTTTTGTTTCTTGGCTGTGGCCACCACTGGTTTCCGGTTTCTTGCTATTGGCTTTGTTTTTGTTCGTCTTGATTAGATTCAATTTGCCGCCATTCTTTTCGAGTTTGGCTCTGAGTCTAGTGGATTTCATGATGCCCGATTCCCGACTCAACCCACCCGATTCCAGCAGACTAGTTACGGTATTATATTTTCGAGTGTACTTGCGCTTTATTTTGTTGGTTGAATTCGAGTTGGAGAAGTTGCGTATGATTTTGTCGTTGCGCAAAACTTTGCTATTGGCCAATTGTTGTTCGAGCTCTTGCTTGCGCTTCGATCGGGTCATGGTGTTGAGTGGCTGCTTCTTTTGTGTTTGTTTGGGGTGAGAGCTTAAGTTCTGATTGGGACTTTCATCCTCCTCCTCCTCCCCCTCCTCGTTGTCATCGTCGTCGTCACTTGTGCTGGAGGAAGTATGGCCCTCTTGAGTGCGCTTACTTTCCTTTTCCTTTTCTTTTGCCTTCTCTTTTTCTTTATTAATTCCAAATTCTTTTTTGATGACGGTTTTCCCTTCTTTAGGTTTTTTACTGCTATTCCTGGATTTTTTCCTGGATTTATCGTCTTCCTTTGCATCAATATCTGCTTCGGTAATATCACACTTTTCTTTTACATTGTTCTTGATTTTGTCTACATCGTTCTCTTGCTGCGGCCGTTCTGGTTTAGTATCTAGCTTAATGCTGGGTTTTAGCGCTGCAATTGGGGCAGTTCGTTCGGCTCGCGGCTCAGTTGTACTCGAATCGGAACCACAGTCTGAAAAACGACTTTTGTCTTTCAAGCCACTAGAGGAGGAAGTATTTGAGTTTGAGTTGTTTCCCGATTTGGGAGATTTGAGCTTGTGTTTGGTTTTCATGGGTGGCTTTTTTAAACGTTCAGTCTTGCGTTTGTCTAGTTCATCTTCTGTTTCCGATGAAGACTCTTTAGCTTTGAGGCGTTCGGCCAGACGCTTCTCCTGTTGGAAACGTTTCTTTTCCCGTTCGGATTTCGAAAGTTTTTTATGCATAAAAGTTGAGCCGGGAGAATTGATTGAGTCCTGGTTAAGATTGTTAAACGTAATGCTTGATTCGACACCAGCATCCAGTCTATTGAAGGAACTACGTGTTGTATTATCAGCCGATTCCATATTGGAGAGATTATGATTTTCCAGGGAAGGGACTTTCGTTGTTGGTGCGGTCGAAGAGGTTACCGCTTCGCTGGAGGTCACCGCCATCATGTCAGGTTCTTTCGAAGGAGATTTTCCAGCATTCACAAGTTGTGAATTACTGGGTTTCTTTTTGATGATGGGTCTGGTCAAAAGTTGTTCCACAAAATTATTACAGGTGTTGCTGAAACCAAAATCTAATAAACTTTTGTCCGCGAATTCATCATCCAAGCCCGGTATGGAGGGCAGTTCCACTTTTGTCACAGTTTCTTCTTTTATCTTTTCAACAGGTATAAGTTCTTCCAAATCGGCCTCAGCCTCAGCGTCTGCATCTTCTCGTTCGTCTTCCTCTTGTTTGACTGTTACCAGTTTGTTGGGGGAAGGCGATGCATTGTGGTGTTCTGGAGTTGTTTGGGTGGGCGGCAGAGGTGGATTAAATGTAAATCCTTTCAATTCCGCTTTGGTTCGTATACGCGAAGAAAATGAGTTTGTCGGCATTTCGTTTGGTTTATTGCTGGGAAGATTTGGATTTTCCTGCGTTGGGGTTATGGGTTCCTGTTTGCATACCACCACCACCGATGTGGGCGAACAGGTGCTAGTAGCTGCTTTCGCATTATTGACTATAACTTTAGCACTGTTAATGGGATTTTTACTGGTAGTAGATGCTATTACGCTTGTGTTTGTCACGAGCTCTTCAGTTCTTGTTCGATTTGCCAACAGAGATTTTGCCTCTTCACTGTCGCGCAGTAAATCGTTCACAGCAATAACTGAGATATCAGCTGGCCTCATGGGAATTTGAGGTTTCGCTGGCGGTTGTGTTGAGTCCGAATAACGTTTGTATTTCGCTTCCGGCTGATTTAAGCTCATTTGATTTGAGTACTCCTGCAAATGACGCTTTCGGCCCAAGAAGTTGGGATTCTTTTCACAGGCCAATGTATAGTTGGAGGGTGTAGGAGAATTTGAACTTGATATATTGGCATTTGTATTGTGGTGATTGCTTTGTATAGCTGATCTAACAACGCCGTAGGGGTTTCGGGAGGGCAGAGCCATGATACTGGTGTCCGGGGGTAGTCTTTCGGCAGCAGCTATTGTATGATGTGGAGAGTGCGGTGGAGTTTCATTTAGGCGCTTGTTTTCTGTTTTTATAACTGTGGCAAAGGGATTTGTTTCCAAAACACTGGGCCGCTGGATTTGTGCGTTTGGTTGTGCTGTTGTTGCTGGGGGAGCGGCAGTAGATGAGGGAATCACCACTAAATCACTTGTGAGGTTATTGAGCTTTGGTGCCGCCTTAATGACCAAAGAATTTTCATAAGTTGTACTGTTGGCGGACTGAGATGGCAAATCACTTCTTCTCGATGGACCAGCTGTGCTGCTTCCAATGTATTGTTGGTGGTGATGATGTGTGGGTGAGGCAGGAATGTGTTGTGTAGAAGAATGAGGATATGTTATGCTGCAGCCTAGGGGAGACGAGTTATGCGTTGCTTGCTGTGGTGTGGGAGGTGTATAATTTCGTCTCTCGAGGGATGTATTTCTTGAGTTGGGCTGTCTATTAGGAATGGGACCACCAGCTACTGGTGCCGCTCCCGGTTCGAAGGCGTGAATGGAAAAGATAGGAGTGGAATCAACTCTGGGCAGAGTGTAGCGTCCTTCAGTGGTTGATGTAGCTGCTGTAGGTGGAAGCCGTGGCCTCTGCTGGTATTTGTAATCAGTCGAGTCAGCCTTGGTTTTGACCGTGCGCATAGACAGATCTAAAGGTGAGGAAGAAGTTGTACCCACGGCAGATGATGAGGGCTTGTCGTCCTCTTGTTTGATGCAAATACGTTGGGGTATTGCTTCAGGCAATTCCATCATGCGTGCCTTGGAGGGCATTGTTAAAACAGCAATGCTGTGACCAACTAGAACTGGTGCCGGTCCTACCGAGGCCGAATGTTTGAGACCTGTTGATGGTTCTCTCACGGCCGTCGATTGTACCCTTTCAGTGGCTTGCAGTTGAGAAGAGGGCATTACGGCAGTTCCGCGATTGTTGCCGGTCAAGGGCAACTGATTGACGTTTGCTGCTGCCGTTGGAGATTGCCTAATATTTTGAGTATCTACATTGAGAGTCTTTTTTATTATTTGCATATTTAGCTCTTCTTCGGAAGTGGCATTTCGCATTGCTAGTTTTTGATTTATCAGCTCGCGATAATTGGGTTTCTGATGTTTTGCTGTTGGTTTCGCTTGATTGACACTGGCCTGTTGCATTTGCAGAGCAGACACAGGTCCTGCTGCGGAGGAGGAGGAGGAGGAGGAGGAGGACGAGGGATGTGTGACATGTTTCATTTTTAAGTGTTGCGTTGCTAAAGCGGATTGTGCGCCCATTGAGGGCACATTTGGTTGATGAATTGCACGTTCGTAAGAATGGGTTGAAGTGGGTTGAACCGAGGCCATAAGATCGCTATTCCTTAGAGATGCTGTGACCGGTTTATGCTGATGATGTTGCATATTGTGATGTGACTGAGCGTTCAGGTTTGGTTGGTTTGCATAAGACTGTGGCATGTTGGCTGCCCCCACTAATTGAGTTGGTGGGTGACCAATTGTTGGACCAGCTGGCAAAGTCGAAGAAGACATGTAGTCCGTATGATGCATAGGAGTTTGTGATGTGGTCGTCAGCAGAGCCGATGGAGACGGAGAAGCTGCCGTAGCTGCTGCCGGTGACGGTGCACTATGCGAATTACCCTCGTAATAATAATTGGTTTGATGTTGGCCACGTTGACTGGGCGCCCTACTGGGCGGCGGAGTATTTTGACTTATAAGCGAGTGTTTGTTGGAACTAAGATTCTCATTCATGGCCAATTTGGCGTATTTGGTTGGATAGAATTGGGGAGATTCTACCCGATAGTTGGGAGTAGCCGAGCCCGTGGTATACGGTGAAGAGGAAGTCGATAAAGCAGCTTCTTTACAACAATTTTCTCCTGTAGGTGGGGGAGTATTGTAGGGATTTATGTAAATGCCACTACTGCTGTGACGAGAAGATGTTTGATTTGGATTCTCATAAATTTCGAGATCTTCTCTTTTCACATTGTCTAATAAATAACGTTGCGTATGTTGTGGAGCCGGAGGTAGTGGCGCCACATTCATGTTCGTTTGACCCTTAGCTGCCATTGGTTGTGATGCCATAGGAGGGATTGATTGCTGTTGCATGTGGGACGGTGGCAATGGTGGCGGAAGCGGACTCTTTGAATACTGATAATGATGGGTTTGATGACTTTGTTTCATTATTATGGGAGACATTTCCGGTGGGTGTATTTTGGAGGGATTTTGAGTTTGACTGGCGCCATAATAAGAGCCTGGATTACGGGGCGACGAGTTCGTGTGTGAGGGAAATTGTGGCGATTCTCTTAAGTGTGACGGATGCAGGAGTGGCGAACTGTGTGGAGCCACCAAATAAGAGCTGCCACTAGGACTTTCACGCATTTTAGTATAATCACCAGGTGGTGGAGCCTGAGGCTGTTGCGGGGATGCTCTAGTAAATTTTTCTGAACTAAATTGAGGCGTTGACATGTATAAGTGTTGGTGTGCGGTGCTCTGCTCTTCGGGTGCATACATTTGAGGACATTTGCGGGCATAATTTGGACTTGGGTGTTGTTCTTTTGAGGCAGGCAAATTACTAGGATTTACAACGTGATGATCTACAGGCAAACTTTTAACAATTGCTTGGTTACTCAAATGATGCTGGTGATGACTTTCGTAGAGATTGGATGTTGGTGGCGCATTGTAAGACATTTTGGCCGTCGCAGCTGAGGAAGAAGAGGAATATTTTTGTTGCTCATAAATACGTTCCTTTGTCATGAAAGGTGGAGCATTAAGATTGGTAGGTGGTGCTTGGCCTGGTGCTGCACTTGTACTACTTCCTATTGCACTAACCCTTTGGTGTAGAGAGTTTGAAGTATTCAGTGAAGATGAAGGTAACTGGTAGCCACTTACACTACTATTATTACTACTACTACTACTACTGCCGCTGCTATGTTGGTTAGCATACGTGACATTCGTTGGCATTGACGATGATTTATACAGTGCATAATCATTGGCAACGGGATTATTGCATCTTGCAACACTGTCCATTTGTGTTGGCAGTCCTGACAGCATATCATCTCCATTGCCACCAACAGCATAAGGCATACCACTACCGCTACTTGCCGAACTACTTTGCGGCCAATAATTTGTAGTACGATTCCCCACTATGCTCCCCACATGAGGAGGATGCTGTGTTTGCACCATACTAGGACCATGGTTTTGTTGTTGCTGCTGCTGCTGCTGCTGCTGCTGATGTTGCTGCATTTGTTGTGTGTGCTGATGATGTGGTATTTGTTGTACATACATGGTATTTTGTCTCACATTCGTACGCATGTTTGATTCGGGCACCACCATGCGATGATGGTACTCTGCTGCCATACCCATACTTGAGCCAGCAGCACCAGCAGTCCGTTGAAGATTATCCATTTGATTAGCATTTGTCATAGTATGTGACCAACCGACCTCATCGGTTGGATTTATGCGACAACTATTGCACGTAATACTACTGACCGAGGCACCGCTGCCGGTGATTGAGCAACCGCACGGTTTGCGTGGATTGCTGCCAGCAGCAGTTCTCGACGTTGCTGTTGCGGGTCCATAATAATGATGTGATGTTATTTCAGGTATTTCGCGTCCATAATATATATTTCTATTCGAACGGTCGTCACTGTTGCCTAAAAAATCATGTCTTCCTGGATCCATAATTTTTTTCTCTGAACAGCTACTGAAATTAAAAAATAAATAATATAAATTTCTTGTATAAAATATTAAAAGCTTAAAGGTAAAAATAAAATCAAAATAACCGAGATACATATACATACATACATATAAGAATAACGATATTTCTTAAAGATATCTTCTAAAGTACTTACTACATACCTATGTAAGTGATTTAAAACTTTTGATCAAACAACTTAAAACCCTTTACTCGCAAAAAGATGGCATAATCAGACAAATCTGGCAATATAAACGGTTTGACCCAGCAAAACAAAAAAAAAAAACAACTGAAACAATGTTCGATGTAGTCCTTCAGGTAATAAAATAGTTTATTTATGCTGCAAAATCTTTTGTTCGCCTCTGGCGGGATCGATCCGCAAATCCCACAACTGTCGAACAACCACCATACCCACACAGCCATCGCAACAATTAGAATGAACGCAACAACAGGAAATTTACATAAGAGGATTGTTTCTAAATTGGGTCATAATTTTTATAAAAATTTAACGATTTTTTACAAAGTTTTTTCATGTTAATTTTACATTGCGGTTTTTTCTGTGTGTGGATACACATTCACAGATAGTGACCAGGTAGATACACATAGTTATGTATGCATATACATATGTACATATGTAGATAGAATTTGCTAAAAAAAAATTGTATGCATGTATGTATCTTCCACAAGCACCAAAAATGCGTTTTTAAAATTATGTCTAGTAGGTACAATGACTTTCAATGGGAGAGATAATTATTATTTGCCGTCTGGCTGGCTGAAAGTCTGACAGTTTGTCTGTCTGCATGGCCTAAAGTTACCCTGACCTACCCCTTTAAATAAAATTTTATTGCTACTGAAAATGAAATGAAAAAAAAAATAAATAAATAACAGCAATTTTCGCAACGAAAAAAAAGGACAGCAAGTGAGAAACAGACGAAGAAAACACACTTGCATACTCTCATTATTATTTAACCACAATTACAACAAAACCTACCGGGGCAAACAAAACGTAGTAATATCGCTGCTTCGCCTCTGCTGCTACTACCTACAACAATAACTATAATGCAAACTTTGAAAGAAATTAAATATTCAATAGAAAAGAAAATAAACAAAACAATTTCTTTGTGTCAAACGAAAACTTTTCAAAGGAAAACAAAATTACAACACCAACCAACAATGAAAGAAAAGAAAACACTAGCAGCATTAACAGCAGTCAACAAACAAACAAACAAACAACAAGAACAAATGAATAAAGAATATGTGCTGTGCTGTGTACGTAAGAACGAACATCAGCAGAACAACAAAAAATCATGCGCGTTTACAAAAACCTACAAACAACAACATATACTACACAAAAAAAAGAACGCAGAAATTATACGAAATACCTACAAAAATAAAAAAATAAACACAGTGGGGTATATGAACTTTAGCAAGGCCGACGAATAACAACAACAACAACAACAATAAAATTCATCACCATTTCACGTTCTAATTAAAACAAAATGAAAAGTTTTGCCCAAAAAATATCACCACACACAATCAAACTTGAAAATAAAAAGACAATAAGAAACAGAGTAAAAGAGACAAGAAACAAGAAATTGAGTTTGATGGCATATTAATTTCACAATAAATTCCCGATAAGCGTTTGAGAACGGGAAAGGCATACATACAGACAGACATACATACATACAAACATTCATACAACCCATAAATAACACAGGCAAAACTTAATAGGGCAAGAATATTTTATTAGTTGAATCAAGTGCGACTGAATTAAGGTAAATGATATGGTAAAGTATTTAAGGCCAGCATTCACTATCCTACACAATCGTAGGATATTGCTAGATAAACACAATTGCATTCTGTCCTACTCAAAAAAAAAAAATCCCATCAAAAAGAGCAGCTCTGATCGCGTAGAAAAAAATAGGTATATATTTAGTTTTTGAAATTGTTTAAAAGATTAGGAAATCGGAACGACTTTTCAAAAAATCTGTCACAGATGCATACATACATATACACTTTTAGGTGCCCAGGACATGTGCGTGTAGTTTATTTCACTACTTCAATAAAAATATCAAAAACTTTTAATTTTTGCTTCAAGCAGAGCCGATCGCATGTATGTACATACGTGCAGCCGAGCAAGCACGACCGCACGTACAAAATCAAAGGAGTGACGAGTTTTTTGCATCTGTCCTGGGCACCTTAGCAATAAGATTGAAACGACAATTAAAAATTTAATGGAAATAGAGTCGAATCAGCGTTGCCAGTTTCTGTGTAAAAGTACAAAATTATTTATTATTGTTATTATTTTGTGCCATGTACCTATAATTATTAGAGGAAATTTTGGTTCAAAACACGTTGTTTTATAAACATTTCATTCAAACATTCTTAAGCTAATAGCGGGCGGATGGATATCTTCCACTCATACACCATTTTGTAAAACTTTTTCTGGCAACTTTGGTTTATAGTAAACATTTTCTTTGGGTTTTCAATTTTCTTCACATCATCACATTTCCCACGCTCTGCTTGATGCAGGCATATACATCATACATACATACTTAAGCGTGTATCAGCTTGAAATTTCGTACCTTTTTAGCCTTGAAAGCAAATAAAGTAGGTATGTATCGAAAAAAAAACAGCAACAAAACTCATAGGCCCCTACCTAATCATCTTATTTTTAAGGATGCTGCTGCTTGCTTGCGCAACTTCAAATAAACAAGAAATCTTATTGTTTTATAAGGCTGCTTATTAAATTATTCAACACGTTAATTTTTTGTTTGTTTTCATTTCTGTTTTAATTTTATTTTCTCTTTTGGGGTCAGCGTAACAGGAGACGGACTTTTGTGCAAAGCTGAGAAAAACATTTTAGCGGTTGTTGTACTAAATAAACAAAATGACAAATGACGCGGGTGCAAAGAACTGTAAACACAGCCATACATAGAGAATGTATGTAGGTACTCGAATGTATGTATGTATGTACATGAGAGTATTTAATGCATGATGAATACCAATACCGCCCGCCCATCGTTTTGCTGTGCAAGTAGACATCATTTTAACGACCGTTGTTTTATTCATTGTTTTTAGTTCGAATATTGTTATTAATCTGAAATAAAACCAGAGCGTACGTTCAACCAAAAAGGCCTGCCAAGCAACCGACCGAAAATAAAACCAAACGCCGTTTCAGTGCTCTGCTCTCTCAAGCCGCAAAAAATGTAGTACATGTGTAAAAAATTCTTACGAAAAGCATTTTTTTTTAAATGTAATTCTGAATTTTATCTACAATGCTTGCTATATAAACATGTGTACGATATGTACATTAGAGTGGTTCGCTTTTTAAGGACAAATATTTGTCCATATAGTGCCATCGATTTTTGGATTGTATTTCATTTAGCATGAGGCAAGAGAAAGTTCACTTACTGACATCGAAAAAATCATTTTCGAGGCATCCGAATATACATTTTTTGTATAGGAGTTCTCCTAAGGAGGCGGCGGGCCGGTGGGGTCGTTGTGTTCGCAACAAATATTGGAGAAAAAAAGAACTATTGAGGGACTGATAAGTGTGTCAGGGTCTTTAAATACTAATCGCTCTCTGGGAGCCCGCAGTGGAATCAAACATTTTTTTTTTTTTTTTTTTTTGGTACACACCAGCCCCTCCTTAGGAGGACACTCAAACAAAAATATAAAAAAAAATTTAATTTGCGCTTCCAATTTTTTTTTTTTTTCTTTTATATGTAGTGGAGGAATTTTCTTCTCATGCCAAAAGTAATCGAAAAATCGATGGCAAAATATTGATTGATGCCACCCTAATGTACATAAATAAATTTCATATGTATGTTTTCCTTTATTAAAACATGTCCAAAAATTATGTTAATGAAGCGTAAATATGATTTTCTCATTTTGCAAGTGTAAGTAAAAGAAAAAATATTTTATAAACAAAGAAGGGATTTTGTTAGAGATTTAAAAGTAAAAATATAAAAAAACTTCCTACGAATGTCTACAAATCTGTACGTATTTATACACTTATGTATGTATATACCTAGCCCACACTAAATCGCAACCCAAAATTAAAAACTGTTCAGAGCAGAAAAACAGTAATTAAAAATAAGGTTATAACTTTATAGACAAATTGAGCTCCAAACTTGACGTTACTTTTCCAGTTAAAAGCAAATGAAATTTTCATAGCTGTGGGGTTGTTTAAGACTGAATCTGTCAGCTGTTATTTATTTATTTATTTGCGTAGATATTATAATAAGATTTTCGCATTTTTAATCTGAGGGTTATTCCAGCAGAAAGAAACGAATGATTTTTCGAAGGGAATTCCATATTATTTTTATGAGGTAGGTAAATCTTATTAATTTAGTTTTATAAGGAAAATACCTAAAATCAAGAAGAAAACTTGTTATTCACATTTTTTTTCTAAGTCAGGTAGATATCATTATTTTTGGCAACAAAAAAAAATCCATAGAGAGAAAGGTGGGCTAAAAGAAGTCATCCGATGTTGTTTGGCTTTCAGAATTCAGCGATTGCTCCATGCTGTTGGAACCACAGGTGTTTAAGGCCGAAATGTGGTTCACATACTACATACATATATACATACATAAGTATGTACATTGAAGTAAGTTTCGGAAAAATCGCCAAGAACACCATTGAATTTAGTAGTATATTATTATCCTGTGAGAAAAATTTGCATTTGAGGTGAAGAGTTTTGAATTTAGGATGATTTGGAATTTATTTAAAATGTTTTTCTTTCAGCCAAACGCGTATGCAAATTAGTAATCATTGTCAAATTGCTTATAAATAAACAAGTAAATCATGCTATTTTAATTATTTTCAGCGCAATGAACTAATACTAATAAATTGCGTATTTTTTTCTAGGTATGCAAATGTGTAGGTTTTGTTCTTTTTGAACTTGTTGACACAGTTTTTTCTTGCTTTTTTTGTTTATATTTCACTTTAGGTATAGCTTCTTCTTCTTCTAAATAATTAATTTTTGAATGTGCCAGAATATGATCTTCATTTTTATAATAAAATATGCAAAATAAACATGATGTGACAAATTTCAAACACATCAGAGTTGCCAGACCTGATTATGGCTTGTGATTAAGTGCATGCCAGATGTTAATGGGTAAGCTTTGGTCACTATAATAGAAAACATACCTTCATGTATTTAATTTTTAATTAAATCAATTGATAAATATTGCGGTTCAATGGGAAGGGCATAACTTTGGAAAAGCTTGGCGGTTATTCAATATTCTATGCAATCGAGCGATTAAAGCTGTTCTTGAAAAACAAAAAAACAAAATTTCACTGTAAATAATGCACCGCTATAAAAAAAAAGTTATTTTAATATCAAATAAAAATGAAATCAAACATAAAAACTAATGCTTTCAAAATTTAAATTTTTTTATACAAAAATTCAATTTAAAAAAAGTATGTATAACCTTTTGCAGTTAAAGATTTGGATCCTCTTAATTATTTTATTTATTACAAACTTAATTTATACATATTACTGGCAAATTTAGCCGATTACTCATTTTCACTTTTAACTCCAAAATCATCAATTTATTTTTGGCTTCTTTTGCCACCTTCGCACTTTCTAACATTTTTTCTCCCCTTTTTTTTTACAAAAAACAAAGAAAGTAAAAATACTTACATATGTATACAATTCTGGTGATGGATGGATGGACCTTTTTATTTGCGATGTAGACACAATTTAAAATGTGTTGCCAACGGTATTCTAAACACACACACACATACTGCATACATACATACATACATTTTTGGGTATGTTGTAAAAAGATGTACATAAAAGTAACTAAGTTATATAAACATAAAGCTTATATTATTTATACATACCCAGCTAGCAGTAGACTGTTTGTAAAACGATTGTGTTTGGTATACACCTTCTAAGCGACTCGTCTGCTGAGCATGTGACGAGTGACAATAACAAAATTTTACTTATTTTTAATAATTATAAGTTTTTACAAATTTTCTGGGACGCTCTACTTTTAATCTTAAAATCGTTAAAAGACGATAAATATGTGATTGGTAGAACCATCATCGAATGACTGGTTTGTGACTCCCTGCATGCATCGTGCAGGAGTTGTACGTGCGAGTATTTGTATGGGTTGTAAGACTCTTGCAATAAACTCTTTAGAAAATCTCTACATAACTCTCCAACAACTCGCTCTACGATTACTGTAAGTGTCTTTCGGGCATAGCAGAAGAATTTTAGAGAAGAATTACCTCGTACAACAGTTACTCCCATACAAGGAGTCCTACATGAATAAAAAACGTGTTCGTCCAGAAGCAAAAATAATACTCCCAGTAGACTCTTCTGCGACTGAAAATGCTAGCTGGGTATAAACATAAAGTTTATATTATTTGTAAATACATACATACATACATACATACATAAATACATACATACATATGTAGGTATGTGTAAGTATACAAATCAAGAAGATAATAGTTATAAAGTATGCTAAAAATTGCTTATAATTATTATGTGGAAATAAATTAAATGAATAATATAGAAATTTACAGAGAGAAAACAGTGCCTAAAGGTGCGTTCAGACTATCAAATACTAGCCGTCAAAATGTCAACTACATATTTACAAGCGTAAGGATTGACGAGGCTTTAATATGTATTATGAAACATTTTTATTCAACAGCTTCCTTCTAAGAAAAAACTAATTTCCTATAAAAATTTTTTTTTTTTAACAAACACAAAATTGTGAAGCTTTTTGGCTTGTCTGCAAAAACACCCACCCACCTTCGGCAGGAATCGAACCTGCGACCTCGGGGACTCTTAGTAGGATGCTCTACCAATTCATCCATCGAGGCGCTCAAAAACAACAAAAAATATGCAATTAAAAAAGATCAGATATGGCAACGCCATCCGAAAGTAAACAGCATTCTTTTCTGTATTTTCTGCCATGCACAACTGCATGTATGTTTGCACATGTGTTCAGCACTTTCGCCCGATTCTGTGTTATGGGCGTGGTTATTAAAAATTTTTAATAACAATAACGAAACAAAAAGATTGTTAAATGTCTGCACGCTACGATGGCATCGAATTATGTATGTACATATGGTTGTGCAATCAATATTCGTTACGTATACGCCTGTGTGGAAATACGTGTATGCGTGTACACATGTGCATTATTCGTTACGTATACGCCTGTGTGGAAATACGTGTATGCCTGTACATACATATGTGCAATATTCGTTACGTATACGCCTGTGTAAATATACATACGTCTATGCGTGTATGTACAAAAATTACATTTTCGATGATGTACATACATATTTAGGTAATTTTTCGAAAAGGGTTTTTTTTTAACACACAACCCTACAAAGCTGTTTAGCTTGTCTACAGAAACAGCCAGAGCTTATATGAAGACGGGCTAATGTGAAAACTGTGAACTATCCATGATTCAGGATGAACCTGCATGTACATACATACATATGTATGTATGTATATATTAGAGGATAATTAAATTCGGAAAGTGTTAATTAAAGGCCTCATTGCCGTTCTTTTCGAGAGAAAATAATTTGAAATTACTTTTCGTTGAAAGGAATTGATTTTCTTCACAACAACAACAACAACAAACAGATTTTCCTTACGCTTTGTAATTGTATTGACGAGCAACACACTATTTTTTAACAACTATTGAATTAGGACAACTTTCTTGTAGCTTTTAGCAAAAATTTCTATTTTTTTTTTTTAAACAACAGCATATAAAATACATACATACATACATACATATGTACGTATATGTATTCAATTGTAGCTGCCACTTAACGTTGAAACCCATTTTCTACCGTTTCGTCAGAACGAAGCAGAATGAAAAAAAGCAGCAAAAAAAAAAACAAATCACATATTCACATTTCCAATGGTATAGAAACAAAATTGCTTTATCATGCCAGAAAGTAAAATACAAACTAGTTCTGCCTTAAGACGAAATATTTCCTGAAAATCTACAGCAGCATACATTTTGTTTTTTTTTTTTTTTATTTTAATTTGATTGTTAAATATTTGTTGACCGTTCACTTTTGTTGGTCACTAATTAAATGTGTTCATAAATAAAAAGCACAATATTATTACGTTATTTTTATGCTTACATTGGTTAGACAGGCAGACGCTTTATATACTACAATATTTGTCAACAGATACATATTTATATGTATCCACATTCATTCCCACATGTATATAAACAAAAATGTGCACATCAGTTTCAAATGCAAAAATAATGTACACAGGTTTGTATGTAGATCTGTAGGTATACCAAATAAAAGCGCCTACACATAAGCATACATACAGTGAACTCTCGCTAATGTGAACTTATAAAACACATTTTTGATTGCAATATTTTTTAACTCTTTACTAGCTTATTAGTTTATTAGAATAACACACAAAGAAAGAAAGAAAGACCAGGCGATGGTCAAATACCGCATCTTTGTATAAAAACACGTTCAAACAATAAAGCCGAATCTTGAAATGGATTCCCACTTCTGAAAAGAAAAGCAAAGAAATACTAAGGCGCCTCCCTTGCGTGCCAAAAGTAGACTGCTTTTGCCTTTGTTCTTAATTTGAAACTTATCACATAAAATGGGATAACATTTAAAACATTTAAATACATACATATGTATGTTTGCTCTCCTCTCAAAAAAGCAATTATGCATACATGAATATGTACATACGCATGAAGGCCATTGCAAGTGTTAAAATATGAAATAACAACGAGAGATCATAAAAAACTAAGAGAAAATAACGTGAAGAGCATTTGAGAGTTTTAAATGAACGTCATATATAACATGAACTTATTTTATTTGTTGGGAGTTGTTTTTCTGCAAGAGTCATAAAATTTTGTTCACAATTTAGAGAGTTCATATAAGAAAATGAATGTTCACATTAGTGGATAATTCACTATTGTGGAATTAGCGCGAGTTCACTGTATTTATTTAAAATTAATGACCAATTTTTCTTCAGTAAATGAATACACAAACATGTGCTTAAATGTGAATTTAATATGGCAACATTTGAGATGCCCTAAAAACGTAAGAACAGTCGTCAAGATAACGGAAATTGTATATTTAACCTTATACTACATTTGTGTGTATGTATGTATAAGAGCCGCTCGATTATAAGTACAAGAATTTGTCGATATTGTGGCAACGATTTTTCGTAAGCTTTTGGCATGAGGAAAATGAGGAGAAAAAAAAAACAGTTCCATTACGACATATTAAAATATTTATATTTTGGAAGGGCGAATTTAAAATTTTTGTATACATTTTGTATAGTGGCGTAGTACGGGCACAGAGTACACAGAGGTGAAAAAATTATTTGGAATGAAAATTTCACAAATCAGCTGATAGAAGAACGCCTATGATATTTTCACCATTTTTGCTCCTTAGAGAGAGAGAGAGAGAGAGAGAGAGAGTCCCATACAAAAATACTAACAAATTGAAAATTGGACAAATTGGAAAATGGATTTTTGCTCATCAGCCAAAACCTATTGAAAAATCGATTGCTAAATCGACCAACCCTAGTGTACATAGACGTACATATAAACACGAATATATTTGCTTCCTACACTACGTTTTGTTGTAAGTTGAAAATGTGGGAAACGAAAGCACAAGCAGTTTGTGCATAATATGTATGTATGTATGTATCACTATGAAATGTTTCTTCGAATTTAACTGAGTATGAATAAAACACATCTTAAGAAAAATTAAAGCCTTGCTGGTTGAGGGTCGAAAGGACGTTTTTTTTTTTGGTTTTTTCGTAAGACCATGTACGTAATTTGGACTTATTAGTATTTCATTATTACAAAAACTTTATGATTTTACATATTTATTATGCGAATTAGATAGCTACGTGTTTTATTTATTTTTATTTAAAGAATTCTTTTATTTACATTTATTTTAATTAATTCATATTTTCGTGCAATTAAAATCAAATTAAAAATTGAATTTATAACATAAGTTTCTTGTCTTACTTTGTCTCTTTTTTGTTCAGTTTTTGTGCGTTAATTAGTATAATTCTATTTTTATACTACATATTATTTTATTCAAGTTTCACTTGTGTTTGTTTTATTACTCTCAGTTTAATTAAATATTTATTTATGCATGTGTTGTTTTCAAGCAGAAGAAGAAGCAGAAGAAGAAGGAGAGAAGTGAGTAAAAAGTAAACAATGTGACCAGACTAAAGAAAAATTACAAAAATATGTAGAGCAAAACCAAATGCCATACAATTACATCCTCATTCATAAACGTTATATCGTCGCTTTCATGTAAAA
This sequence comes from Sturmia bella, assembly GCA_963662145.1. Classification (NCBI taxonomy): domain Eukaryota; kingdom Metazoa; phylum Arthropoda; class Insecta; order Diptera; family Tachinidae; genus Sturmia; species Sturmia bella. The sequence goes on along the minus strand of OY759169.1, from coordinate 73,873,361 downwards.
AAGGACCTACCTCACATTTCTTTCCATTTTAAGTTCTTTGCATATTTCAATATAATATCCTTCAATGTATCAAAATATGTAAAAAAAAAGAGCGAGATTGAAAAAAGTGCGAGTTGGAGTCTTTCTACATGCTCTGCAATTGGGACGAACGACGAATACGCCGGTTAAAATTCGCTGTGTAAATTCGTCGCATGAAGCACAATAACGACGAAAAACAAAACCATCTGTTATAATTGATACCGTTGTTTATTGTTTGTTCAAAGATAAAAAAAATTAAATGAATCAAAGAATTTAAAATTTTGTAAAAATACTCAAATATGAACTTAATTATTTATTTGTTTTAAGAGCCAATTGAAATGTATTAATTCAGGTCCAAAAATGAACCTTTTCAAAAAATATTTGCTGTATTTTTCAGCTGTCTATATGCCGACGACATTTCTGTTCATGGGAATTATGGAATAAGTAGTTAAGTTGATTAGCACCAACGAAATGTCGTCGGCATATAGACAGCTCAGAAATACAGCAAATATTTTTTGAAAAGGTTCATTTTTGGACCTGAATTAATATTTTTGTAAAAATAATTAAAATAATGAACATGATCCCAGATTATATAAACATTCATGAAGTTTAACATTTTCAATTATAATTTCACTTGCATCCATTTTCTCAGTTTTTTAATTTTATCTTATTATATGTAGTTGAACAGCTGATGGGGTGACCATGTTAAAAAAAATTGGTTGCTAAAAAATTTAGCATTACCAAAAACAAAAAATTAAACACTACAAACATGTTTTATAATCTAATATGTTGGCTTTTTATTTTAAATGCAAAAAGTCAAAGCTTACCACTTAAAATAAAAACTATTAAAGTAAAAATTAACTGTTTTTACTAAAACACTTGAAAACTAAAACCAAAATGACCACATAGAGTACTGATTTGTTCTTCGTTCGCCGGCGTAAGAAATAGAAATAAATCTATTTCAAGTTCGCCGCGTACAACGAATTTCGACCGACGCTGTGACTGTATGCATTTTCATATACACCCAAGGCGAATCAACTACAGGTGGTCGCAATTCAATTCGCTTCAATATTTTCTCTCGAGACGTCATACATTTTGTTTTCGTTTGCTATCAGCTTTGACAACTCAGAAGATAGAATCGTGGAAAAGTGTTGAAGCGAATTGGTATGCGGGCACCTGTAATGGATTCGCCTTAATATAAACCAATGTGTTTTATTTTTGACGGCATGAGTCCGACAGCTGAATCGCTGGATGGCGCGAGTGCATGCAGTGTTGTCGTGTATTGGTTGCTTTACCTGCAAAACTACTTTTTATTTCTTGGCAATACTCCATCATTTAAAAAGCATGCTTTTTTTAAGTTTAAGATGTCAAGCGACACTTGCCTCTGGTTGTTTTAATTTCGTGGCCACCACTGTATACATATTTTAAACAAACGCTAAATCATCGTGTAGATGTTTATGTTAAAGCGAAATTGTGTTATGAATCAGTTACGTATGTACATACATATGTATGTATGTATGTATGTATGTATGTATGTATGTACGTGCCAGGTTTTTTAAACTAGTTATAAATGTTTGTTCTCCATTATACGACATGTGTCTTTTTCAATGAAATACATATTTTTATTATACATACATATGTATATCATTTTATCCAACCAAGTATTAAATATTCATTCATATGCATGTAAGCATATTTTGATGTCACATAATACTACATAAATATGTATGTATGTATATGCCTTAAGATTTAATTTAAATACAACACACACACATTTACACACATGCCTATACAGGGTGTTCCAACGTGTGTCAACGTCCAAACGAAAACTGGCGGTAGGTCAGGTCAAGTGGTGACTGCTGCCAGAAACATTATAATTTATAAAAATCACCCTGCGATGACGACCTCTTCATTCCTGTGATCATAAATATTAAATTTTTAAATATTTTGTTTTCTAATTCAGGTCCAAAAATGAACCTTTTCAAAAAATATTTGCTGTATTTTTCAGCTGTCTAAAAAAAAGGTTCATTTTTGGAGCTGAATTAATACATTTCAATTGGCTCTTAAAGCAAATAAATAATTAAGTTCATATTTGTATTTTTTTTTTCTCTCTAATAATATCCTCAGGCGGGGAAATAACTCCACAATTCGATTGGTAGTATGCAATACTTGTTCTTGACAACCGTCCTTCGCCCGGGCTAGGGGATTTTCTCCTCCATGGTATAACCAACATCGGCTTCGCGTACAAAATCTGTAAACGTCTGGCAGCACACTTTTTTTCATTTTATGCCAATTGCCGCCATTATACCAAAGCCGACCCTAGATTTTTTTTTATAATTTTTCTGGGAGCAGTCACTCAATACTTTTGATGTATCAGCAGTTTTTGTTGGGACGTTGAGATATGGGACACCCTGTATTTCAAATAAATATGTATGTATATACGAATTGATGGTCTTCAATACTCTTTCAGTTTCTTTACTTTATTATGCAGTTCGTGTCGTATATACATATGTATGTACATATTTTATGTTTAATAATAACAACAGTACGAAAACTCAATAACTAACAAGAACACGTAAATTAAAAACAAACGCACACACACACACACATTCATCTTTGAAAAGAGCTTTTGCAATAATTTCTTTATTATTATTTACAAAATAAAAATTTTATTGCAATCATTTTCCACGTTTTATATTGTATTATTAATAAAACTAAACCAAAAAAACAATTGCTGCTGTTGTTGCGTTTGTGTGTTTTAGTTGTTGGTGTTTTTTTTTTTTGTTTTTTTTTTTTTTTTGCTTTTGTTTATTAAATCATTTGCGTTTTTGTCGCTACCAATAGTCGCTGCTGTTTATATTTTTCCCAATGTCAATAAATGCTGCCATGACCTTTAAAAAATAAAATAAACACACACACACATGCACATGCACATGCACACAAACTATATGTTATTGTAATGTTAAGTAATAACAAAAAATAATGTGTACACAAATTAAAGTGTAATATTTTGTTTGTTTGCCTTTTCAATTAGATAAAAAGTTTTATTTATAGAACATGTTATCGCTCTGTTATTATGGAAAGCAACCGAACGTCGATACGGCTGCTAAGTAGGTTAGCACAAGTTTTTGGTTGCCAGAAAGGCAGCATAGCAACAGCTGCAGTCAATCGTTTTTGGTATTAGCACACTATTAACTAGCTACAGAATTGGCTACGGATGGGCCCACTGAACTCGGGATCAATACAAAAAACGTATGGGAAGACCCAGAACCGGTAGAAACGAAGGGGCTACTAAGACTCAGCAAGCCCGAATTGAGTAGATAATGCGAGTGCTCTGAAAAAACAATTCAATCCATTTGTACTTAAATCAATCCCAAGCGGTGTCACAAGTTCAGTAAGTATGGATTTTCTTAAATCAAGTGCGTTCTATACCAGTTTCGGATTGATTTTAGCCATTTCCAATCCTGATTTCGAATTGAATATATTTAGCTCAAATTCGTTTATAAAAACAAGCATGCAGTACTTACTGCCTGTTCGTCAATGTCGAAGTCGTGCGATTCGTATTCGCATTCTAAGCGAAAGAAAATTGTTTTGAGTTCCTTTTTGATGTTTTTTTTTTTTTTTTTTTTTCTTTATTCGAACGATAACCCGATCGACGAGTCGAAAAGACGTAAGTGTTTTCATACAAAATCCCACTTTTTTATTTCGATCATATCACAATCAATCACTTGCTATTTTGCTAGCGAGTGGGAGTTTTTATACAAAAAATGTTTACATATATTTATTTGTTAAAAAAAATTGGCAAATAAAACAGTTGACAGTTGACACAACCACAATTTAGTAGTTTTTGTCAATACTTCCATAAAAAAGAATTCAACAAAAACTTTAATTTACCGATCTGGGGGCAAATCGTCGCATTCGATATCGAACGAATTCCGTCACTTATGCTGTGTGTTTGTTGTTTATTTTGCTTTTGTTTTACATTATTTTTGCTCGATAGTTCATTCGATATCGAATGCGACGATTTGGCCCCTGTTATCTCTGTGAAATAAATAACAAACAATTTAAAGACGTAAGCCCAGCCGAACGCAAGCTGTCGTAATAGAGGAATCCAAATTGATTCGAAATCGAGCCACTACATTTCGATCGCTGATATTTTCTGGCAACATTGAGGAACAGGCAGTTAATTTAAGAACATTCATACTTGCCATACATTTGACACTGATTGGGATTGATTTATGTACGGAAGGATTGAATATGTCTTGAGTGTGATTGATGATTATGCACTTGATGTAACTATTTAATTCCAGATACGTGCATGAAACTATCCGCTCTACTTCCTTAATTCAATAATAATTTTTAGATTATCAGGAACCCAACTATCGCCTGTCCAGCCACTCTAACAATTCAGCTAATGGCAGAAATTAAAAATGTGAAACAAAATTATATACTTAAACAAGTGCTGGTTGCACATACACCCTCAACAGGATTGATTCTCTTTAATAATCCCTATTCGACTGGTTTGAAGTCCACTTGTGTGTTATGCGTACTTAAATTTTCAAATACATTTCGTGTAATTCCACCTGTATTAAGCAAAATTTTAACTAACTTGGTTCATGTCACATAAACTGGAAATTATTCTAAAATATTTACCCTAAATAAATCAAAAAATAAAGAAAAAAAAACATTCCACTCATTATTTTATCTGCTTGTAGCTATTTTTATTCTATATTTAAAAAATAAATAAATAAACAATTAAATATCAGGAAACCCCCGTTTTTACGTTAAATTCAAAACTATTTTTATAAGCACAAGCAGTTTTATTTTAATAATAAATAAAATTATCATTTAAACTAATATTTAAATTTGAAACAAATTCTATTTATTTATATACTACATACATACATACATGCGTTTGGCTCTACACAAATTTGTTCTACTTTATAAAAATGGAAAACTAAGAGAAAAATAAAACTAAAAATAGATTAGAAAACACACAAAAATTGATTTGGTTATCAATTAAGTAACGCCTACACTTTCAAGAAAACAACAACAGCAACAACAGCTTTTTAATTGATTCAGCAAAAACAAAAAAAAAAAATAATAAACAAACACACATAATAAAAATCAGTGTAATTTCCCAGTTAACAAGAATGTCTGCACACAATAATGCCGACCAAATGTTTAAGAACAAAAATTATTGCTCCCCAATACGTTTTTTTTTTCGAACATACTGATGCCGTATTACGCCATCTGACGCGGGCTCGGGGCTCAAAAATAAAAAATTAAATTTATACAGGGTCGGCCATCTAACGTTTTTTTTTTTTTCAACCAGTGCTTATTTCGTGAATGGTAACACTTAGCTCATGTCTGATTTGACAGATAATTAGTTTGATCCTTCCGCTGAACGAATACGGTTGTGTTTACGCTTAAACAACGCGGGCAAAATTATGGTAACGTTGCAGAATGTGTGCGAAAATTGCACCATCAGCTCCGTATGTTCGTTATCTTGGGGAAAAAGTGAAAACTAGTGGCATCCTCATCGATAAACCAAAGCGTGAAAAGCCAAACACAGGGGCCAAATCGTCGCATTCGATATCGAACGAATTCCGTCACTTATGCTGTGTGTTTGTTGTTTATTTTGCTTTTGTTTTACATTGTTTTTGCTCGATAGTTCATTCGATATCGAATGCGTCGATTTGGCCCCAGTGCGTACACCCGAGACTATTGCTGCTGTGGTAGAAAGTGAAGCGCCGTCACCGACCGTCATTCTCAACAATTGAACATTTCGGAGACATCATTGTGAAGAATTTGGCATAAAGACCTCGGTATGATGCCATATAAAGTCCAAAAGTAGTGTTTTATAGCATTAAAAAAAAAAGTTTATTGGCAGACCCTTTATTTTATTAAATTAATTATTCAAGCTTTAGATCTTTGTTTTTTTCTTTTTCGTAAAAAATAATTTGAAACAATTATATTTATTTAGTTTTAATATTTCGCCAACAATTTGTTAACATCTTCAGGGAAATAATTATAAAATTTAAAAAACAAAAAATTATTGAAAAATTTTTATTAACAAACATTTTTTTTTTTTGAAAAATTTTGAAAAATTTAATTAACATTTTTTCAATAATTTGAAGATGCTAAAAAATTGTTGGCGAAATATTGAAAATAAATAACTTTTATATATTTATTTTCTTGAGCTAAGGGTTTTTTTTTTTTTGTTAAAAATATTTAATTGATTTGATATTTTATATATTTATTTTCTTGAGCTAAAGGTCTTTTTTTTTTTTTTGTTAAAAATATTTAATTATTTATGTCGATATTTCGCTCTCCTTCGGATAGCTTCTTGAGGACAATAATAATAATCATGATTATTGTCCTGAAGAAAATATCCGAAGGAGAGCGAAATATCGACAAAATAATAAAATATTTTTAACAAAAAAAAAAAAAAAAAAAAAGACCTTTAGCTCAAGAAAATATATATATAAAATATAAAAACGAAAAAAACCAAATAAGCAAATAAATAAATATAATTGTTACAAATTATTTTTCATAAAAAAAAACAAAGATCTAAAGCTTGAATAATTAAATATATAATTTTTATTTGATCTTTTTAATTCTTGAAAAAAAAAACTAATTTATGCAGCTCCAGATCTTTTTTTTAATATAAAAATTATGAACAATATCATTCAATATATCGCTAACAGTTTGTTAGCATCTTCTGGATAATATTTGTAATTAAATTGAAGAATGTGGAATCAAAATTTTTCCACAATTTTCAATTTAATTACAATTATTATCCTGAAGATGCTAAAAAACTGTTAGCGATATATTGAATGATATTGTTAATAATTTTTATATTAAAAAAAAACAAAAGTTCTGAAGCTGCATAAATTAGTTTTTCATTAATTTGATAATCTCAAATTCGAATAATATAAAAATAAATATACGTATATTTTAAATTTCGCAGTGAAACTTTTTCTGTTCTAAAAAATCTAAAATCTATTTCACAATAGCGGTACTCAGCGTTTGGTGCGTTTTTGGTTGTGACTATTTGCATTTGCGATTATATTGCAACTAATATTGAGCCCCCTTTTTAACAACTTTGCAAATTTTATTGCACTCCAAATAACAGCTGATAAATTAATACACAATTTTTTATTTTTCATGTTTTATTTTTTTAGTAATTGCTGTTGGCTCCATCTCTACAATTTTTTGTTTGCTTTGTTTTAAAATGTCAGCTGTTCGAGTGTGAGTTTTGCAAACGCAATACTCATGCGAAAAAAGCAACACGTAATTAGCGGTGCGTAAATGCAAAAATATTGCGAGAGCAACCTTGTATATTTTGTTGTTGGGTTGCAAGACATTTGCACCAAATAATGCACTGCGCTAATATCGACAAATGTTTGTGCTTACAAATCGACCCGGACGAGTGTTGCCAGATTAAAGATTACGCGCCATCACACGACATAATAAAAAACAATTTTTTTTTGCGATCTTGGAGTTCTGACTTCGCACAATCTGTACAGATAATGTTTACATTATCATTTTATAGCCCCCCTTATCATGTTGATTACTTGAAAACTATATAATCTAATCGAGCCATTAGACAAAAAATGGAAAAAAAAACCATTTAATCACAAACCTAAAATCTAAAAAGAAAAAAAATATGCTGCAACAAATACCCAATTTTTTATGGTTTTTATGCTCATATCGTGGAACACGTAACTGTATTACTGAGATTCGCTGTCCGTCCGTCACAGCCCCCATTCTTCCAAACGGTAAGAGTTGGAATTTTCACAGAATATCTCACTCATCAGCAACCATATTTGGCCTGAGTTCGAAGCAAATTTGGGGGTCTGATAAGCGACCTGGTGGTCGTCAAACCGCCCCAGCCAGTAAGTCTTCAACTTTGCTGTTCTTGTCTTCTTTAAAAATGTTGATCACTCCAATTTCATCACAAAAAAAATTTTTTTCTCAACTTGGAGGAAGTAAAATCGAACTCAAGCCCGATAAAATTATTAACAATTGTACATTTGAAACAGTTTGCCAGAAAAATATTGTTCCACACGAAAAACGATTGGCTTGTCTGTTATCGTAACGTACGCAGACCCACAGTCGGCATTAGAATTGCATAATACTCTGTCTGCCAGACAGAAATGCTTTTCAATAAATGTTCTACAAATACACTTTACCTAAACAAAATTAATTTAAAAAAAATGTCTTAATACCGGAAAGTTTTGCCCACTAAAAATGTTTCATTTTAGTTGCTAAAATATAAGGGGTTAAATGAACTTGTCAATGCCACCGAAAGTGTTTCATGTTCTTTATCTTTTTAATGAGTTCAATAAATTGTCAATTCTTGCAGTCTTTAATAAAATATTTATTAATGGAAACACAAATAATTTACACATGGGATTTTGCATGCAATTTGGGGAAAATGAATGCTGCATTTGTTCACATAATTTTGCATTAAAATTATAGCTTGCTTTTCTTGCATTATAATCATGTTAATTGTGTATCTTATCTCTATAGCTCCAGTTGTATCGCTTTCTTTCCACAAACACATTCATACATGTGAATTATTCTTTTAATGGTCATGCAGAAACTTAAATTTAGAAGAGAGAGTTAATCATAGTAAAGATAAGTAGAGCCTGGAGAATGGCATTTGCTTGCCTTCTGGTAGAATGAAAGGTTTATGAAAGATGGCTGCAATGATAATCTGATGATATTTGCTAAATTAAGTTTTTACCCACATACATATGTTTTTCACTGATAACAAACGAAATTTATGTGCAAAATTCAAATACACAGAATTGTCAAACTTCCTTAAAAACTTGTGCAAAACATATCGCTGGCTTAACATGCGAAGGCTCTAAGTCTAACTTTCGAAATTGAGATTTTAATGTGGTAACGCTAATTTCGGTTTATTCCATATGGCAACAACATGTTGTACGCAAAGAATTACAACTTTTCGTTTATCAAACATCCACAGCCACATCTCTATTTCCCTTACCGGCTTACTATTTGCCCAATTCCAGAGCAATGCAATGCATACATATGTAGAAGTAATCCCCTGACTACTGCTTCAAGATAATATTATTAGTTTTCAAATTATTTATTTGTAAGTTTAATGTTTGTGTTTGAAATTCTCCCCCCTAAAATACGACAGCGATAAACAATACCACTGTGCTTGTGAATTCAGCCAATGCACATATGTATGTACATATATATATCTAATAAACATACAGTTTTTTTTATTATTGATTTATCTCAATTGAAAGTGTCAAATAAATTTCTTTTTGACAATTTTTTTAGGTTATCTAGGTACTAATAGGATTTTGTATTAGAGAAAAGTTAGCTTTAATGTCCCAATAAAATGTGTTTAGGAAAAGGATATATTCTTATAGCCTTTTTACACTGACGTAAACATCTTTCATCAACTTGCAAAGATGTTTACATCTTCCCATAAGAATTATACAGGGCGAAAATTCTACATCTTTCTACATCGATTTTTTTTGTGACATCACGAAAAAAAAATTGTAGAAAATCGATTGCTTTTGTACCATCACTAACAAAATGACATTTCAGAAAATTAACGCAAAACAAATATAACAAAAAAAAAAAAAAAATGTACATATGTATGTATGTAACTATTTTTTTTATAATTTTTAATTAATTTTAAATAAATACATTTTAATTGCAGTGCAAAAGAAAGCTGGTGTTCGCATCGTATGGTCGATCAATCCATATGGAGAACATGTTGCTTGACCTATGAGAAGAAAAAAGTCCTACTCCAAGTCAGTTTTAAATTTTTTTTTTATTTTTCTCAAGAAAAATTTGCGTCTTTTTTATTTTGACAGCTAAATAAATGAATGATGAAAGATGTTGTCAATGTAAACGACTTTTGCACATTTTCACTATCTTGCATGCGTTTCACGTGGATGTAAGCCAGTGTAAACAGGCTATTATATTTTAGCTGAAAATTCTGACCGGCCAGCGTTGCCATATTTCTGTAATTTATAATCTCAGGAGCAAGGCTGTGGAAATCCCTGTTGGAGACCCCTTATTATGCCTACATAACTCTACAATTCGAAAATTGTTTATGGCAAAATTCAATTTACATTTTTCAGGTTCAATTGCTTTCAGTATTATTCTGTTTGAACATAAAAAATATATACATACATATGTATGTATGTATATTCATAAGAATATTTGTTTAATTAAACACATTTAATAAGCATGTACATTTATACAAACATACATACTTATCGCATACCCATTTCAAAAGTGACTCAACTCAAAATTTTAGACCCTAATTTTGTAATTCATATCGCAATGCCCAGAATTTGTAGGTAAAGAATAGACTCAAAAAACAAGAACAAAATTTCCAGAGTAGAAACAAATTGTTTTTGTGTTTCATACAAAATTTACCATTTACTAGGGAGATAGAGACACGTGGTCCCACGGCCGCGTTAATTTTATTCTTGCAATGTATGGAAAACACAAACAGTATTTTGTTTTTTTTTTTTGTCAAGCAATGTTTCACCTCTTCGTAGCGTTTAAAACTTTTTTAAACAATTTTTAATGCGTCCTATACAGATTTTCAATGCTACAAAAAAATTAATTGCTAATTATTTTATCGCGCTTCAGTTCGATTTTACTTTCTCAAAATTGAGCAAATGTTTTCTCAACAATAAACTTAATTATTTATTCGCTATAAGAGCCAATCGAAATGTATTATTTTAGGTCTACAAATAGACCATATTACGTGCCAATATATACATATTATAAAAAACAAAATTTGTATTAAAAAAAAGACCATATTAATATTTTCTGCCTTTTTCAGGCGTCTATATGCCGGCGACATTTCGTTGACGCTAATCAACTCAACTACTTATTCCAAAATTGTCATGAACAAAATGGGAATCAGAAATTTTCAAACTGTCAACACCCGTCATGAGTGTCGCTTTAGAAATACATATGAGGACATGTGAAACAGCTAGTTGTCCAACCTGTTAAATATCTTTTATGTTTTCTTTGTCTTATTTCATTAATACCACAAAAATAATATAGAAAGAACTTGAGCCCGATAAACTGAATACCTACTAAATATTTTTTTCTGATCAAGTTAAAGCAATTAATTAATTAAAGACAAAAATAAATAAAGTTGGCTGGCTAAAGTTGCGTCTCTTTTGAGCTGGGTGCGCGATATGTATGTACTTAATTTTCGTTGTTTATTTTTTCACTTGTTTTCTTTATTAATATTTTCTAATTTCATTGTGTGTTAATCATTTGTTTTACTTCAAGTCATTTAAAATGTGTATTGAGCTTTTTGGATTTTTTTGTATTCAACTTCTGCTTCTTCTCTTAAAATAATTTTTTATGAGTTCAAGGTTATAATCAACGACAACAAAAATATTAAAAAAAAAAAAACAGCAACAACAACAACAACAACGTAGCAGCTTTGTTAAACGGCTGGCTGACAAGAGTTTTATTTTACCAATAAATACATCCATACATATGTACGTACATATGGAAAATATGTGATAAATTCATATGTATAAAATTACTAGGCTGGATTGGATGAATTGCATATAATATACATGTGTATGTGATGGACGCTCATACATACATACATTGTATGTATGCATGCATGCAGGGTATGTACATAAGTATATTTTAAAGTTTATTTTCTGTGTGTGCTTTTCTTTGCATTTTCTTAAAACTTTTCTTTCCACATTTTGCAAAGTATAACGATTTTATGTATTTTTTTTTACTTTTTTCTCTTTTCAAGATGAGTTTTGAGAATTTGCTCTTTTTTACACGTTGTGCTCGTTAATCAATTCACTGTGCAGTCATGCTCAGCGTGGCCATTTTAGCATATGTTTGACGAAAGAATAATGTCATGCCATTTGCCTTTAATAATTGTAATTTTGGGAATAGAATGGTGCCGATTTATGGCAAATTTAATTATTTTTATACTAATGAATACGTTACTTCCATCGCTTTGGCTCTGAAGAGATTAGGCATCTTGTTTCCAAAACCGTTTTACACAATACCCGTGTATCATCCCGGGTTCATCTATTTGCCAGTGAATCGCACAAAGCATTACAGAGAAAACTCGTTCTTTAGCGGTACGATTCATCTGTGGAATAAATTTCCTTCGAGTTGCAATGTAGGCACAATCAAATCAAAAGGTACACAAACACTATTCCCTCTTTCTTCCGGCCACAAAACCTATTTTCCTAGTTCCAGGTACAGCGCCCTGCACATGTATGGGTCTTTGCCTGAGTACTGGTTGTAATACAAAACTTTTCTATTCTACTTTTTTTCAAATTAATGATATTTTTTTGAATTTTTTTTTTTGCCATTTTTAAAAAGCACATTTTCTTGCTAGAAAATATGGCCACACTGGTTATTATTACATGAAGTGAGTAGTAGACGTACATACATACATATGTATGTATGTATGTATATGTATTAAGCAATGTGTGCTCCGTTTCGTTTGTTTTTATTTCTTTCCAATAAAAGAAAAGCAAGAAACTGACTTTCACTTTGCTTTTTCTATCTTGTGTTTTTTTTTTATATTCAAGTTGTTGTTATTTATAAATTACATTGCAAAGTATTGTTGTAATTTTTAAGTGTCATACACACTTAATGAAAAAGTAGTGAAGCTTGTCAAGAAAGAAGACGGATATAGAAATATAATTGGTTAAATTTTAAGAAAATCTTTTCCTAATCTAGAAATCAGCTGTTTGCTGTTAGTGAAGTAAAGAATCATAAAATCTTTTTAACTTATCTAAAAAATCACCGTTTCAATTTCGTGAAGTAACGTATATGAATGTAAATTTTTACGTATACAAGAATATCTATGAATACGTATGCAATTAGCTGGAGAAATATTCTAGGTTATTTTTATCGAGTTTTCGATAGCTTTAGGCATGTGAAAAGGAAAATAGTTCCACTACGACACAGATATCAAAACCATATTTTTCGAGTTGAACGATTTTCAATTTTTTTTATGTTTCTGTATGGGAGCCCCTTAAATAGAAAATTTAAATTTTTATTATCCTAAAATTTTCTATAAAAAAAAACATGTATACTAACGATAAATTGTTTGTGCAAATTTATTAACAATACATTTTTTTATGAATTACTTTTATTGCCGATAAAATAGCTTAACCTACATTTTCCATAGGTACAACATTGTGCTATCGATAAGATAACTATATTTTTTTTGAATTCAACTGAAACAGCCATAAATCTTATCATAATTCAAAACTAAATGCAACTACATATGTATGTTATCGACACATTTTTCTTACAAAAAAAATATCGTTATCGGCAAACTGTTCAACATTCATAAATTTGTTATAGAAAATGTTTCCTTTCGGAGAACTTACTTAACAAAGTATTATATTAATAATAAGTTTTCTATAAAGAATCCCTTTCTTGGATAAATTTAGATCTACATACATATGTACAAGTATTCCGTAATCGATATTTTATTAATAGAAAATCTGAGACCAAATCACTGCATTAACTATCGAGTAAAAATAATGTAAAACCAAAAGACGCAATTCATTCGTTCGATCTCGATTGCGACAATATGGTATATTTTATTGATACATTTCATTATGTAGAGCTTTTGTAGAAAAAAACTATAAACAAAAAATTAATCAATATGGGTGGTATATTGATTATTATTATTATTTATTTAAACTCAAATGCTAAAAGAAGCTGTCACGTTTCGCCAGCTTGTGTATTTATTGCTATTTTCCCGAAATCCATTCTATTCGTTGGTTCGTTCACATTCAGAGAGGGAGATAAAGCTACGAAATTTTTCTATTTTGAATAAACTGATGCAAAGAAAAGAACATACTCGACATCGATAAACAGGAACTTATATATTGTTTACACTATGAAAGTCTTCCTTAAATAATTATCTATTATTTTTTGAGAGAGTAAAGAGTAAATTATTGCACCCGCCTATATTTTTCTCATAGTATAATCAAAGTTTCTGAAACCAAACTTTCACAATACCTACTACATATGAAACGGAACTACACAATAACTGCATTTGGGAAAACATCTGCATGTACATATGTATGTATGTATGCAGACAAACATATATTCACAAGTGATATAGGTAGATTTAAAACAATTTATGATTAAAAAAAAAATATATGTATGTATGTATATACATATGTTTATGTATATTTTATGTATAGATAATTACCATTATTTAAAACATTTGGTTTTTTTCCCTGCAAGAAACGGCTGATGGAAACTAACACATTAACAACTTATTTACAAACACACCCATAACAATTTTTATTGCTGGCAACGTTGCCAGCTTAATGAACCCACATCAAAAATATGTTCTGTATTGTCTTAGAAAATATACTTGGGATAACGCTTATGTTTACATGGCTTTCATAGACACAATTGTTAATTTTTTTTAAAGTGTATTCGTGAAATCGTTGTTTTTATTGTACTTTTACACCGGTATTCATAAAAAATAAAACATTGTTGAAACACATTTTACAACAAAATTTTCATACAAAATTTTTTCTAAAATGTATTTGAGCAACGTTTTATTTTTTATGAATACCGGTGTTAGAGTTTTGGGTAGTTTAGTTAAAAATTAATAATTTTTTTGTATTGCTAATTATATTTTTTATACTTTTTGTATCCGCAAAGTCGTTGTTTTGATTTTAATTTTATGTTTATGTATGGTTTTGTTTTATAGAGCGTTTTCAAACAAATGTCAAAAAATAATCTTAATATTTTTGTTCCATAATATTAAATTTTGTAACATTTTAGAAATTTTGGGGATTTTTAAAAGAAAATGGTGATGATGGAAAAATATTGATGATGGCAACGCTGTTTTATAGCGGCAAAAAATGTATGCGTAAGAGAGAGACAATTATACATAAAATGTTGTATTGCAGGGTTGCATTTTTCCACCATTACGAATATTTTGGAAATACCCAAATGTATATGCGTTAAAAAAAATTTATTTCGTTTTACAAATTTTCAAACGCGCAAGTTGTTAAGAAAACAGAAAAAATTTTTCAGAAAAAAAGCCTAAAAACTACAAAAAAAAAAAACAATTAAAATAAACAGACTACACGAAAAAGTGGAAAAAACCAATTAAATAAATAAATTATAGGCTAATTAATATAAAAAGATAAGTGTTAAATAAAAACACAAATATGAAGAAGAGAAATCTTCAAAATTGCATTTCTAAAGAAAAAAAAATATATGAGTGCAATATAAAGAAATTTAAAAGTTTGACTCCATGTGAAAATAGTGGAAACAATAAGGTAAGGGAAGAAACAATATCTGATGCAATACCATCGACATCAGCAGGTTGTTTAGGTAGAGGTATTGCGTCAGGAATTATAGAAAATAAAGGAAGGGAACTGATGTTTCCTGATCCAGCACCATCATCAGCAGCAGATATATTAGGTAGTGGCTTTGCGCCGGGTGATTTTTCAGGAGGAGAGTGTTTAGGTAACAGTAGCGGTGAGCGGGAGTTAGCACCTGTTGTAGAAGAAGTTTTTTCTACAGAAAGCATTGATGGGAAAACAAAGTGTAAGGAGTTGAAACTATGGGCAGTCAGGAATAAAATTTCACAAAACGCATTAGAAGATTTATTGCGTACTTTAAATAGATTAGGAATGGAAGATTTACCTACGTCAGCGAAAACTCTTTTGAGGACGAGTAGGCAAAAAATTAATATATCAACAATACCTGTAGGAGAGTTTTTATACTTAGGCATTCAAAAATATTTTCTTGGAGCCTCCTTTGACTACTTAGAAGGAAAGGAAGAAGTTTCGATCGATGTCGGCGTCGATGGGCTTAAACTTTTTAAGAGCTCCAATAGAGTTTTGTGGCCCATTCTTGGATCAGTTGTAGGTTTTCCTTATGTTAGCCCTTTTTTGATTGCTTGTTTTTCAGGATTTAAGAAGCCGAAAGATTTAAACAGTTTTATGTCAGATTTCTGCGCTGAAGTAAAGGTTCTTCAAGAAAGTGGTGTTAGAGTAGGGTCAAATCAGAAGTTGTTGCGTTTCACGGTTCGTCTCTTCATTTGCGATTCTCCAGCAAGAGCTTTTGTTACAGGGGTTGTGTCCCATAACGGAAAAAATGGTTGCCCCAAATGTTGTCAGGAAGGACAATATAAGGAGAAGAGGGTTTGTTTTTCTAAAAAAGTCGGCACTTTAAGAACAGATTTAACTTTTGCTTCCAGATTAAATTCTTCTCATCATTTAGAACAATTCAAGGAAAATAAAAGCATTTTGGAGGAAACAGGTTTTGGAATGGTTTCTCAGTTTCCTTTGGATTGTATGCATTTAATAGATTTGGGGGTTACTAAGAAGTTGCTTAAGATCTTAATTCATAAAGGGAATATTGTTGATATAAATAAAAAAATTAATTTTGTCGCTGAATACGTTCCTTCGGAATTTTGCCGTACACCAAGAAAAATGGATGAGCTAATTAATTGGAAGTCAACTGAGTTTAGACAATTTTTGCTATACACAGGTATTTTTATTCTAAAAGATAGCATTAGTAGCGACCAATTTTATCATTTTTTGTTGCTTCATAGCGGCATAAGGCTTTTATCAGCTGAAATATTGGACGGAGAAAGGGTTGACATTGCACAAAAAGTTTTGCAAGATTTCGTAAACTTTTTCGGTATTTTGTATGGTGATGAGTTAGTTAGTTTCAATGTTCATGGAATATTGCATTTGTCGGATTGTGTTAGGCAATATGGACCATTAGATTCCTTTTCAGCATACAGGTTCGAAAATTACATGCAATATATCAAAAAAATCATTAAGAAGCCGAACAAGATTCTGCAGCAGCTGTTTCTTAGGCTCGATGAAAGATCTGTACTCAATCAAGGCTTAAGGGAAGTTTCTAAAAACAGGAAGTTTATATTAAATTTCAAAAAAGAGAAAGATAGCTTTTGTTATAGCGGAAAGGTAGGACCCATGAAAATACTTAGCATGTCGAATTCCGGACATGACGAATTTGTTTGCCGAGCTTTTGAATCAACTGAAAATTACTTTGATCAACCATTTCAATCATTCAGAGATCTTGGCATTGTCATTGCCAGCGACCTGAGTAGTGAAATGAAAATAGTTAAAAGGGAAGATATAGATTTCAAATATTTTTGTATTCCATACAATAGCAAGTTTCTTCTCATACCCCTCCTTCACAATTTGTTTCACGAATTTAATCACTAATTCACCAGAGTCAAACTTAATAGCATTGCTAATAATAAACACTGAGAATAATATTATTATTACTATTATTATAGTCTTATAATAATAATAATAATAATAATAATAATAATAATAATAATAATAATAATAATAATAATAATAATAATAATAAAAATAATTTTTTATATACTTAATAAAAAATAATATTGATATATAAATAATAATAATAATAATAATAAAAAACAAATGGATCAGTCAGAAAATATTTTTGAACCAAGCGAGATTTCGCAAAATTTAGAAGGTAAGGGGAAAATACAGATAATTATTTATTGTTTTTACTCACACTTTTCATTTTTTAGGAAATCAAATAAGTAGAACAAACTATGTAATATCTAGCGACACCAAATACGAAGGTAATTTACATTATTTTATATATATTATTTTATCAATAACTTTTGACCTTTATTGTTAAAACTAATAAAACTATTTTTTAAAGCTTAAGGTCTTTAATTTTTCTTTATAAAGTTTTCGATATTTCGCTAACAATTTGTTAGCATCGTCAGGAATCTTTTATTGTTTTTATTTTATATTATTTTGTATAAAATATTTTCTAACAACCTAAGTTTTATACAAAATAATATAAAATAAAAACAATAAAAGATTCCTGACGATGCTAACAAATTGTTAGCGAAATATCGAAAACTTTATAAAGAAAAATTAAAGACCTTAAGCTTTAAAAAATAGTTTTACTAATTTTTACATTATTTTACTTATTAAAACCTGCTTCATTAACCTTTTTCTCATTTAAGCCATTCTTGCCAAATTGGGGGAGCTTAATGACCTTCTAGTAAATTTAAGTGGGCGCGTACAAACTATAGAAGAAAATGTAAGTGTAAAAATTTGTTTTGTTTGAACGAAATATATATATATATATATATATATATATATACATTTGTTTTATTTTCATGTTTTAGCAAGCTACCATATTAGCCAATCAGGCCATTCTGAGCCAAGGCCAGGCCGCAATAGTCTGCAACGAAGAAAAAGTTGCTGCTGTTTTAGAACGCAACGAGGCAAATGTAAGTACATTCAAGCATATACCTTTTCTTTTTTTTAAATATACAAGTTTTACAGAATATTACGAATTCGGAATTTAAGGCGCAATCACTCTTGCTAATGGAAACGAAAATAGCCGTTAAAAAAGTAGAGGCGTCGGTGTGTCGTATGACGGGAGAGACCACCGACCCACTCTTGGACGAAGTAGCTACCATGCTCCCTCTCAAAACTTTGCAAGATGTAGAAGAGGTAGAGCAAAGACTCCGGTCGGAGCAATTCGCCTCTGCAATGGTAAAAATTTAATTTTTATTATCAAATATTATGAAATTTTAAATTTTGTTTCTTACAGAAAATGTATTTGCTGAAGTCAAAAGGAATTTCTGAAGACATCAGCAGCGTCATTCGGAACCTATTTACAGATGAGCTGCTCGAAAAATACAATTGGGAGGGGCGGTGGGAAAAGCTGGAGCTGGGGAAATTAGTCCTTTGGGACAAAATTTTAAGAGGCATGTAAACGTTGAAACTTATTTGTAATAAAATTTTTATTGATCTTTTTACATTTTATTTTTATAATTTCAGATGTGTTTCCCCAGCAAGGGTCTGGCGAATTCGAGAAAAATGTTAGGAAGGCAATTGAAAAAAGCCACCACCGCTCTAAACAAAAAGCTTACACCAAAAAACAAGTCAAAAAAATTAGGAACACATTACCTTAAATATTTATTTAGCTTTATCTTTATATTATTTGATCTATTTATTGTTAAATTAATTATTTAAGCTTTTTGATCTTTGGTTTTTAAAAAAAAAACTAATTTTAAACAATTATTTACTTATTTTCAATATTTCGCCAACAATTTGTTGCCATCTTCAGGAAAATAATTATAAAATTCAAAAAACAAAAACAAATTATTGAAAAAATTTGATTAGCAAACATTCAAAAAATATACAAAAATAATTTTTCCCGCCTTAAAATGTATTAACAACATTCATGAACAACATAAATATAAAAAAACAAAAATACAAATTAACAAACAAGTTTTACGGCGGGAAAAATATTTTTTGTATATTTTTTGAATGTTTGCTAATCAAATTTTTTCAATAATTTGTTTTTGTTTTTTGAATTTTATAATTATTTTCCTGAAGATGGCAACAAATTGTTGGCGAAATATTGAAAATAAATAAATAATTGTTTAAAATTATTTTTTTATAAAAAAAACCAAAGATCAAAAAGCTTAAATAAATAATTTAACAATATTTATTTACCATTAGACAAATTAAAATGTACTATTTTAGGTCTATAGGAAATATCAGCGGCATATAGACGGCAGAAAAGGTCAGAAAACATTAAGATCTATTCTTAGACCTAAAATAATACATATATTAGCTGGGAATTAATTTTTATTATTTATTTTTTTGTTGAATTAAAGACTGAATTATATTTATTTATTTATTTTTTTATCTAAAATAAAGTAATTGTTATGTATATATTTGAATCAAAATTTTTTTTTATGAATGATGTACCGGTCAGATCTGACTGGTTTATACATCATGGATGATAGGTCACATCTGACAGAATAATACATCAGGTATGATTAGTCAGGCATGATGTATGTATCTATCAGCGATGATTAATCAGCCGTGATTTGCAAGTACATCAGGTATGATTTATCAGCGCTGATAATGTTTACCACAATGTTTACATCATTGCTGATTAGGAAAATAGCTGTAGAGTGACCAGTTCAACCATATTATTCACCAGTGCACGTAACTTGTAAGTTTAAGCGAGAGAGAAAATCACACGTACACGAATGTTTACATCATTTTTTTCATTTTGCCCTTAAGAAAATGATAGAAACGCTGATGTATGAACCCATCAGCAGTGACGGTCATATGATGGATCATATGACCGACACTGTTCTTGCTGGGTTTGTTTTTGTTTTTTTGTTGTTTTATTCTGCTTTTTTAACTATTGTGCCCCCCAAGTAAGTGGGGGTTTAACACACACACACACACACACACACGCGCGCATGCATGGCTGTATGTTCATCCATAAACACAATTTTAGAAACCACATACAAACAAATTGTATAGCGTACACATTTATAACAACACAGCCGCAAATTGCTATACATAATTTTATATACAAATATACATACATACATACATATATTAAAAACAAAAGCAATAGTACGAGAGTTTACAAAAAAAAAAAAAGTCATGCATAAACAACTAGAAAAAAAACTGTGTTTTCTATGTCACTTACATACAGACATGTATATAAACAAGTAATTTATGACCCAAATAGAACTTTTTCATTTTCACGCTTTTATTTATTTTAGTGCTTTTACAATAAATAACGGAATCATGTATAGACATACATACATACATCTGTATGTATAAAAATGAAAATATAATAATGTCTTCAAGGCGCTGGGGCAATACTTTAATGTAAAAACCATAATAAATACGTTCATGAATTATATAAAATAAAAAAAAAAATAGTTATGCGCGTATGTAGCAAATGCATGTTAACATTAATATCACTTAAATGTTGAATTACACACAAACTTACATACATACATATGGATTTACACCTTTACACCGTTTTTACATACACACATACTCACATACATAACCGCAAACTTACACTCTCTTTTGGAAGCGATACAACAAAAAATGAAATGAGGTCAGGGCAAACAATTAAGGCAAAAAAAAAAACAAAACAAAAAATTAAGTTAATACATATTTTAATGCTGAACGAAAGGAGTAGGAGTGGGAAAGAGCTAGCGGTGTTTTGCTTATACATATGTATATGTACATACCTGGCATACCTGCCTGCATGTAGGTATTTATGAAGTTTTAGTTTAAATTTTAAAGTGATTTGGCGATACGTATTTAATAACTCCACTTAATGGAGATTTTCAAAATTTTTTGGTGTCATAAGTACCTAATTTGTTTTTATATAAATCATTTTTTTTTTTTTTTTATTATTATTGCTAGGTCGGTCCAGAATGGCCCTTCGCACTGCGACCATGAATGATCTATTGTGCAACCCTTTTCTCTCACGAGTTTAATACATCAAGAAACAGTACTAGCTCCTTCTGTGGAAGCCCTTGTAAATTCTGTGAACCCAATGTATAGGCCTGCAACAGCCTGTATCTTCTGTGGCCAAGTGCCACACATTCAATAATCAAGTGTTCCATTGTCTCCTCTTCTTCTCCGCAAAATCTGCAGGTTGCCGTGCTGGATAGTCCCATTCTGTGTAGATGCTTCATGCAGGTATAGTGTCCTGTTAGCGCCCCACACAGTGTCCTTAGGTTTCTTCTGTTTAATTTTAGAGCGAGGTCCGCCCTCTTGGCATCAAAGCTAAGAAATTTCTTCGAGTGTTCCAGACCCCTAGTGTCGTTCCACAGTTTTCCTGTGATGGATGTTGTCCATTTCCTGATCTCCCCCCTGAGGAGAAGCTTATTGAAGCCAAAGGATGGAGTGGGTCCAATAAAAGCCCCATTGGCTCCCCTTTTCGCGTAGGTGTCAGCCAACTCGTTACCCTTGTGCCCCTCATGACCTGGCACCCATATCAGAGTGATCTGATTGTGAGTGGCCAGTTCATTTAGCTTATCGTGACATTCCAGTATTGTCCTGGATGTGAACGTAAAGCTACACAGGGCCTTGAGTACCGACTGGCTGTCGGAGAATATCTTGATTCTGACTCCTGTGTGTCCCTTTTCGGATAGGATTCCTACAGCTTCCAGTATAGCATGCAGTTCCGCCTGGAAAATTGTGGTGTCCCCGCCGAGTATATAAATATATAAATCATACTATTATTTATAAATTTTTTTTGTTTTTATCTATTCTAACACCTATAAAAACGAATATTGGCCAATTAAGCTACATAGTAGAGAATGATAAGTCGATTTCGATTGTATTCGATAATCGATTTTCAGTCCTAAAATCGATTATTTTCTGATCGATTATGCATTGCCAACTTTATGCTGAAATCGATTTTTGGCGTCGATTAATCGACTCTGTAAGCCACAAAGCATAGCAAAGTTACCAGTTGTAGAAGTTCGACAGCGACAGCGTCTATTTCATTACAAACTGCAAGCAAAAGTTTTTGTTATTGCTATAGAAAGCTACCACCACTAAAGTTATTGAAGAGAAAACAAAGCAAGTGTTTGTTTGGGAAAATTTCATCAAATAAAACGTGCAATTTATAATACAAAATAAGTGAATATTTAAAAAAAAAAAAATTGCCATCCAGCCACGTTTGGCACCATGTAAAAATTCAAGTCATACTGCGTTTATTTTATGCAAAATATATTAATCGACTTAAAAGAAAAATCGACTTGGAACTACGATTAATCGATTTAATAATCGGAATGAAAAATGGTTGGTCGAAAAATCGAAAATCGACTATTACTTTCTGATGCCATTTGCTATTACAGAGATACATATATTTAAAAAAACAATGAAAACAACGTAGTAGTATCCATGTCGGCCAACTTGTCGTATAAGACATTTTAAGCCCATTGAATTTTGTCCTAAACATTATTCACTGCATCTAATCAAAGATTATGTAAAAGAAAATTTCGTTTTGAACTAATAATGTTTTTCTTGCAAACTAGACTTTAAAAAAAAAAAAATTTTTTTTTTGAAAAAATGTTTTAAAGCAGAAAAGACTACTTGTCATGAAATTTACCGGCCAACGTGACCGTCTTTGATATATTATTCTGAAGATGTATTTATTTAAAAAAGTCGTGAATAAAAATTGCTTATAAAATTGAAATATTAACGGAAGTATCGCTTTTATCAAGCTACCTGTAGACCAGCTAGCCGTACAAGAGCAGCCGTTTAACTGTCAAAAGTTTCTTTACAAATTGCATAAAATCCACAAATGCGTACTAATGGGATATATAATATAGAGCATGATACAACTAATCTTTTTCCTACAATAAGAACAAATCCCAGAAAACTAGCATGCATTTTGTTTTTGTACAACTGTCAAGAACACACCACTGTTTTTTTGTTATTATTATTAATTATTATTATTAATTTATTAAGTAGTATTTGTAATATACTTTATAAATACAAAAAGTTTACAGCATTTACAGATGAAAGATGAACACAGATTACTGCCGATTTGCTGCCTCGTTTTGTTTGGCTGTTTTTCATCGCCGTATTCTCAAGACGGTTTTACGAAGTCAGATGACTAACAGTTCAGCCAATGAGGCTAACTTCTTAGTTGTATCATGACATAGAGTACTTTTGCCAATAAAATACAAGACTTTGTTTTTGTTAAAACTACCTTGCCTATTACTGTCATGATTACTTTCTATTCACAGATCTGCTTGAGCTGTCAACCATATGTACTACACGCTTTAGCATTCTAGCACGCCAGGTGTGAGCAACATGGATATACCTACCTACATACATATGTATGCAGGTACCTCGGCTAGCAGTACTAGTACCTATAGTTGGAAGCCACCTATTGGCAAACTCTTTTTACTGCATTTAAAAACTTTCGTTTAATTTCGCACTCAAAAATTACGATAAAAGACCTTTAAAACATAAAAAAAGTCTACATATATAAAAATTGATTGATTGTTATTTAGGAAAATACAACAAAAACGAAATAAAAAAATCTCTAAAAACATGTGTCAATGTAAGCAAACAATTACATAGTATGCTTACATACATCTGTATGTACTTATATAGAAAGACTATACTAAAAAAAACTAAAAAAAAAAAAAAAAAAAAACAATGTCATCTCTGACGTCGACTGAGGCAGCGAGTTTGAGGAGCAAGGCAGCACACAGGTATTAAAACAAATAAAACTCAACAAATGTTATTAGAGATAAAAACTTAAATAAACATTAAAGATAATTCATATCACAAATACCTATATTTGATTCTTTTTTTTTCATGTTGAATACTAATTAAAACTCAAACTTACCTTAAAATCAAAGTTTCCGGGTAAAATTCTTTCGTTTAAGTCCCTAGTATTGCATAAGGTCCAAATCCTTAAGGGGTATGTATACATACATACAAATATGGAAATTCTTCTGTTTCCGATGACAAAAGTTTTAGCAGAATTGGTAGCATTAAATAAATGGCGAAAAGTTAATAGGTAAGCAACAACAACAACATAAACTTTTCATTAAAAGTACACATTCACACACAGGTTGTTGTTTTATTGAACATTATTAGCCCAGGTTTCAAAAGAAGTTTCACCACTTTCTTTTGCTAGTTTTGAGGTTTTTTAGCGGGTTTTTTTTTTATTAGTTTTGTTTTCTATAATATTATTGTTGTAGTTATTTTATATGTATGTAGAAGGCGAATACGAAAAATAAAAATGTATTTAATTTATATGGATGAGTAAGTGTGTGTGATTTTTTTTTTTTACTCAACTTGTTTTTACGGGTATTGTATTGTAGCTGATGTTTGTTGGTTGGTTGGCTGACTGGCTGGCTGGTTAGTTAATGTGTTTGCTGTAGATGCATACAACAAAAACAACTAACGATGATGTACATGAAGCAAAAAAGGAAACCAGTATTTTCTTCTTTCACTTGAGTTTTTGCTTGGCTGTTTTACTTGTTTTTGTTGTTAATTTTTTCATATGTACATATGTATGTGTTATAGGTACGAGAAATTATATTTCACATTTTTGATATTTTTTGCTATTTACCGCTTTTAACTTAAAAAAAAATTATCATTTCAATGACTAAATTTCTTATGTTATTCTAATTTACCACTAAACTTTTTATAGTTTTTAAGTATTTATTCTTAATAAGGTTTAAATCATTTCCTACTAAAACTCTCAACAGATTTTTACAACGCATTTTTTCTGTTTCTGGCGATTTTATTTACAAACACAACTTTTTTGCAATAATTTGTAATTATGGAACGAATTACAATGAATGTGAGCAAAAATTCAATTTCTTTCCATGATTAAGCGAAAAAAATTTTTGTTCCTTTTATTTTTAGAGTGAACAGAGACGAACATTATTCAAAGGAAAATTCACTTTAAAAAGCACATCTTATAAAGACAAAAAGAAGAAGCAGACTAAATATTTTGACGTCTCGGCCCGTTAAATTTTTTCGTTATTTCTGTTGTTGTTGTTGTTTTGACTGCTTCTTCTTTATAATATATAAAAAATAAGGAGACAACGTAAACGTCAAAGCTTTAGTGACGTTGACGTCGATAAAAGCAGAGAACAAAGAGATTTTTCCAACCTTCTTTATTAATTTATAACGTTGAGTTGTAGCACTTTTTTTTATTGTAAAATAACTTTCTTTTTATATGTATCTTTTATTCATTTTATTTCCTAGACATTCTTTGTTAAATCAGTTAATTATTTTTATTATTACAACACACTTTTAACGACATTGAGATGTATTATTGTTGGTATGTGTGCATGTAAAAATATACACAAAATTTCTTAAAATGATTTTTTCCTCTTTTTACATTTGCCTTCCTCACACTTATTATTTTATTTTTTATATTTTTATAACTTGTGCTGTTTGTCGCTCTGCTTCTGCTGTATTTCGTTGGTTTTTTGTAATTTCTTGTTCTCCTTGTATTTTTTTATGTTGATTTTTTTCTTCTTTTTTTTTTTATTTGGCCTACTTTATAAAAAAATTCCACTTTTCTTATTACAAATCACAACTTTTCTTCACATTACTATTATCTCTAAGATTTATATTATTATATTTTATCAAAACTATTATTTTTTATAAAAAAAACATCACTTTTTAGGTATATTAAATTTTCTTGCTAAAAGTTTTCTTCTTTTTGTCTCAAAATATAATCTTTTCTACATTTTTTCACACAAACACACAGAAAAGTAACGAGACGACGTCTCTACGACGTGTAGAAAATGAATGAAAAAATTATCAAAGGTGCTTACTAAGGGTTACCATTAATCCAACTACTACTAATTTTACTTAGCAAAAATAAAGAGTTTATGCAACTTTTATGTGTAGGAAAACTACAAAAACTAGTTGATATAGTAATATTAATATTACATATTTTGCTTAATTAGCAGTTAAAAGTCTTTTATGATGTGTTTTGAAAATAATTGAAGCGAATGATTTTTATTTATAGTGCTTAATATTATACAACCATGCAGCTGTGCACCTGTCATCAGTGTTGCATATAGAATGTTTTCAGTTGGAAAGAAAGAACACACAGTAGCGTCGAAAACAAAAAGTATAGATTAATATTTTCTTAACAGCAGAATAGTGAAACTTATGATATATAATTAGAGCTAAAAAGAGGTATATATTGATAATAATATCAAAAATAATTCGAGATTATGAATTTGCATATATTTTTACCATATGAAACACTGCCTTATCATATGAGTTTGAATGCTGGTAGCTCTGCTCAACCTACCAATTGACATTTCATATTATCCATCTCTGAAATGAACAGCTTGTTTTTGTATAAAAGCTGTTGAAAAGTGACAAATGAATGTTTTTTATTCCAGTTTTTCTATCTGACCGGGTACGTAGTCCAACGGAACACATAAAAGACTAAGCGGAAAAATAGTATTTACTGATTAATTATTTGTGAAAAATACTTTGTTTTATTATTTCATATACTAAAAAAGGTTTAATTTGTTAAAATTTTGTTTTTCTTAACTTTAAACAGAAAAAAATTAATACACAACTAACATGTCACGCGACAGCGCTGCAAATCAACTAAATGACTATAAAAATACTTTAACCGTAAGTAGAACACAATTGTTTATATTAATTCTAGATATTTTAATGCAAAATAAATACAAAACATTAGAAAATTTCCTACGCGATCGATATTTCTACAATTTATAGCTTAATGAGCTAATTATTAAGTACCTGGGTGAAGGAGTGTTACTGAGGTGATAGGTACGTAATACCAAGAACAGATTTGAAGTTAATTATTATATTTAATAACTACTAAAAATGCTTAAAATATATGCAAACAGTACTGCTGCAAGTGGCCAAATTAATACTGCTAAATGTTGCTTACAAATCGGGCAAAATTTTCAAGTATCTATTTATTAAAAATTGTTATTGTTTTGCAATTTCATTACGCGTCGAAATGATAAGGTTACTTTTACTTTTCATATTATTTCGCAATGAAAATTAAGATTTGCATTTTATAGACGCACAGTACGATAGTGGAGTATTAAACTTGAAATTTTTAATTGAACAAAAAAGAAATGCATTTGAATTTAAATGCATTCTCATTTAATAGCTACTTTTCAAATTTTGCTTATAGTTTTAAGGTTATGGATTTTATTTCTAGACTATTTTTATATTATAGGGAGGTAATTGCAACCAAAGTGTACACCTGAAAACAGTTGCACAATTTCACTTTTCATTATTGTGGTTTATTTTTATACTTATAAAGCCAATGTTTAATCTCTTGCAAGTTATATAATTATCATGTACCTTCACATGTATGTGCAAAATTTTTTTTCTTTTGTTGAACGCATTGAGAAATAGATAGATGTACGTTTATTTATTAACACCTTGATAACATTTTGTTATCTTTTCATTCCACTTCTTTTGAACTTTCATTTATTAAAAAGCTTGTGCAAACATACATGTGTATGTGAGTGTACATATGTATGCAGTGTATTTAATTAGAAATTTATAATTTGCTTCAATTCGTATGTAAATTTTGCTCAATTAAAAATTAAGCTTTCTTTAAAAGATATGTACTTAAATATGCGTACATACATGCATACATACATATGTATGTGTGCATACATTACATACATTTTTGCGGCCTCTACTTTCGCACTGGAGCTCCAAGTTCTTTTGCCAAAAATTTTATTTTAACTTTAATTATTTGAATTGAAAGAAAAAAAAAAAATAGAAATTTCTTAAACGATTTAAGAATTGTAGAAAATATAAAAATCATTTATTTTTTTAAAGTTATTTTAAGAAATGAAATGAAAGTTATTTTAAGAAATGGAGAAAATGCCGATATTAAATGTATTATTGGACTATGAAGGTTGTTCTTTTTTTTTTGCGTGTTTTCCCTGAAAAAAAAAAACTCCCACTTATACTTCACACAAACATTTATACTGATAAAATATAATCTAATTGCTGAATGATAAAAAATAATTAAGCTTTCTGCACACGCCATGATATTTTGCGCCCGTATTTATTAATTTTAGGAATAGGAATTTAAAGCGCACTCAAATTCAAATGTCTCAAATAAAATTCGATAAAAAAAAACAAATAATGACTGCTTGAAATCATGTGATTTCCAAAATCGAATTTTAGCAAAACTCTGATTCTATGCTGTTTAATGATTTTGCTAATTTTCTATTGTTTTCTGTTCTTCATATAACAATCATAGCGTTTAAGATATCAGTTATTACCCTATTATCGATCATTAAACTAAATGGTTGCAAGCGAAAATTCCATACATTTGGTTAGTGTAAACCAAGGCGAATCCATTACAGATGCCCGCATCCCTAGTCGCTTCAACATTTCCCCCCACAATTTTTATCTTCTGAGCTGTCAAAGCTGATAGCAAACGACAACAAAACGTATGACAACTCGAGAGAAAATGTTGAAGTGAATTAGAATTGCGAGACACCTGTACTCGATTCGCCTTGCAGCAGAGAATATCGTTGCTCACAAGGCAAGGCGAATCAAGTATAGGTGGCCGCAATTCAATTCGCTTCAACATTTTCTCTCGAGACGTCACAAGTTTTGTTGTCGTTTTCTATCGGCTTTGACAACTCAGAAGATAAAATCGTGGAAAAATGTTGAAGCGAATTGGTATGCGGGCATCTGTAATGCGACCACCCGACTTCGGGTGGTCGCAATTCAATTCGCTTCAACATTTTATCTCGAGTTGTCATACCATGATACAACTAACAAGGTAGCCTTTTCGCTACAATAAGAACAACTTCAATAAAAATAACATGCATTTTGTTTTTGTACAACTTATGCAACCTGTCAAAACGACGCCACTTCTACATTTACAGAATAGAGATGCACTAAGCTTACGCGGATTAGCTATCTCGTTTTGGCTGCCTTTCATCTCTGCAATCTCTTGACAACCTAAAGTAGTCAGTTGATTAACGGTTTAGCTGACAAGGCTACCTTGTTAATTGTATCATGTGTCATACATTTTGTTGTCGTTTGCTATCAGCCTGGGCAACTCAGAAGAGGGGAAAATGTTGAAGCGAATTGGGATGCGGTCATTGTAGCTAAATTTTTATTCTCTTAAATGCGGTTTTACTAAACAAAATACTGATTGTTATTTAGAAATATTATTTCAATTTCGCAATTTGTTTGATTTCCAATAATAATTATATTGATTAGTGTAAATTGCATTGTTTCCTCATCTGCAGAAAACAGAATGACATGTGTCATCATCTGCCATCGTGCGACTTGAAACAGTGATTGTTAGTTAAATTCAAGTAATTATTTATTTAATTATTAAAACATTTTATCACCTTGATACATGAAATATAATGGAAACTGCTTCACTTGAGAAACTAATTATATTTACTGTGTTTAATGCACTTTTATTATTGTTCTTTAAAATTTAATTTTCATGGCTGTTGAATAAAACAAAAGAAACCTTAAAAAAGCCACTGAAGCTAATAATTAACGTAATTTTTTTTATTTTGTACTGAAAAACAGGAAAAGTCTGAAATAATTCTTGAATTTTCAATATCAGTTTTTCGAAAACGCTTTCTTATGTATGTATGTATGTATGTCTGTATGAGGAAGCACGTATTCTGGTGATTTATTCAAAAAATTATGTTGCACTGAATTGAGAACTAGAAAAGAATCTGCACAATAATTTTATTACGCTGCTGTTCACAGAAATAAAGTCAATTTGAAATTTAGATTGTCGTCAAATTAAAATAAATTAAACTTGTTTGTAGGTTAGGTTAGGTTAGGTTGATTGGAGGGGTCTGCTTGCCCATGTCTTGTGACATACACCTAAGCTAGTATAGGCTTGTTGTGCGCTCCGTTTGTAAATAAACCAAAAAAAAAAGTACGACCATGAGTGCCAACGGGGAGGAAGCAAGGCGAATTCATTACAATTGGCTGCATGCCAATTCGCTTCAATATTTTCCCACAACCTTTTGCTTATGACAATAAAACTTACGACAGTAAATCTTATGACAAATTTCGGGAAAATGCTGAAGGGAATTGGAGTGCGGCCACCTGCAATTGATTCGCCTTGGGAGGAAGCAAAACATAATGCCAAGGCGAATGCATTACAATTCGCTTTAACATTTTCCCTACGATTTTTAGCTGATGGCAAACGACAACAAAACGTATGACAATTCGAGGGAAAATGTTGAAGCGAATTGATTTGCGATCACCTGTAGTTGATCCGCCTTGTTTGAAACCAAGAAGCAAAAAATCGTCATCTGTGCTGCCAAGTTCGCTTTGCATTATAAGTACCCAGGCGCATCAACAACATTCTTCCACGTCTTTTTGCTCTGGGGTTGGCAACATAACGTATGACCAGCCTCAGGAAAATGTTGAAGCGAATTGAATTGCGATCACTTGTAATTAATCCGCCTTGATCAGCACTAAGGCCAAATCGTCGCTTTCGATATCGAATGAAATAAATAAAGAACAAACACACAACGAAATTTGTTGGATCCCTGTTAATTTGTTTTCTTTTTCCCAACAACAAACTCGAAACGTTTAAAAATTTTATCTCTTTACTAGAGCTAAAAAAAATTCTCTCTCTTCATGTAATGCTTTGATCTCTGAACTTATCTGGAATTATTTTTAAATTGGCATCGTAAATGCAGCGCTTAATCTTTGTTTAACACATTTTTATTTTCTACATACATATGTTTCGAATATGTTATTTTTATCACTTCATTTGTAGAAAATAAAAAAAAACAAAGAGAAAGAGAAATATATACAAATTAACATCTTATAATTGTTTTTAAAATTTTGTTATCTTCTTTTGTTTTTGTCTCTTTTCAATGCACTAAAAGATTCGAATTTCTTAATTAATTTTTGTTTCTAAATAGATTTATCTGGCATGTTTGTAAAGCTTAGACACATACATGCACACATATTCAATTGCACAGGTGTGTCTGTGTGTGTAATTTTTTTTTCTGAAATATATCACGATTATATTAAAATTGCAAACTAATTTTGAATTAAAAAAAAAAAAACAAACAAAAATTCATTGCTTATATTAGCTTACATATACACACATACATACATACATGTGTGTGTGCGTGTGTGTGTGTGGAAACATCTATTTTGTATATGCATTGCTTTTGATATGTGCAGGTATTTAATGCATAATAATTAAACTCAATATGACTTTGATTTTTAGTTTTTTAAATAAGTTTCTTTGCTGTTGAAACAAATTTATGATTGGTATATGGTTAAAAAATCTAGAAACAGGCAGAATTTTTTAAATTAAAAGTTTGTTTAATAACATTTTTGCTGCATGGAAAAAGTCAAACCGTTTTTAGAAAAACTGCAAATGCCTGCCAAGTTAATTTCATATAAATTCAGCTTGGCAGCACAGGTGATAATTTTATAATTTGTGATTTTTAGCACTCGTAGTCATGATACAATTCATGCAAGGCGAATTTGTTGCACTATAATTCGCCGCAGAACGCATACAAATTAACAGATGCGTTTTATGAGTGTAAAGTGATTTCAGCTGTCAAAGTCTGAATATTTGTTAAACAGACTTGTCCGATTTGCCAGGCTCCGCCAGGCCGAGAATCGTACGGCACCGTACGATTATTTTTGTGATAGTTACTAATTAAACAAGATAAAGAAAACATCGAATATCTTTAGGTGGGTGGACAAATAGCTGTTTCGAAACCGTCACACCTCCATTCAGCCCCTGAGTTCAAATTAGGGTGCTGATGAGAAGTGTGGCGGCCTCGAAACAGCTAGTTGTCTACGTTGCATCAGTAAAATTGAATGCCCATTGGGTCGTTAAACTTTGCATAATGTTGTAACACACGGTAACGATGAATAAAATGGGGGGAAATATAATAATAAATAAGTTATTAAAGTTGCCTTGAATTACACTAACAAAATGCAGGTGTTGTTTTTTATACCGTACGCTGAGTTGGCTTGCACCAAGACGAATCAAGTATAGGTGGTCGCAATTCAATTCGCTTCAACATTTTCTCTCGAGACGTCATACGTTTTGTTGTCGTTTGCTATCAGCTTTGACAACTCGGAAGATAAAATCGTGAAAAAATGTAGAAGCGAATTGGGATGCGGGCACCTGTAATGGATTCGCCTTGGCTTGCACTCACCTGGAAGTCGCCTTGGAAATGCGTGTTGCAGCACTTGGCAGCACAGATGATTTCATTTCTTTAGCACTCATGACTGTAAATATGGTTTAAAAAAAATTTCGCGCTATTTTAATCGTGGCAACTCATGCGCTTGAACATTTTTGAAAAGCACAAATAATAAATCCATCATTGGCAAGTGAACAATGGAATAAAAGTCGGCTGACTAGAATTAACATGAAAATGTCTCCTACATATTTAATGAACTCATTTATCTACAGTTAATGGCAAAACTTGGCACGATAACGAGACAACTCAATAAGTATTGAAATGCTTAATTTTGTTCAATAGCTAATGCGACACAACGAAAGTGTTTAAATTTAAATAGAAGTTTTGTTAAACCAGAGTTTCAATTCTCGTTGAGTTTTTTCTAGACTAATTGTTTTATTTTTTTAATTTTTTTTTTTTTTAATGGACGTACACACCTGCGTGACGTAATTCACGCTTAGCAATTGTATTTTTATCTTGCGAAATTAACAACAAATGAAATTCATTGTGATTTTGCTGATGAAAATAATTAATTAATGTAATGTGAAATTTTATTTATCCAAGAATATGTGCAAATTTTTCAAATTTACATTCAAATTATTTAAATGTTTTCCCTCATCTATTAACATTCTCTGCCCAAACTTGTGGAAGTGCAAAACATTCGCCTTAAAGGTTGATAAGAAGCGAAAGCAAATTGTAAACATCGCGTTCAGTAGACATTGCACCGGAGAATTTATTTCTCATGCAGACATGCATACAAACTCATGTACATATGTATGTATATACGCATTTCGCATTATATAAATAAGTAAATGTATTGTTATCTAGAAGTGTGTTGTTTTGTTTTTCAATTAAGTCAGATAATGAGTCAAACAGAGCGGGGATGGGCAAATTGTACTCAAATTTATTTCACGATAATTAAACGAAAGTTTACAAAAAAAAAAAAAACTTGAATTTGTTCTTTGTTCTCCAAATAATCTGTTGCATTTTCATTTAAAATCATCACTACCTAAGCGAATTCATGGCAAGCGGCCTCGTTGCCGAAATCAGATGAATTCAAGGCGAATACATTACAGGTGCTCGCATCCCAATTTTGGTTCAACATTTTCTCCACGATTTTTAGCTTCTGAGTTGTCAAAGCTGATAGCAAACGACAACAAAACATATGACAACTGAAGCGAATTGAATGGCTACCACCTGTAGTTGATTCGCCTTGCTTGTATTGAAACATTCTGTTAAACTCTGTTTAAGGCGAATTCATGCAAACTCCTCTCTTACAGTTGGGAGCAGACGTAAGAAGTTCGTAGGCGTCTTATTGAAGGGAAAGAGTGTGTGCAGTAGTGGTTGTCTGTACAAGGAATTTGTGGACAGTTTTTGTTTTCATGTCATTGCTTCATATAATTTTTCTCAAGCCATCGTCATTTTAATGCTATTAGCAGTGTACATTGCCGCAGCGTCTGTGTAGCATTTCTGTCTGTCTATTAATTTCCCAAGTGTGTAAGCTTTAGACAGACCCACCGAGTATTAAAAAAAAAATTATTTGCTCTTCAATTGACACTAGGTGTTGTTAAAAACTTAATTCGCCGTGGGCTATTCATTTGGCCAAGAGTGCTGCCAAGTTAAACTGATAATGAATTCACCTTGTTTCTGTCGCTTAGAAAATTAAGAAAATGGTGCCGCTCTTTGTTTCAAGAAATATTTTTGTTTGGGAGATTTTTTTTTTTTTTCAGAAAAATAATTATGATTGCGCTGATTATGACTTGTTGTGTGATTATTTTTTTACTATTTTTTTTAATACGTTTGCAATGTAAAAAATCATTAATCAAATGTTGTTTGCTTTAAGTCTGTGCTCTCTTAAGCTGCAACAAGTGAATGCTCTCTTTTATTCATTTAAACATTAAATTGCATTTATTTGTCACTCTGTTTCTTGTTATCTTTTAAGCCGACTTAAAGCTGGTTGCCAATAGTCGTTGTTCTTTCTTGTTTTCCTGCACCAAGTCACTTCAGTTTATTGACTTTGTCTATGGAAATAAAATTAGAAATGGAGAGAAAAAAACCTGCAGCAGAAATATGTATGCCACAGTTTTATTGTTGGCAACAACAAACAAGCAAACACTTGAGTTGCATACTTGGTTTGCACTTCATTTGGCGTGTTTTAATTGTTTTTTTTTTTTTTTTGTTTTTCTAATACATTGTATTTTAAAAGTGTTTAACATGATACTGCAACTCTGACTTCTTTGGTTGGGCAATGCGCAATATATTTGCAAACCTGTTCATTGGTTTTGGAGCTTTTTTTTTTGCTTTAATTTAAATTAAAAATTGCGTTATTTTATTTTGCCATTTACAAAATAAAAATCAAATCAAATTCAATATTGCTAGATTGATTTTCTTTTCAGTAATATTTTGCTAAAAATTCAAAAGTACTTTACGAAATAAGCAGCGAGGGGTGCAGGGGGTGACTCATTCATTTTAACATTGACTGCAAATTGTTGAATCTTGTTTAGCAAGGTTTTTAGAATTGTAAACATAAAAAAAAACAATTAAAAAAAGTTATTTAGTATGTGGTTTAAGATTTTTTGGGCTTTACACAAATACCTGTCACATGTGTAGCGTTGGTGCCGAAAAGGCGAGGATGCTGTTTTTCTCTCACCCCCGCTCAAATGGGAATGTTGTACTCGGGCATGTGTATAACGGGTGATACTTTAAGATTTTGTTTTAATTTGTAATTACTTTAATATATTAATATATTTTTTTATATTTCAAATTGTCTTCTAGTTTTGTGGCATCTTGAAAAAGGAATCTGCGCTTAAAAATCTGCTGTGTTCGATGTCTCCAGTTATAATTAATTAAGAGACAATTATTCTCTCTTACCGGTTTTAGCGAAATATCGCGACTTTTTACTATTTGTGTGTATTCTGTGAGCTGTGTGTGTTTGTAGCTGTTTGATGTTTTTATCAGGGCGAATTTATTTCATGTGAACTTGGCAGCACAGATGATACATTTTTGTTTCTTGTTTTCCAAGAGCCAGTTATTGTCTCTTACCAGTTTTTTCGAAATATTTCGGCTTCTTAGCAGTTGTATGTATTTCTTTAGTTGTTTTATTTGTAACTGTTTGATGTTTTTATCAAGGCGAATTCACTATCAGGCGAATTGGGCAGCCCAAGTCAATTACCGTCTTTTACGAGTTTTCGCGTTATATCGCAGCTTGTTACCATTTTTTACTATTTCGCTAGCTGCTTTATTTGTAACAAGTTCATTGCCATTGAACTTGGCAGCACAGGTGATTTTTTGTTTCTTGTTTTTCTTGTTCCTTGGTAGCACAGTTGATTATATTTTTGCTTCTTATGTACATATATATATCAAATAGCTTTTAGATGTAAAATGTATTTTCTTGCTTTTGCAAAAAAAGTGGGCGCCATTTTATTCGAAATATTTTTGGTGATAGAAAAATTTCGTGATAAAAGTTTTTTTTTTGTTTGTTTTCATAGTGTTTAAAGCACAACAAAAATATTCAGATTTTGGCAACTGAAATCACTTTACACCAACAAAATACATGTGTTGGTTTGTGTATGTTGTGCTGCGAATTCTAGTGCAGCTACCTGCTAATAAATTCGCCTTATGGTTGTCTTTGTTTATAAAAATCTGCACGCAATTTTAATGTAAAGATTTTTGCTCGAATAAATTTGGCTTGTTAACATTTCTTTTGAATTATTTGTATTTGAAGTGATTTTTATATTGGGTTTTCAGAAAATACTATATTTTCATGTCAAAGAATAATTGTGGATTTTCGACCTTTTTAATTATTTTTTATTAAGTTTATCAGGCTCAAATTCTTTCTATATTATCTTTGTGTTTGATATTAATTAAATTAGACAAAGAAAACATCAAAGACATTTAGCAGGGTGGACAACTAGTTGTTTCGAAGCCGCCACACTTTCTCGTCAGCATCCGTTTTTTTCAAGCTTGAGGATTTAGCATTTTCATTACAAAAATCTATGCTCCATTTTAAAGGAAGTCTTACCGAAATTTACGTTCCCATAAGAAATGTATGTTAAAAAAAAAGAACAGAATTTCACGTTTTAAATTCCTTATGTAAACTTCCGCGTGACCGGTACGGATTTTAGATATGCCATCACTATCAGTGGCGACTTTTGCAACAACTCAAAGTAAAAGGAAGTAAAATCGAACTCAAGCCCGATAAAATTATTAACAATTGAAAATTAATGTTCATACATTTATTTGGCTGCGAAACTTTTCATGTTTAGTTTATTGCTGTTAAATAAAATTTTTCAACAATATTTACAAGATGAAGAGACTGATTTGTCATTTGTAACAAAATTCGCTGCACAATTATTTTGCCGTATAGAGATAATTGTTATTTACCAAACGTAAATTGCCTTAAAAACGGAAACATTATATTAACATGTGTTTCAGTAGGCTTGGCTTCTAATATTTTATTTACTAGTCAAATTTGTTTACCTCAAAAATGATCATGAACGCCAAATTTTGTTATACAAAATTTCATAAATTTTTGAACACTTCCATCCCTGCAGCTCAGTTTGAAGTTTTCAGCACTGCATGACAAGTTGCCACACTGTTTATTTAAGAAACCGTTTAGATCGGAATCTTAAAAGAAAATTCCTTTGAAATGGCCACTTCGGTGTCTCCAGTCACAATGACGGCTGTGATGCCGCAACAAAAAAAACGTATTTTATTAGTGTTTATTAAATTTTTGAATATTTTTTTTTTGTGACTTCAACTTCAAAACAAGTTTTTATTTTTGCACCAAATAAAAGCCACAATTCAAGAGAAATCTCTCTGCCATATCAGTAGTACTTCTAATTAACAACAAATCAAAATTAAACAAAATCTGGAGTAATTAAAATAAATAAAAACTTGGTTCAAAAACATTTCAAACATGTTTGTATTAATTTTTTTTCTCTAATAAAAACAAGAACAACCTTAAAAGTGAAGAATGTGATTTTTTTTTAAATATAATTTTGTATTGGAATAAAAAACCTGATTCTGATAAGCAAACCATTTAATGCATTTTTAAAATTATTATGTCGCTTACAAATGTGGATTGGAAACGTGTTAAAGTAGAGTATTTTAATTTAGTTGCTTGTTTGCGTTTAAACTGCTATAAAATCGCTGTGAATCCAGCGTTTCAAATACATGTCTTTAGTGCCCAAAACTCAACAACTTGCCAAATTCAAACTAACACGTACGCAAATGTCGTAAATTAGTTGTAATCGAATGAAATTAAAACGTAAATGTTTTTCGCATCATAGTATGCTGCTGTTTTCTACTCCGAAATAATTCAGATTTTCAAAACCATTCATTAGAAATAATAAAACAAGAAATAATAATTTACAAAAAGTCCAAACAGTTCCGAATAGGTGCAAGTGTAAAGCCCAGCTGTCAGGCTTTTTAAGTTTAATGTCAAAATTTCAAGGATAAACCATTTATTTTTGACAGTGTTTGAACAAAATGCGTAGTTCTTGGCGGACTTTGTTTTACTGGAAAAGTTTTTCCAGACGGTTGCCTGCCTACAAATGCAATGCATTTGTAATTCCCTTCTTAGGAAATTAGACTATGGGAAGGAGAGTAAATAGTAATAGTAATTGAAGAAAGCAATCATAATGATGTGATTTGTGTTCTGTCTTTTTAGACCGCTCCTGGTGCTATTACAACCGGCTCTGGCAGCCCCGTTGGCATTAAGGATGCCACCCAAACTGTGGGTCCCCGTGGTCCCGTACTCTTGCAAGATGTTCAATTCTTGGATGAGATGTCTCACTTCGATCGTGAGCGTATACCCGAACGTGTAGTTCACGCTAAAGGTGCTGGTGCTTTTGGTTATTTTGAGGTTACCGACGACATTACCAAATACTGTGCGGCCAAGGTGTTCGAGAAAGTGGGCAAACGTACTCCAGTGGCTATACGCTTTTCCACGGTCGGTGGCGAAAGCGGTTCAGCTGACACGGCCCGTGATCCTCGTGGTTTTGCTGTGAAGTTCTACACTGACGATGGTGTTTGGGATTTGGTGGGCAACAATACACCAATTTTCTTTATACGTGACCCCATATTGTTCCCCAGTTTTATTCACACCCAAAAACGTAATCCTCAAACTCATTTGAAAGATGCCGACATGTTCTGGGATTTCATTTCTTTGCGTCCCGAGTCCACTCATCAAGTGAGTTTCTTGTTCTCTGATCGCGGTACTCCTGATGGCTATCGCTATATGCATGGCTATGGTTCGCATACATTTAAATTGGTCAACAAGAAAGGCGAACCAATTTATTGTAAATTCCACTTTAGATCGGATCAAGGTATTCAAAATTTGGATGCTAAAAAAGCTGATGAGCTGGCTGGTTCCGATCCTGATTACTCTATACGTGACTTGTTCAATGCCATCAAGAAGGGTGATTATCCCAGCTGGACTTTGTGCATACAAGTTATGACCTTTGAACAGGCCAAAACCTATAAATACAATCCGTTCGATGTGACCAAAGTATGGTCTCACAAGGAGTTCCCTCTCATTAAAGTGGGAAAAATGGTGCTGGATCGTAATCCCACCAATTACTTTGCTGAAGTTGAACAAATTGCCTTCAGTCCGGCCCATCTAGTGCCTGGTATTGAACCCTCACCAGACAAGATGTTGCAGGGTCGTCTCTTCTCTTACTCGGACACACATCGTCACCGCTTGGGTGCCAACTATTTGCAAATTCCTGTCAATTGTCCTTATCGTGTCTCTGTCAAAAACTATCAGCGTGATGGTCCCATGACTGTTACCGATAATCAAGGCAATGCTCCCAATTACTATCCCAACTCTTTCTCTGGCCCCGAAGAGTGTCCCCGAAGCCGCAGCTTACAAACCAAGTGCCCTGCTAGTGGCGATGTCTACCGCTACAGCAGTGGCGATGAGGACAACTTTAGCCAAGTTACTGACTTCTGGCTACGCGTCTTGGATGATGCTGCTCGCCAACGTTTGGTCAACAATATTGCTGGTCATTTGATTAATGCCAGTAACTTTATACAAGAACGTGCTGTGAAGAACTTCTCGATGGTCCATGCTGATTTTGGCCGCATGTTAAGCGCACAATTGAACTTGGTAAAAACAGCCAAGATCTAAAAAGAAAAAAGTGCAATATATGTAAAGAAATTGATTAATATATTTCTGGTTGTGGGTGCTTAAATTTAACTTTTCAAAAATTTGTTTTGAAAAGAAAAAAAAAGTATGAACAAAATTATGTGTCTTTTGTTTAAATTTGAGAAAATTTCTTTATCAACATTTCCAAGATAATCAAATATTATCGACATGCTTGTACATACATACATATGTATGTATATCTACATACTTTTTTTATACTTAACTTTATGAACGAAACATTTTGATAAAATAAAACGTAACAAAATCTTGATGTTTTCATTCCTTCATTGAACTGGTGAGTTGTTGATTACATGCACAAAGATAAGATACCATCACAAGAGTTTCGTTTCAGAAAGATAACTTTCCAAATTATAAAGATGAGTTTGCTTATTAGATTCCACTTCACTTTGAACTGGAATCTATGAGTCAAATAAAGCCAGAATTTTTCATTTCTGTGGAAGTCCACGATGCTCTCATTTTCAGAAACTTAAGGAAGGTACTTCACTTTGAAGTGCAGTGTGCTGCCTTAAAAATTCCTAAAACATGACCGGTAGCGTTTCTTCTTGTTTAGACAGACAACAAACATCGTTTAGTTTTTTGCTTTT
Organism: Sturmia bella; assembly: GCA_963662145.1. Lineage (NCBI taxonomy): Eukaryota > Metazoa > Arthropoda > Insecta > Diptera > Tachinidae > Sturmia > Sturmia bella. Next base: position 73,832,986 of record OY759169.1, on the reverse strand, counting down.
GTCCAAATTCGATGGCCAGAGCAACAATGCCCGAGCGTGCACGAAACCATGGCGTGGGCGGTCTTCATTATCCATAAGCGTTGTTCAAAACGTTGTCAAGTCCATGAATAACGGAGACTCTCAGTAATGGGAGCGCAGTGGGCTGTACCATGTCATCATTTTCCCAGGACAAGTTACTTGCGGCAATTTTTGAGTTTTCTATAAAACTCAAAAATTGCAAGGAAGAAAAGAGATAAAACGGCCGACGAAAGCTGCCAGATAAAGTGCGGTGATAATTGTCAAGTCAGCTTTTACTAAAAACGTCAAAATAAAAAATAACGCTTTTTACAAAAGAGAACAATCTTTGTTAATTTTAAGCTCCACATTTCTTATCAGTTAAACAAAATTTAATTACTCAAGAGATCAGGGCCATTATCAGCCAGATTAGATTTATAGTTGAAGTTAAACCGTCTAATTCATAAAAAATTCAACAGGTTTATAAGACTGTTATTTGACATATTTGTATGGAAAATCTGTCAAATAAGAGCTTTATAATAAACCTCTTATAATTTTTATGAATTAGACGGATAGAGTTTAAAATAAGTAATAATGGGCGCGTATAAAAATTTTTGGCGACGCTCTGGTCGACAGTCAGCAGCCGATAAACGAATTATTTTACATTAAAAAAACTTAGTTCTCATTAGATTGATGGATGCAGCAATATGTTTCTTAAGTTCATTAGTATTTTGAAAATGCTTTAATACAAAACCTTCCTTTTTATTATTGCTTATGTTTGCCCAAAGGTAGGTAACATTGTTAGATCTACTCCGGTCATAACACAATTTTCACATAAATACATATGTATGTAGTTTCCCTAAACCATCAGCCATAGTAAATTGATTGTTTCCTTGCTTTATTGATTTTTCAAAGTAGAAGCGCTTTTAAATCGGATTTTCCGGGCTAAAGCTTCAACTCTACTTTTTAGATTTGCAAATCAGTCCTTAAATTTTCGCTTTGAAAATCTGAGTTATTTTTTGTTATTTGATAAAATGTTTCGTATATTATGTCAAAAGTGCACAAAGTAAAAAACTATCAAACTAAAAAGCAAAAAAAAAAAAAAAATTAGATAAAATGCACACCAAAGTATCCTTTCAATCCTTGCTATTAACAATTACGAAAACAACTGCTTTTTTTTATTTTTATTTAGTTTTTTATTTTTATTTAGTTTAAAGTTCATTTAAAAGTAATGAAAAATATTGCCTGCTTGAGTTCTTAAAAATCGTCAAAATCGGGGTATAAATCGTTAACTGGTAATTTCCGGCAACTGAAAACGTCTAAATAGCGATAAATCGTCAAATCTGGCAGACCTGTTGTCTGAGAGCAAAAACCATGATACAACTAACAAGGTAACCTTTTCGCTACAATAAGAACAACTTCAATAAAAATAGCATGCATTTTGTTTTTGTACAACTTATGCAAACTGTCAAAAAGACGCCACTTCTACATTTGCAGAAGAGAGATGCACTGAGCTTACGCGGATTAACTATCTCGTTTTGGCTGCCTTTTATCTCTGCAATTTCTTGACAACCTAAAGTAGTCAGATGATTAACGGTTTAGCTGACGAGGCTACCTTGTTAATTGTATCATGGCAAAAACTATTTGCTCTGAGATTTGCTCAAGGAAGCTTGATATCAGGTAGCCTTACAAGCCCAGCTGACTACTGCTTTTAGTCTGTATATCTGTCAAAATACACAACACTAACACACATACGCGAACAAACGGATGACAGTTATACAGTTTTTCTACCAACAAAATACATGCAGTGTTTGTTGTAGTTATGCGATTACCTGGTATCAAGCTGCCTTGAACTTGCTCTATGCGAAAATGAAAGCAAGTGCAAAAGAAAATTTAATAAGGAACCTTTCATGAGCAGCATTGTCTTCGAAAAAATGTATCGAACGATAAAGTTTGTTCACTTCTTTGGCACGTTTTTCAGAATAGCCACCTTTATATTTTAGGCTCTAATTGCATCAACGAAAGATCTGCAGGGCTTTAGCTATTAGTGCTGTGATTCATTAACAGACCATCATATTGTAATATGTTATTGTTTCCAAAAACGATAATGTTTGAAGGTTTTGTAAAAAGCAGCACTAAATTAATTCCTAAACGTTTGTACAAATTACCAGCCCTGACATTTTTTCAGTGCCTTATAGTATGCAATATTTAATCAATAATAAAACAATTACTGCAGTATGGCTGACAGAAAAAATTACCACAATTATAGAGAAAATTTTTTACACATGCAAGAAATAAAAAAAAAATAATAATTTTTAATAAGAGAATGCAGCAGCGCAACGCAATTCAGTGCCAGGTGGAAATGCCTGGCGAAAGTTTAAGACCAAAATATGCTTGGTTTTCCCTCGTAAAACAACAACAAAATTTATATACACATGAATGCAAGTCTTGCGAAAACACATATGCGCATATGTATGTATGTAATGTAAAATTGTATTCAAGGGGAAATTTCCTACAATTCTTTTTTTATTAATAAAATAAAAGGCCACATTCAAAAATAAAATTTTTTGTTTCAATAATAATACTGTGTTTCTCTAAAAATATTTGCAAAAATATCACAAAATTGAACTTAGTTATTTATTTGCTTTGAGAGCCAATCGAAATGTATTGTTTTAGGTCTAAAAATAAAACTTATCAACTGTTTTCTGGTTTTTTTTTTTTTCAGCCGTCTATATGCTGTCGACATTTCGCTGATGCTAATCAATTCATCAGTAGACTCGAAAATTCTTAAAGGAATGTTTGAAACCCAACTACTTTTACTACTACATTCTTTTAAGTTTTTTTTTTCGAGTCTACTGACGAGTTGAGTAGCATCAAAGAAATGTCGGCGGCACGTGGACAGCTGAAAAAGACAGAAAACATTAAGGTCTATTTTTATTAAACCTAAAATGGTGGCTATTCTGAAATACGCGCCAAAGTGAAAGTGAAACTTTGGATGGCAAACAAACACAAAAGATGAAGAACTATTAATGTTTTCAATACGTTGCAAGAATCAAATTATCGAGACAACCACGAGTATCTCTCGCACTAACAAGTGGTTGCAAAAACAATTTGTTCGTACTCTCAAAATTTTGTTTTTGCTTTCTTTATAAACAAACAAGTGAATGTTTGTTTGTTCACTTGCACCAATAAAACTATTTTTCTTTTAGTAAGAAAATAATTCGTTGTTCTTTCTGAAGTCGTATGTATTTCAATTTGATTGTTTATTTTATACTTTAACATATTAAAGTACATAAAATTTGTTTGTAAAAATAAATATAAATTTATTTCTTGCGTTGCATTAGAAAATATACAAATAAATTTCTATGTTGTTATATTATTTTAACATTGTCGTATTAGAAATACATAAAAAAGTATCTGAGTTATTTCACCGGTTTGTATACTATACTATACATACATTTGTATTTGTTTACATTTTGTGTGTTTGTGTATAATTGTATAAAAAATAGTATTGATATTAAAACAGAAATGCATTAAGTCACATACATTTGTATAAGTATATAAATTTAAATATAAATAAAATCAACATTTAAAGTGCTAATACAATAATGACATTATAAAGTTCATATTCAAACAATGAGATATGTATGTATGTATGTAAGTTTGTTTGTTTTTGTTTTGATTACTTATCTTTAAATTGCGTTTTCAAATGACAAGATATTTTCTAAATTCAAAATTCAAGGACATTCCTCTTAACACTAATACATAAACTCACGACGATATCTTCTATATACGTATGTATGTATGTTGAAACATATTTCGAATTGAAAACGTTTAAATAAAAAATAAAAAAGTTAAAGAAATCAAATAAAATTTCGCTGTACATCGAAAACCTGTAATACACATTAAACAATTTTGTTAAAGAACATTAAATGTTCTTAAAGTGAATCAGTATTTATTGCCTGTTTTTGTAAAACATAAACAAAATTTCTTTGATTCAAATTTCAAACATTCAAATGTTTATACATAAACAGACCAGTATATTTTTCTATGCTTCTTTGCCTAAAAATAGTTTAAAATTAAATTTAAAAATAAAGCTTAAAAGTATAATTCAGAAATTGTCTAAAAGAGAACTAATCAACTTGTAAGTGTTGAAAGGAAAAATATTGTCAGAGAAGTAATAGAAAAGAAAAACGGATTTCTTAAACTTAAAAACTATTTTAGGATGTTGGATGTTTGCGTGTGACGCCAGGCGCCACTATTTAAAGGGTGGCATTAAGCGGTACAGGTCTGGCCCAATCCGGGAAAGTAGTCAGATTGGGATAAACAACCAAGCCCCATGTTTGACAGAAAATAAATAACACAATGATACTGATAATGGTGGGTCCGATACCAGCGATGGCCTGAAAAGAGTAAAAAATAAAATGCAAATAGTGATTACTTTTTACTAAAAATTTTTTAGTCAAAACGGGATTGAATTGAGAGAGAGAGCTATTATTATTTACGTACGGTACGGCCTTGGTTTGACTTTTAAATATGCGCCATCATACTTGCAAACAAAACATAAAAAATCGCCACTTTCCTTGGCGCGCTTAGAAAATTTAACGATATGGCACTCTAGTATCACTTTGATCATGTAGTTTGCATTAACAGTGTTACCGGTTAATTAAATTTTTTAGCATCCACTTCTAACAAAAATAAGAATTTTGTGTTTGCGAATTGATGCGAAAATAGTTAATTATAAATTTGCAAATATGTAGTTTTTATATGTGAATATACCACAGATTATTTATTTACTTACTTTATAAGTAAATAATTATAAATGATCAAAAAATTATTAGCTAGCTTGTTATATAATAATAAGCAAAAGACAACTGAAATAATTTTTGTTAATTTTAAAAATTTATTTTTAAGACCGATAAAAGAAAAAACAAAATAGATCGTATGCGCGTAACAAAATTGCAAAGTTTCATTTGCTGTTTCATAAGCATGATGTGGACATGGAAGCATTATGCAATTAAATCGTACTGTTTTTCTTTATAAAACAAACTAAATTTTATAAAGTCAATATGCAGTTCAGACTTACCATATCTTTTGTACGAATATTGGCATAACCGGCAACTAAAGCGTTGGGTGGTGTACTGACGGGTAAATGGAAGGCCATGCTGCAGGCCAAGCCAGCTGGTAGTATTAAGTACAATGGATGAATTTCAATGGCAATTGACTAAAAAAAATAAGAAAGTAAATAATCATTACATTTTTCCACTCGTAATACGTGGAATTTATCTTACCATTTCTGCCACCACAGGCACCATGATATTGGCAATAGCCACATTTGAGCTGAAAGCTGTTAAAAACACAGCCACAATAATAATGACAAATAGGAGTACGGCGTGTGGCAAAACTTTCAAGCCAATCAGAGCATTACCAATCAAAGAAGCCATTCCACTTGCCTTACTGCCTTCGGCTAAAGCAAATCCGCCGCCCAGCAAAAACACTAAGCCCCATGGTACTTTAGTTTGTATAAACTTCCAGGTAATCAAAGATGGTGTAGGAGCGGTGGGTAGTTCCAAACGTTTGGGATTGCAGCAATAACGCATAAATGCATAGTTGGCGGGCAAAATGAAGCACATGATGACCACAAAAATTGTCGGCATAGAGTTGCGTATGTCCTTTTCATTTAACCAATCAGCCCAGCCTGGGAAAATACCTGGCTTACGGGTGAAATACATGATAATCATAAAAATGAATAGAATCATAACTTGTATCTCATGGGCGGTCATGGGTCCCAAATCCTTATAGCGTTGATCGATAACCTTCCTCGCCACATCGGCACCTTGATTACCTAACCTCACCTCCTCGGCTTCTTTACTTTTGGGGCGGAACAAGCCCATATAGTGATATTGTAGCCACACAAACATCAAGGCCGTGTAAACCAACATGGAAGGTACAGAGTAGAACATAAAAGTGGGAAAATCCAAAGTTTCGGTAGAGTTGCGGAAACGACTTTCATAAATGCCCTTAAAAGTTAAATTGGTAGCTGTACCTATAATGGTACCGCAACCACCCATGGATGAAGCATAAGCAATACCCAAGAAATAGCATTGGGTTACTTTGGAGGGATAAGGAGTTCTGCAAAAGATAAACATACATATACATATGCATGTATGTTAGAGCAGTGTTATTATTTTTCTTTCCATTTTTTGCATTTGAATAACTTACTCTTCTTCACCGTTCTTCTTATTGTTGCCGACAATTTGATATTGCGGTTCGCGATTCATTTTGCACAAACCCTGTTGTTGTAATTCTTCTAAAACAGCCTGAATAATGGGGCACATCATGGCGGTGCAGGCAGCGTTTGAAATCCACATGGACAAAAACATGGTAACAGCGACCAAACCAAAATGTAATCTAAAAACGAATTATAAAGTTTATATACAATTGTACAACAAGTTGTACGTATAGGCACCCTATAAAAATTATCACGAATATCTAAACTGAACTTTAAAAACAAGGTGAATTTCACAAAGTGCTTTAATACTTTACTGCTTAAATTAATTAATTTTTATATTCCAAGAGCCGTTACTAAAGGTAAACATATTTTTATTGCGTGGCAACACTGTTCTATAACAGTATTTAATTTAACGCAGAAGACTGGTTGGCAAGCTTTTGGTTAGTTATCGTGGTCGCGGCCAGCAAGCATAATTTTATTGGAATGTGTTAAAAAGTGGTAAAAATTAGTGAGTGAAATTGATTTCCACATTAATTTGTTGTAATATTGTTTAGATTAGTGCTCAAAATTGTGTAATCAACCATTTGTCAACATTTATTCGGCAAAAAGTTTTCTATGTATAGGGTAGCCAGATTTGAAATCCGAAAAATCAGTACATGAGTGTCAAAAAAAAAAAAAAAAACAGTAGAATTCATAAAAAATCAGTACATTTATTTTTAAACAAAAAAATAACATTACATTCAAGTTATTAACCTTTTTTTAATATTAATTCAGTAACTAAGAAAAGAAATTAACAAATATCATATTTTAAATATGAGATCATAACATAAAAAATAAAGTTTTTTTTTTGTGCAAGCCCAAAATAATTTTGTATTACATTTTAATAATATTTATCATTTTTGGTATATGTTTCAAAATTCCATTTCTGCCTTCCTCAGTTTTCAAAAAATTATGAAATTCATTACATGCATATTCAAAATTTGTTTTAATAATTAACTCACTTTCCAAGTTTTGAATCAAAAGTCTATTTCTCTCTTTTCTCCAAAATAAAAACATTAGACTGAAAATTCTCTCAGTTGCTGCGTTTGAGTGAGGTATTGAAAAAATAAAATTACAAATTTTTTCAAAATTAGGAAAATTGCCACTTTTTAAAAACTCTTGCCATTTTTTGTCAACAGTTTTTTCTTTTTGTACGTTTTTAACAAAAGTCTAAAAAAATAAATTCATCAAACAAAAGCTCCATATCTATATTTTTTTAGATAGAGAAATGTTGAAATAGAGAAATGTTTTTTATTATTTAATAAAAAAATTCTTTAATAAAAAAAAAAAACAGTACAAAAATCAGTACAAAGTAGAAAAATCAGTACATTTGCGTACTGATTTTGGTATCGTGCCTAAAACAGTACAATCGTAAAAAATCAGTACATGTACTGGTAAAAACAGTACGCCTGGCACCCCTATCTATCTATGTACAATGTGCATACATTAGGAACATAATGACTGCGAGCTGTCATCGAGAAAGTGTCGAGTCACTATTGTAAGTAAAAACTAATACACAAATTGTTTATTTGTATAATTAATGTACATATGTAAATAATATATATACACATATGTATATTAAAATCTATTATGAATGCATTTCGTTTTGGACTTTGTACGAAAATGCAGAATCCCCAAAAATAAATTGATACGTACTTAAGTATGTACATACATATGTATATTCATGTGTATGTATGTTTGCATGTACATATGTATGTAAACATACGGTTTTATGCACTTGTGTTGTTGTTTTGTTTATTGATACTACATACTTCGCATCAGACAAGGCATCGTTATAAAATGCATATGTACATATGGATTAAGGTATGGTGCAATCAGAGTTGCAGGCCGACTAAAAAATTTCGCCGGCTGCAAAATTGCATATACTTTCGGCGGCTTAATGGGTTTGCGCCGTGAGACACATATTATTTGTTCTTGATACTAGTTTTACGACCTTTTTAATAATTCAATTTTTTTATTCGTTTGAATGAATCTTCTGAGCCTGAGCTCGCTTCTTCTGCTTTATTAAATGTATTTTTTATTATTAAAATCTTTGGTAAAAAAAATCTTCGATACTCCTTTGTGTATCTTCTTCAGAAAAATGTGTTTTCTAATATATTACAATATTTGTTTTGTAGTTTTGAAATTAGAAAATTTGTAATCCATTAGAAAATTAAGAAAACAAATTCAGCTGAAGAAAATAATTATATTATACATATGTATGTATGTATATTACAAAACACATTTTCCTGAAGAAGATACACAAAGAGGAGTATCGAAATATAGAAGATTTTAATAATAAAAAATATACATATTTAATAAAACAGAATATGCAACCGAAGAAAAACAATTAATTAGTTTATAAATAAAAATGTAGCTAGTTTTGTCAATTGGGAAAAAGAAGACCCAGTGGCTATCATGCCAATACGGCTTGCTCTGGTACCATGATAAAACTACTTAATTGTATCATGGGATATATTATAAGAAACTTGCACATATGTACATTTGTGTGAATGGATGTTGTATACAACATCAAAATTTAAGAAATGTTAATTCATGGAAATTAAAATTTTTTTAAATTTTTCAGAAAACGGGGATTCTTGCATGCATATATTGTAATAAAAGCAATATGAATATTTTTCTGAACATTTTTAAATTAATCTGAAAATTTGTATAATATGCAGTTCTACCATCTTTTAAATGAAAATTTTGGCAAAACGGCGAATACAGATCGTTTGTTTTTCTCAAAAATATTTCGTTTTCCTTGGTACAGGTAGTTTCTTCAGGACAATAATATTAACCTTTTTTTATTGTAGAAGTAAAGCTTATTTTGAGTTTAGAAATCATGTGATTTGCAGAACAGGTCGTATATAAATTTTCCGCGCGTTGTAAGACATTCTGTCATTCATATTGTTAACATTTTTTTGTTTTGTATCTTAATAAAACAAATGTAATTTGCTATTTGTTTGAATTTTGTTTTTAGAACATGTCAAACTTATTGTAAAATTTATTAGATACATCTACATATATTCATAAAAGTAAGAAATACTTATAATTAATAGAAATTTATATTCTCACAAAATGTACGATTAATTTAAAACCCATAAAAATTGAACCCAAAGGTGTTGACACACTTTCAAAAAATTATTCAATTTTAACATACAAAAGCAAGTCTGTTTAAAAATGTTTATTTCTCCATTTCATTAAATAATTGAACTCTTTTAAGTCCCCCTGGCAAATAATGTTTCTTTCCTAGAACAATTGTTTCTAATTTAAATAACAAACAAGACAAAATAAATATGTATGTAACTAAAAACTGTACAACTAAAATACAATACCTAAAAAATACAAAACAAACTACAACGTGCAATTACAGCTCGTGTTTAATATATTAGGTCGCAAAACAATGGCAAAGTATAGATGGTTTTGCATGTAATTAATATCATTGATATATTTTTTACAATTTTACGACAAGTGAAAAAACTAAAAACAAAAAAAAAAAAAAAAATTATACATACCTTCTGGGACTGCAGCCCACAATTTGTATCACGCGCAAAGCTAAGCGCTTATGTAAATTGCAATATTCAATAGCCAAAGCCACCATAATGCCACCCATAAACATTACAAGTGTATCCTTGAAATACAATCTGCAGGTCTGATCCGAACTCTAGTTAAAGTAACAGAAATGAACATAAATTAATTTGTTCACCACAATTAAGATGTGCTAAACATACCATAATACCCATTATCGGAAACGCCACTATGGGAATCATTGAGGTGACGTACAGGGGTAGAGCTTCTGTCACCCAAAAAATAGCCATAACCAGCAGCAGGTACATGCAACGGTATTCCTTGAGCAAAAAAAAGATTATATAAATGAAAATCAAAAAGGTTTAAATATTTTTTTTTTGCGTTGTTTAATGATAAACTTACTTTAGTATTATTCATTAACATCACAGGCAAGCATAATAGAGGCACAAGAAATACAACTAAACCCTTCCAATGATTAGATATAAACGTTCCTACTTTGCTACAGGCTGATGCCGGTGCTCTTTCAACCGCCTCACTAAAATGTGAAAGGAGAACATAAACTTTAATTTGAAAAAAAAAAAAAAAAATGTATATTACGAAGAAAGTACTTACATCTCCATTTTGAACTAAATTTTCAGTTTTTGCAGCTAAAAAGAAATGAAAAGAAATAAAATGAATGTTAATCCTCTACATACATGTTTAACAAATGAAATGCAAAACTGTGATTTTGTTTTTATTAAAGCTCAAATAATATTTCTTTTTTACACTTTTTATGACCTTTCAAAAGACAACTAACAAATTTTCAATAAAAAGCAATTCATACTTGTAGTCAATAAAATAATTTATGTAATAATTCTCGTAGAAATAAAAAAAACTTGACTTCTGTAGCGTGTACAAATTTTGAATGGAATGGAATACATTGTCAAATTATTTGAAATAGAAGAAAATTATTTACACCCCCATTCACAATCCCTAAAGAAGAGAAAACATTTGGATAATCAAATCCTTTTATATAAAGTTTGTTCGCGTGCTCAACATTTGGTGCCAAAGTACCTCGATATCAGATACTCGCATAACTACAACAAACACTTCATGTATTTTGTTGGTAGAAATCTTGAAGTACTGTCATCCATTTGTTCGCCTTTGTATGTTTGTGTTGTGTATTTTGACAGTTCTTCAGGCTAAAAGCAGTAGTCAGCTGGACTTGTAAGGCTACCTGGCAACGAGGTACCTTGATTTGGTGCCTGCGGGATCCCAATTTGCACAAACTATGCTCCTGTACTCACACTTCGTTCAAGTGAGAGAGATTTTGAGAGAGAAATATTCTTATTACTCTTGTACGAAACAGCCCGCACTTTTTCTTCAGGCTAGTTTGTGCAAGTAGTTAAATAATCAGCTGTTGCAAAAAGTAAGCAATAACAAACATAAAAGTTCAATTGAATCAATCAACATAATAACAACAATTTTGATGTTTTTCAATTTGTATTTCATATAAAAATACCTGCGAGGCACTTTAAAATCTAAATGCGTGCAGAAAAACACTGCATCTTCCAAAAATGTACGTTTCAATTATCATTGCAGCATCAAAATATGTCATAGATTTTTTTTTTTTTTTTTGGCGCTGAAATGTGATTTTTGGTATCCCCGTACCTTTTGTGTCTTTTCGTGTATTATTGAGAGAGAAATTCATGATTTTGCTCTCCTTTTATTGAACTTTGCCCAAGAAGTACAGGAACAAACTTATAAACCGGCTTAAATAGTTGTTTTATTAAACATTTTTTTAAATACATTTATGTACATTAAATTAATTTTTTAAATTAAATGTGTGAGTGCTTTACTTGATATTTTTGTTTCGATATTGAATTTAATAGTTGAAGAGTAAACATTTTTTTTTTTTTTTTAATTTTCAATGTCTTTGTTTTTAATTTTGTAAACAACTTCCTGGCAATTACAACAAATTGTTGGAGAAACATTGAAAATAAAACCGTTATAATTTTTTTTATAAGAAATCTCTTGAGCTTTCAATTACAATTAGTAATGCATGGCCTGGGTTCGAAGCAATTTGGGTGCTGATGAGCGACGTGTTGGTCGTGGTAGGTACCCCAGCCAGTAATTCTTTAACATTATTTTTTTTGTCTTTTGTAAAAATGTTGATCACTACAATTATATCACAAAAAAAAAAAAATCTCTCATTTTGAGGAAGTAAAATCGAACTGCAGCCCTATAAAATTATTAACAATTGTAAATCATATATGATCGACTATGTATAAAGTTAAAATTAATGTTTAAACAATTTTATTTTGTACCTCAACTTCCCAAGTTAAGGCAGTTGAGGCCATGACTGGAAACTGCTAGCTAATTCTGATAGAATTCTGTTCCGTCTTGAAAATTCGCATCAAAACGGAAATGGCAACTCTGATCGCAGGGAAAAATACATATATAGTTTCTGAAAAATGTCAAAAGAGTAGCAAATCGCACAGACTTGTCAAAGAGTCTTTCACATACATGCTACTTTTAACAGACCGTACGCTTCAGTAGGATAGTGTATCACGGCCTTTAGCCATTAACCATTTTTACCAACTAAAAATTCCTCACATATTTTTCATATTAGAAATCACATATTTAAAATTTGAATTTATGATGAACGCCCTCTAGTAATTACAATAAATATATGTACATATGTACAACGTACAGAAATATTTCTAAAAACGCAAACTTGAAATTTATAATATAAGTACAAGGTTATAATGGCACAAAGCCTGCAATTTAGATACAAAAGCCTTAATGCTATTAATAATTTATTTTTTAATACTTGTAGAATTAAATAACCAGAATTGCATCGTGCAAAGCGAATTATTTTACTTGATTTATTGTACATAAATGCATACTTGCAAATTAACAATTAATAAACTCTCACGCCATTAAAACATAAACGCAGGAAATTTTTTATGAAGTAGAAAACTATTGATTGCATCTTTTAGAAAAAGTTTGAAATTGTGAATGAGAGCAGTGAAGTTTTAATGTAGGTGATTGCAGCTAATAACCAAACAATAGCTGTGATCCTGTACTCAACGTTTTGGGAGCCCGCGGGATCCCAATTTGCGCGAAACCCTTCCTGTACTCAAAGTTTTCGTCCAACTGACAGAGATTTTCGTTTTCCCACTATTTATGTGTTTCAATTTTCCTTCCAGCTCCACAACATAAAATATGTTATTTTATTGGTATAGAAATTTGGTTTTTAGTGTTCCCTCCCCCCTCCCCTCTTGATCGTACGGGTTCAAACTTAGTATTGACTGACCCCTTTTTCCTGCCGCTTAAAATCCACTTCATTTTAATTGTTAATTTATTTCTGCTCTTAAAGAGTTCATTAAAAAAAAGCTCAAGCGTGTGTGCGAGTGAGAAGAATTACACAACCATGCATGTATGTATGTACGTGAGTATAGAAAAATTAAATTGATTTTCAATTTAAACAATAACAAAGTAATTTAAAAATACTTGTTACAGAAAGCAGCATCGTTTAAATATGATGCCATTTATTTAACGCACATTGTCACCAAATCTCAATTGAAAGTAAACTTGTTGTTTATCTAAAAATACATTTTTGTCAAGACAGCAAATATTTTGCTATTGAAATTTAATAGTAGGTATATAAAAAATTAATTTATTTTCTTTTTTTTTTTTATTAAATGATGTAAGAAATTCTTAAACAGATGAAAAAATATTTTTGAATTGAATGCTAAAATTTAGCAGAAGTTTGTTTGATAATTTGAAGAACGCAAGAGAGATTTTGTGTATTACTATACTTCCTAGAAAGGTTGCTTGGTGAGTTATTGTTCAGTTTATTTCTTGCAGTGGTTTCAGAACTTAGGATTTCTTTGTTTTGTTTCAACATTTGTGATTCTCATTGTGTTCATGGCAATAATAGAATATGTAGTAAAGCTTCAAATAATGTGTTAAATGTTTCGAGTATACTGAAAAGTTGAGTAGCATCAATGAAATGTCGGCGGCATAAAGACGGCTGAAAAGGACAGAAAGCGATTAACAATGCATATTTTTCGACCTAAATTAAAAAATTTTGAAAACAGTTACGACATTTTAAAGAGATATAAACCTACTTTCTTGTAAGAAATGCTTGCTTTGGTGAGAAATTGGATAGTGAAGTTGATTGTTAGCTATTTGCTGGTGGAAAATCTGTTACTTCAAGGCCTAAAAGTGAGAGCAAGAAAATATCTCGATGTTCTATTTTCTTCTTGCGTCAGGTACTCGTAGCGGCGCCTCCATGTTATTTTTTCCTGCAACGGATACATACTTGTTTCACGGGTTGCCAGTCGGGTGTCGTGGTGCATACCTGTTTTGGCAAGAAATTGGCTGGAGAAGTTGGTTAAGGACTGATGTCTAGTATTGTGCAGCTACATTTTGGTCTATCAATCTCATATATCCTTGACTGTTATACTGTCTGGGAAGTTACTCTACTGGGTAAAATATGATAACCTGCGGCCCTATTCGATAGCCCGTTAAAAGTCTCTCTGGGCTCAACTAAGCAATTTTTAGCTACATATGACTGAACATTGAATTGCAGCGCCTTCGCTAAACTGTTCAAAAAATTGTTGTTGCCGAAAATCTGACTTGCGGCGGCGCACTGTTTGTACAATTCCATTCCATACGTCGTTATAAATCACTTAGTTGAGGTTAGAGAGATTTTTAACGATAGCTCTAATTTCAGCGGGTTGCAGAATAGAGCCGCTGAGCTCTCTCAAAAGATATTGGTGCACGCTCTAGGCCAGCATATCTAATAATTGTCAGCTGTTTTTAAACATTTTCGTTATTGTTTTTGAGAAACTTTGAAAAAAATATTTTGAAAAGATACCGTCTTACCCAAGGTCAAAGATTAATAATGCTGTTCATGTGATCACCAGCGAGTTGGCACAGCTTTTATCATACCCTAAATACATTTACACCCAGAAAAAAGATTGGTTGGACACTGCACAATAAAATATTAGTTGAGTTGACTATATTTCAACTTAGGCTATCAATTTCTTGTGAAGCCAAAAAACAATGAATGTTCTTTACAATAAGATCATAATTGTAATAATAACAATTCTTAAATTGGTTACAGCAACCCCGATTCCTTACTCTTGTCATAACTAACCAATGCACATACATATGTGATAAGCAGGCTCGATTTTATTTCATCATAATTGAAAAAGAGTTTTTGTGATAAAATTGTAATGCTCAACAGTTTTTTTTAAAGAAGACAAGAACATACCATGGCTATTTCGCGCCCACCACGACGCTCAGTAGCACCCAAATTGCTTCGAGTCCAGGTCACAACTAATCGCTTACAAAACAGAACAAAATTTTTTTTGCAAATAACTGCTGTTGTTGCAATAATTTTTCAAAGGTACAGTGTGTTTTCATACATCCCCAAATTTAAGCGTGAAAAATTTTGCTGTTGCACAAGAATTTAATGATAGTTTAATGGCAACAAATTCGATTGTCTCAATGGGTCTGTTTTCTCAGTGTAGGTGTTTATTTAATAACCTACTTTGTAACAGAGAATATTTATTTATTTACATTTATTTTATTTATTTACTTTATTATTTATTTAATAACAGTGATATTTAATCTGCCCATTTATATTGTTTATTGAGTGCTATTTATTTTTGATGAATTTGTGAAAAATATTAATTATGTAGTTTATTAATTTTTTAAATTTAATCAAAAGATTGCCTATTTATTTCAACCAATACACGATTTTTTTTTTTAATTCAAACTGAGCTTTTGAATCTGTTTCGTTGACATACATTTTTGTGCAAGACAAGATTGCTTATTGATTTAATATTGAGTCTGTCCTTAGATAACTGGTTTAAAAGCGAAAGTTGAACACTTATCATACTACATACATAATTTGATAATCATACAGTACACGAAATTTCGTTTGCATAACATATAGTGCCAAACAAAATTAGAGTACTAAATTCCATTTCTGAGTCATAGGAATTCATATTAAAGATTTCAATTACTGCAACAATCTCGTGGTTTGGTTTCAAATGCTTAAAAAAAAAATAAAAGCAAATAAGAAAGTATTAGTATTTACTAGAGCTAAACTTATATATTCTTTATTATTTCTATGCATATTTTTCGCCGATATTTCGCTCTGCTTCGGCTAGCTTCTTTAGCGCAATAATATTGAAAATTTTTGATTGTTATGCGACGAAATATAGAAAAAAATATAACAAAGGTCCAAATTAGTAATACTAAATAAAAAAAAGGGGTCGAATAAAAGACGAACAGCAAGTAAGAAAATCTACTACGAAAACCCAAAAACTCTGAAGCTGAAACAGATGATTTGGATTTCAAGTCAAATATACCATTCCTTGTTCCCCTTATTAACAACTATAAAACATAAAGTTCGACTATAAAGTTAAAAGTTGATTAATGTTAACCGTTAGCAACTTTTCCTGTGGAAATTGGGACACACCTTGCTGGCGAATTTTTATGCGAATTTCTTGCACATTGTACAATCTCTCTCTTTTTCTCTCTCTCTCTCTCTCTCTCTGAAAAAAAGAAGCAGAAATTTAAATCATTTTTTTTTCTTAATTGAAGGAACTTAATTGTTCTTTATAAAAACTGTTTATAAATTGGTTTTAAGTTGTAAAGCTGCGCAATTTACTCGTATCAAATTTCATTATCGATCAATGAGTACATCTCTACATGCATACACATGTACACGTATCATAACAAAATCTCTATCATATCGAAATCAATTACAATAACTGCTATTCTTTAAAATTGTTAACAAAAAAAAAAGAGTGTAATTGAAAAATATCGCGTGTTTTCAATCAACACGTTTTAAATGGTTTCTATTATATTATAATTATAACATTTATAATGTTATGATGTGTTTAAATTATAAAAGCATAGAAAAAAATCAGATACCTGTGAAACTGTAGATAGATTTTACAAAAATATCTGCACAAACAAGCCGAATTCAAACAAGGTGAAGTTGGTAGCACAGGTGATTATTGTTTCTTCTTGCATCAAATAGCTTTCAGGTGTCAAATTTTTTTACTATTTGTTGACAAAAAAAATGTTTTTTCTCTTTGCTTTATTCCAAAGATTTATGGTGGCAGACAAATTTTGTGGCAAACATTTTTTGTTTTCATAGTGTTTAAAGGGAGGGGCACATGTATAACTTATAAAGTGTTTAGCAAATATTTAGACTTTGACAACTGAAATCACTTTACACTGACAAAATGCATGTGTTCGTTTGTGTGTGTTGTGTGGCGAACTCTAATGCACCTACCTGTTATGAATCTGTCTTGTGAAAGAACATTTACTTTTTAAGAATTTTATTTTTGCAAAAACAAAAATTTAATATGAAATATACTTGAATTTTTTTGTGTAACTGTTTGATAAGAAATCGAACAATATAGTAAATATATTTTTTTACGCCAATTAAGCAAAAATGCATTTTGAGTTTATCTTGAAAAAAGTTAATATTAATCGCCTATTGAAAACGGACTTAGCACTTTTAACGTACAAGTGTATGTGTGTGTGTGTGTGTGTGTGTAAATACGTGCTTATTTATTACTTAAATCAGCACTGACGACAGTGACGTACTTTCATTTTGTGTTATATTTTCAACAAAAACAAAACAAGTGGTTATGAAAGTGCACGGTGTTGTTTTAATGTTATCAATTACTGTGAATGAATTTGCTTGACATCAATCATTTGATATCATGACTGGAACTTGATTTATTTATTAGTTTTTATTTAAAATGAAAGTATGTATGTAGATGTTTGGTGATGTTGTTGTCTTGAATTTTCTCAGTTTATTTAAATGTTGAATATAATTAATTATTTTTATAAGACTACAAGGCAATTTTTGTTGCGTTATCTTTTTACGAGTAGCTGAATTTTTTTTTTTTCGTTTACTTTTCAAGGGTTTGGCCTGCCTATCTCAAAGTTCTAAAAGTTGAATAAACTTCAAAATTATATATATTTTTAAATATATAAAAATGTACACATAAACACCCATATTCATAAAAGCTATTGAAGGTTTATTACACGTTTATTTGACAAATATTCGGTAGAAATACATCAAATAAGAGCTTAATAAATTTACAATAATTATTATGAATATGGCCTTAAATGTATTGTGATATGTACATATGTATGTATTCTAGGGTGGGTGGATTTAGCAATGAAAAAAAGTTATCTATGTCATATAAAAAAAAAATTAATTAAAAAATATGTTTTGTATTTTTTTTTGTGGGAGCCCTTCTCAGGAGGCATGTTATAGAATCGTTATGCTCGAAAAAAAAATATTGGGGATTGGTCTTACAGTTCAGACTTCTCTAGGGGTTGACTGATTATTTATTTATTAATTCCATATATTTTTTTTCTTGAGCTAAAGGTCTTTTTTATTAAACATATTTTATTATTTTTGTCGATATTTCGCTCTCCTTCTCCAGGACAATAATAATAAAAAAAGTTTTTGTTTTTTATTATTGTCCTGGAGAAGGAGAGCGTAATATCGACAAAAATAATAAAATATTTTTAATAAAAAAGACCTTTAGCTCAAGAAAAAAAAATATATGGAATTAATAAATAAATAATCTGTCTTTTTTTATTATTATTGTCCTGAAGAAGTTATCCGAAAGAGAGCGAAATATCGACAAAAATAATTAAATATTTTTAATGAAAAAGGCCTTTAGCTCAAGAAAATAAATATATAAAAAAGAGGTCGAAAAAAAAACCAGATAATAAATATATTAATTCCGTAATAAATAATTATTGCATGAAAGTTTTTAGTAACCGATTATCAGACTAAATATATGTATATGTATGTACATGTACATTTGTACTACCCTTAAATTCTCAATCAATACTCATACAATAGATTAAAAAAGTAAAAATTAAACTAGATGTCCACTTAATAACAATACTTACACCAAGTACTAATCGGTCAACTACAAGAATTACTCCGACTTCAATCATAATGCAAAAATTTCAAGCGAAATACATTATTTGAGTGTGAGAATGAGCGTAAAGAAATCGATAAGCGATTCCACCCTTAGATTGTATGAGTTTTCAAAAATGAAGATGCAATTCTCGGCATTTAAAAGCTGCTCGGAAGCCGCAGCAAACAATTTGTACAGGGATAAACGTCTACAACTTTTTATAGCCTTGTAAAAAAAAAAGCAATAAATTTCTAGATTCCACAAGCTTCACAAACGAGCAGGCAAGAAACTCACGAACATGGAGTGAAATATGCTCAAAACAGCGAATACTAAACACAAAATGCACCACAGAATTAACCAAGCGACTTATGCTTGTTAAATGCATCATGTTACTGCCAGAAAATATTTCCAAGCAATAATAATCCCCAGGCTAAACGCTTTTTTTTTTACCAGAACAGGAAGATAAAGGTTAGATGTGCAGATTTCAGGCAAATTACCAAAGAATTTACAGCACAGACTATCGATTTGATATGTAATTTGAGTACCAGGGGCTGGTATATAGGCGCCTCGAACTTGCTCCGGGTGAATCTAGAGCAGTGAAATGTGTGACCAATCCCCAATAATTTTTTCTCCCCAATACATTTCGCGAACACACCGAAACCTCAACACGCCTCCTTAGGCGGCTCCCGTACAAAAAAAAAACGCCTCAAAAATGTTTGATATGTCGATACCAAAAACTATTGAAAAATCGAGGTCACAATATCGACACATTTGTTGCTCATACAAATCGTCCCGGCCAAATGTACTCGTATCTATGTGATATCATTGTCAGGTGCAGTTGCTGCTGCAATGTGGGCTTGGTTTATTATTACATTTATACATACATATATGTATATGTACATGTTTACCATTATCATTTACTTCTTGATGTTTTACACATGTATGTAAATAATCTTATAGAGTGCCAGTAGCTTGTAAGCACTCCTTGGGGTCAATTATGACAGAAATGAAATTTATAATATATAAAATATTCAATTGATTTGAACAAATATTTATACAGTCATGAAGTCAGTTAAAAGCAAAGTATTTTGCCTTATGCTATACATATTATATTACTCTCGTTTTAATATTTTTCCAAATGCCAATCAGTAATTTTTTTTTATTATTTTTTATATACTTATGTATATACTTTATTGATAAACAAAATTTATAAAAAAAAAAAACAACTTTTGCGCATTTCTGATGAGAATCATTAATTTAATATTTTTATATTCTTGTACTTATTTACATACACATGTAGGTATGTATATTATTAAATGAAACAAACTGCCATTTCCAATATTAATTTGACTAATATGATTATAATATTATATTTCAAGTGATTATATAAAATTAATAGCAAAAAAAAAAAAAAAAAGAAAGAAAACAATTTGCATTCTAACGAGGAATGTTTCAGATATAAAATATTTACTGAGTGCTTTTAAGGTAGTTTGAAATAAATCATGTGATGCAGAAGCAGGTTAATAAGCGGTAGCACAGAATCTGCCGCTTACAAACCTACTTCCAGGCAGACTGATGTTTTTGCTGCGATGCGTTTCGAATCCAACCATAAGCGATTGGAAATGTTTTCAGCCAATAGGAGCAGACATTTGAATTTATATACAGGGTGTCCGCCGGGAGGGTATAATACTTTGTTTCTCTATATAAGTTTTCATTAAAAGAAGGAGAATGGATCTTATATTGACAAATGTTTTATTTAATGTCCACCTCTATTAGTCTCACAAATGCACATCTTTGTGCAAAATTGTGGCCAAAGTTGTTCTTCAAAGATCAATTTCCTGAGCACGACGATCGATTGCTTTGAACACTTTCTTGAGCTGTAGTTATGTTTTTAGCCAATCTGGCAGTACGTTGTGGTCCCCCTTTCTTCGAAATCATTTACTACACGATAAATAGTGTGTGTTGTTGGCACGTTGTTTCTCTTAACAATTTTCTTGTCACAATATTTGATAAACTGTTTTAACGATTAAAACACTTTAGTTTACCGAATATTTTTCCATAATAAATTAGTCACATCTCTACTTCACGACCACCAAATCTGAACTGTCACGACTAATGTTTACCAAAATGGCGGAAAAACAAAGTTGTATGCCTTTCCCCCAGATTACAAATGTTTGTACTTATTTTCCATGTTGTTTTGTGAATTCATTATTGCTCTCAAGTTCTTAAGATTTATAGACAAATAATTAGCTAAGAAATTCATGAGCAGGTTCTGTATAAAGATTTACATATAAGCCTTAATTAATTCTCAAAAACACATTTCTTTTAAATAAATTAATATGTGGATATCAATTCTAGGTGGATGCCACTACATACACCAATAACAAAAGCTGCCAGTTTGTTATGGAAGAAAGAAGGCGTTTGTTTTATTTTCAGCATTTATTTTGAAAAAATCATTTTGGAAAAAGTAAGTAGTTAAATTTTAAAAATCTATAAATGTATTTAGTTTACTTAAATTAAAGTCAACAAATTATCTGAGATAATAAGACTTTGAACACTTTTTATAAACAAATTTAAAATAAATTTTTAACTTGTTGCTTTGATTGATTAATATTATTAAAAGAGGCCAGGCATGAGATTCGCAGAACATTTTAGTTGGAAACCAAGTTTATTTTTTAACATTGTTAAAAAAAAGAAACCTTTTGACTGCTAGATTTTATTGTCAATACTATTACGCTGATAACTTTAAAACTTTTTGTGTTACTTTTTCATCATGGCTGACAAAAATGGCGTACGAGTATAATTTGTTTTAGTTTGCAATACTTAAAATGATGTTTCTATAAATAAATGGTATAAATGTCTGCTGATAACACAGCAGACATAAATGAAAATAATTAACGATTTTCACATGTCATATAAAATATTTTATTTTTCGATTGAATAAAGTTTATTTAATCAGGCTTAATCGGTGAAAAATAGAAAATTCTTGATAACAATATCAAGTTAAGTAGTAACAAAGAAAACTAATTTCCAATATCTGACACCTTTATAAGGGGGAGGAATATTGTAATACAAATAAATAACACATTTAATTTTAGCACCATTCTTCTGAAATTCCACAAACAAAATTAAGATCAGCACCTGCCTGTGATTAAATTTTGGTTAAGCTTTTATTTTGAGTTTTTCAGTTTAGTTTTTCCACACAAAGAAAATTTTCATTGTAGCAATGAATTTGTTAGATGCAATGTATTAATTTCATTAAAATCTCTTTATTACTTTTCATCATTTCGTTAAAAAATGTCATTGAATTTATGGGAAATTTTCAGCAAAGGCTTTGAAATCTACTTGTGAGCCTTGAACACTTGTTGTTGTATCTAATCCATATTCCCTGCAAGTTTGTTGTCTTGTTCAACACTTCTTCATAATTTCCTGTTAAATTTCTTACGACTACTAAAAACGAGCAGATTTAAAAATTTTTGTACATTTATTAATATTTTATGTATGAATATGCAAGCATTAATTATAAAGTGAATTTATTAATGAAAAACAAACAAAGAAAATAATTTTACCACAAGTCATCTTGACATTGGCCCTGATTTTTGCTTTCGTGCACATTTTCGTAATTTTACAAATAAATTATTTGTTGTGTCTGTCTTTAAGTAACAAATACCCAACAAAATTTAATTAAAGGCACAATCCGGCAAAAAATAAACAACATTTCAATTAGTTTTATACTTTGCTTGGGGTCAGAAGTTATTTATAGTCGATGTTGGTACATTCTGCACAGGTATGGAAAATAGAGTACCTATGTAAATGTGGAAATGTTAATTTTTTTTATTGCAAATAGCCAATTATTTCTTCTATCATGATAAATGTTAAATTCTATATGAAATAATTTTTGTCTTCTTATTTTTGTTTCGAATCTATGGAATCATTATATAAATTCATCAGGTGTCTGTACCGGTTAAACGAAAAAAATTCATTTGAGAACACAAATACAAATAGGGTTGCCTTTTATGTTTCGGGAATTGGCAACGCTAGTGTTGCCAGATTGCAGGCAACTGACAGCTCTATCGTACGTTTTGACATACGAGTGATATTAAATTGTGAACATTTTCATGGGATTATTTTTTACAACTTTCGACGATAAACTTAATTAAATTTTTGGCAATGAAGCTCCATCAAGGACCAGTGCTCATCGATGGTATGGTGAATTTAATTGTGGTCGTAGTTTACTCTAAGACGAATTTCGCCAAGGTCGTCCGAAAACCCTTAATGCTGTGCGCCAACTGATATTGGAAGATCGTCATGTGACCTATCGTGGCATCGAGATTCAGATAACCTCTCAGGCCTCAGTGGGACCATTTGACTGTCAAAAAAAATTTGTTCGCGTCGGATACCACACAATTCGGCAATCGCTCAAAAAAAGGCTTGTGTCGATTGGTCTAAGGAATTGCTCAAAAAATACGATCGCGGTGCTTGGAAACATGTCTATGACATCGTGACACATACGTGTTGTGAGTGCGAAAGTAAACAGCAAAATTTGTTCGCGCGCAAAGCACTTCCAAGCAAATGGTCGCCTGTTTTTTCGGAAAATCTCGACATGTCGCAACAGTGCTAGTAGAACAACGCAGAACAGTCAATTCTGAGTGGTACCCAACGATTTGTTTGCCAGTTGGCTTCCAAGAAATCAGGAACACCAACCGAGCTTTCACACATCGGCTCAAAGAACTGCATTTTTGAGCATCCAAAACATTGATTCGATTAGTCATCCATCCACTTGGCATCGAATGACTTCTTTTTATTCCCGTACGTGAAAAACAAACTGGAAGGTCAACGTATTTCCGTATCTGAAGAAGCGGTTGCTGCGACATGCACAACGCATGTTTTGGAGATACCTCAATCGGAGTGGCAAAAGACTTCGATTGGTTGAAACGCGTGCAAAAGTTTGTGGCTCTTCATGGGGAATATTTTGAAAAACGATAAATTGATTTCAGATAATTGATATTTTTGTTCTCTAGTTCCGAAAATAAAAGACAACCGTCGTATAAACAAATATTAAGAGACATTTTGTTTTATATTTTAAATATTAGCGGGGGAAATTTTAAAATATTAAATTAAAACTTAAATTAAAACTCATAAAAATTTTCTACCTAAAAGAGAGAAACAGACAGACAGACAGACAGACAGACAGACAGACAGACAGTTTTAATTCTTATTTTTGTAAATGTGTGTGTGTGTGTAAATTCTTGCTTTATGTATTTTCTTATCGCTTATGTATTGAAAATCATGTTATTTCTATTTTAGTGCTACTAACTCAGTATTACAACCTGTTTTAGCCAAAAGTAAACACATACTTTAAAAGAAATTCATACGCTTTTTTTTTAACAATTTAAATAAATACAAACTGAATATACAAATTTTAGCCGTGACAATGAATTTTAAAAATATTGTGAAATTATTGGGGTGATTGAACACGAGCGAACTGATATTATTTTTAAGGTCAAAACAACATTTAGTAGTTGGTTAGTCCAGTTAGTTACGTATTCGTTGTGAATATCTACTTAATGCAAGTGCAAATTTCGTTAAATTTGGCAAGACAAAAATTAGTGTTGAAATAATTCTTTATTTAGTGTTAATTACTGTTGAATATCTTCTTAAAAAGTTTAAAATCAATTCCGTTTTTTTTTACAGTTGTTCGTGACTACAAATGAAAAGTCAAAACAAAAACATTCCCCACAAAAAAGCAGCATGTTTTTCACATGAAAATACCCAATGTGGTTAAAGTATTGCAAGCAAACGGTGCACAACCGTGATTCTGTTTAAAAAAAAAGGCTATAAAAGCTAAAACAGAATTAGATAAAAATTTGTTGTTTTTTAAACAACTAAAAATGATAAGTAAAATATCAACAAGTACAATTTTTTTTTTTTTTGTATTCAATATTAATTTATCAATTTAAAAATCAGCACATGATTAAATTTAACTCAAACAAAAAAAAAAAAAAAAAGATTAAGTTTTTATTAAACGAGCGCATACAAATTTCTGAAATAAATACATTTATTTGTCAAAAAAAAAAAAAAAAACAAAAAATGACAGTTAATTAAGTGATAAATGGGGATATAATGCTTTGAGCAAACGACAACAAGAACAAATTGATAAATGAAAAAAGTTTGCGAAAATAATTTGCAATAACTGTGATTTGTTTAGTGTGAAAAATGCTAAAAAGAAATAATAAATAGAAAAATTAATGTTAACAATTCAGATTGTTATATATGTATGTATGTATAAATTTATCACTTAAGCTTGACTAAAGTTTTTTTTCAAATGAAACATGGAAAGTTGAAATTGAAGATGACAAAAAATAATTGAAGCTGAGAAGCTATAAGGTATCTACATATATTTATGTATGCATAAAGTTGAAATTGCAAATCAGAATTTATAATTAATAGAATAGCTATCGCTTAAATGACTCTCTCGCTTGCACCAGCAAGGTAGCCTTACAAGCCCAGCTAACTACTGCTTTTAGCGTGAAGAATATGCCCACATACAGGGCATATTGCATTCCTTGTTTCTAGTATAATTGGTAACAACGGCAGCCCTAATCAAAGCGATCAAAGTTAAAAATATAAAATTAAATTTCAGTATATGACTAGATTTCAATAAAGCAGTGATATTGCTGATAATTTTATGTTCTTCTTGTTGTACGTATTTGCTCTCTGCCCTTCACTTGCTAACTTCGGATAGAAGATCATTTTTTTTTATCGGGATTTAGATTTAAATTTGGTTTATATCTTGTACAGTCAAAGCCCGGTATAGCGAATACTCAGTTTAACGAATATCCGATATAACGAATGCCGAAATATTTACATTAACTGCCTTATAGTATAGCGAATGGCAAAAAAAAAAAAAAAGAATCTCGATTTAACGAATGACAAAGCAAAATACATTAAAAAATGGTTACAGAATCGTAAGATTGTGGGTGTTTTTGGCTTCTTTGCTTTGTATTGAAAGAACGCGTGTGATGCGTTGCTTTTTTCCTTCAAATTTCAGTAGTTTTGTTTGGTTCATTGTGAAAACGAGATGTTGATTAATTAATAAAATAATAATATGAATGAAATGTAATAATAAACCTACACAATGTTAATAGCATCCAAATATAAGTAAATATATATATGCACATTCATGATTTTTAATGAATTTACATATTAGAAATAAAAAGAATTCTTAAATAAACGTTAAATCAATTAAAGTTTTATTTCTTCACTAAGTTTTCAATACAATTAAATTTTGATGTTTTTAAAACTGCGGACCACCGTCTTTTATAAAATTTTAAGATAAAAAATTACTGTTCGATATAACGAATATCTCGGTATAACGAAAGGTATGAACATTAATTATATCATTCGTTAAACCGGGCTTTGACTGTATTTAGTTTTTGAGTTGGCATGAACTTGCAATTTTAAGCGATTTGAAATTTTGTTGCTACAACCAGGTTATTGCTTATAAAAATATTGCAAATAGAAAACTTTGCCGTATAAATGGTAGTTTTTTTTTATTTATGAATTACTGACCAAAAATCTTTTTGCAAATGAAACGCAAAAAGTTGTCACTACCTTTTACCACTCTGCAAGCTTTCGTCGATGTGGCACACCTACTACTTGGTCAGTCGGTCGTCGTGGTAGTTCAAACAGTTCCATATCTTAATGTTAGCTGAACTGTTGCTTTCTCACGAGTTCGGTTGCATATTGTTACAATAAATTGTAGTAATTCTAAGTGAAATATAATTTAATAATCGTAATAAACATTTTTATGGCAGACGAATAAATTGTACACCAGTTTAAACATTTAAGTCGAAAGTTCATAAAATCACTTGAATTAACAGTGGACCATAAAATAAGCGTTCAGTAGGATATCAGTGAAAATTGACAAGGTTTTTATTGAGATTTAGAACATAAATGAAGCAGCTTCAATGCATAATACTATTAGAATCTTTTATAAGGCAGGAAAATATCTTCGTAACAGCACTGCTTGTGAAATGAACACGAGAAGAACAAGAAAATACTAGAAAAACTTCTTACCCTGGGTGGGTGAACCGTTGTGTGATAATGGTCCAAAGATATTGTAAACACATTTTTATTGCAATTATTGTAAATCTATGTTGAAATTTGTTAAGCAAAACAAACCATAGAGTATCATTTTGTGCGTGTTTGCTTTCCGGAACTTTTTTTTTCAATTAGTTACATTCATTTTTGAAATTTTAAAATTTTGCTTGAGATCTTGGAGCATATCAGTCTTCTAACTTTTTACTTTATTTCTAATTTATGTATCGTTTGGAACTTCTGACAGTCCGTTTTAGTATGATATCATTAAATTATTCTATTCAAATGCAATTTAGCCGCCAGTTAAGTTTCAAGAAGATAATAGAACAGCATCAAGCAAATAAATTAAGTGGCAGACAACACAAGTAAACACCCTCTTACTTACAAATAAGATTAAGCATTTAAATTGTTGAAGAAAAATATTATTTTTATAAGTAAATTAAATGTTTGCTTTGGGAGTGTGAAAAAGTCATGCTAAAATTTACAACCATGTTTTGTTTTTACCAACACTATTTTTGTATGTTCTTCTTTTCTAAGGTCTCTTCCGTTTTGGTAATTGAAGTACAAAGACACGTTTTTTGAATTTATGATTTTTCTTTTAAATAAATATTTTGTATTTTAAATATTAATCCGTTTGGTCTTTTGCATTGGTAAGAACCACCACAGATATTGGCAGATAAGAGCAGGTTAGGTTTATTTAAAGGCAGTGCTCCTCAAGGCCCTGTGGCACAAAAGTACTCATACATCTCCTTTAGTTTTTCAATAAGTGTCTAGAGGTGGCGGGTTATGGGAGACAGCCAGAAAAAATTCAAAATGTTTCGCACTGACTAGATCCAGTGACAGGAGGTAAAGAAATCCGAGTGCCTGGATGGTTAAGCTTGAATAGTTGTGGATCTATATGGTATATTCCATGATACAACTAACAAGGTAGCCTTTTCGCTACAATAAGAACAACTTCAATAAAAATAACATGCATTTTGTTTTTGTACAACTTATGCAAACTGTCAAAAAGTCGCCGCTTCTACATTTACAGAAGAGAGATGCACTGAGCTTACGCGGATCAGCTATCTCGTTTCGGCTGCCTTTCATCTCTGCAATCTCTTGACAACCTAAAGTAGTCAGATGATTAACGGTTTAGCTGACGAGGCTACCTTGTTAATTGTATCATGGTATATTCTACTTTAAAATATCCATTTGGGACTAATTTAATTTAATTAATTAGGAAAGATACTTACATTTTATGTTATCGGCAATGAAAATTTGCTTTTGGAATAATAACTTGATAGCTCACTTCTCTAACTACCACCAATCTTTCTACCAAGCTCTTTTGGATATTGATTTTGTTAAATAAAATCAAGAAATTTTTTTTTGGTCAGTGACCGTTTTTTTTTTTTCAATTTCTTAAATACATATTTACCAACGATGAAATTAATCTACTTTATCTGTTATTTATTTTTCTAATTACGTTGAAATAACTTCAATAAAGAAAGAAATACATAGCAGGGGTTTCTCTTTACATCAGTACAAATGGTGTTGATTTGTTACTTGAAGTGATAAATGGAGTTTGAAATAAATAAAATAAATAAATAAATGTTGCTATGTGATAAATTAAGAAGGGGGCACCATATTTTGTTTGTTTGATGATCGCGATTTTCTTCATCAAAATGCATGCTGTCACTTCGTGTACAATAAGGGTGATTGATTAACGTGACCCGTTTGTTATGATAACGGGATATGAACGAACATCCCCCGTTCATGGTGGTCACAAACTAAAAAGAGGTGAAAGGCAGCCAAAACGAGATAGCAATCTCGTTTCTAGAAATGCTCTAAAATACGTAGCACAAAAGAAAAAACGATTTTACAGTTCTTGGTATGTGCTAAGAAAGAGTAGGCAATGCATGCATATCCAACTCCTCTTAACAGGCTTGCTATCAGCTGATTTGGGCCACTTTCAAAAGTCACCTCTGTGCACTCTGTGATGATGTTGGATCAGAAGAATAGAATGCCTTTAAATTTTTTTGAATATTCTGCCTGGCGTTTGCACGTTTCTATTCAGCTCATTCTGTCAGGTATATACATACATACATTTGAATCTATGTGTGTAATATGTATAGTGCTGCCAAGTTTTTCAGTTGATCGTTTGATCAGCAGAGTTCACATTTTTCGATGCGGCTGTCTTGTATGTGAAACTTTAATTACTTCGTTTTCACTTTAGTAAAATTCATTTTGTAACTGTCTAAACAGTGTAAAATAAAATGTGTGTGAAGATAAATTTTAAAATTTTTAACCACAGACATAAACCTTCAAAGTTAACAGACCTCTGTTAACGTGATAACATGGCTCTGTTAAGCCCGAAAATTCAAATTTTTATAAAAAAAATACATTTAAAACAAAAATTTAGAAAAAACTTATTGTTAATTAACAACAAATAATATTTTCAAATTGAATTTTAATGAAACGGAGTCACAAAAGTGTCAAACGAAGTCGCAAATGAGGAAATTAAAAAAAAAGGACTTTGGTCCTTTTCTCGAAAACGGTAGGAGATGGGCGAAAAAACATTATTGGACATCGTTTTAGAGACCATCTAACATAATGTCCAATAGTCAAAATGTCTGAAGCTGCGTTTTTGTGAAAAATATAAGCATTTTTAAAAAAATCGACCCCTGAAATTTAAAAAAGGACTTTGGTCCTTTTCTCGAAAACGGTAGGAGATGGGCGAAAAAAAATTATTGGACATCGTTTTAGAGACCATCTAATATAATGTCCAATAGTCAAAATGTCTGAAGCTGCGTTTTTGTGAAAAATATAAGCATTTTTAAAAAAATCGACCTCTGAAATTTAAAAAAGGACTTTGGTCCTTTTCTCGAAAACGGTAGGAGATGGGCAAAAAAAAATTATTGGACATCGTTTTAGAGACCATCTAATATAATGTCCAATAGTCAAAATGTTTGAAGCTGCGTTTTTGTGAAAAATATAAGCATTTTTAAAAAAATCGACCCCTGAAATTTAAAAAAGGACTTTGGTCCTTTTCTCGAAAACGGTAGGAGATGGGCGAAAAAAAATTATTGGACATCGTTTTAGAGACCATCTAATATAATGTCCAATAGTCAAAATGTCTGAAGCTGCGTTTTTGTGAAAAATATAAGCATTTTTAAAAAAATCGACCCCTGAAATTTAAAAAAGGACTTTGGTCCTTTTCTCGAAAACGGTAGGAGATGGGCGAAAAAAAATTATTGGACATCGTTTTAGAGACCATCTAATATAATGTCCAATAGTCAAAATGTCTGAAGCTGCGTTTTTGTGAAAAATATAAGCATTTTTAAAAAAATCGACCCCTGAAATTTAAAAAAGGACTTTGGTCCTTTTCTCGAAAACGGTAGGAGATGGGCGAAAAAAAATTATTGGACATCGTTTTAGAGACCATCTAATATAATGTCCAATAGTCAAAATGTCTGAAGCTGCGTTTTTGTGAAAAATATAAGCATTTTTAAAAAAATCGACCCCTGAAATTTAAAAAAGGACTTTGGTCCTTTTCTCGAAAACGGTAGGAGATGGGCGAAAAAAAATTATTGGACATCGTTTTAGAGACCATCTAATATAATGTCCAATAGTCAAAATGTCTGAAGCTGCGTTTTTGTGAAAAATATAAGCATTTTTAAAAAAATCGACCCCTGAAATTTAAAAAAGGACTTTGGTCCTTTTCTCGAAAACGGTAGGAGATGGGCGAAAAAAAATTATTGGACATCGTTTTAGAGACCATCTAATATAATGTCCAATAGTCAAAATGTCTGAAGCTGCGTTTTTGTGAAAAATATAAGCATTTTTAAAAAAATCGACCCCTGAAATTTAAAAAAGGACTTTGGTCCTTTTCTCGAAAACGGTAGGAGATGGGCGAAAAAAAATTATTGGACATCGTTTTAGAGACCATCTAATATAATGTCCAA
Source organism: Sturmia bella (assembly GCA_963662145.1). Lineage (NCBI taxonomy): Eukaryota > Metazoa > Arthropoda > Insecta > Diptera > Tachinidae > Sturmia > Sturmia bella. The sequence continues at coordinate 73,802,180 of OY759169.1, read as the reverse complement.
TAGTCAAAATGTCTGAAGCTGCGTTTTTGTGAAAAATATAAGCATTTTTAAAAAAATCGACCTCTGAAATTTAAAAAAGGACTTTGGTCCTTTTCTCGAAAACGGTAGGAGATGGGCGAAAAAAAATTATTGGACATCGTTTTAGAGACCATCTTATATAATGTCCAATAGTCAAAATGTCTGAAGCTGCGTTTTTGTGAAAAATATAAGCATTTTTAAAAAAATCGACCCCTGAAATTTAAAAAAGGACTTTGGTCCTTTTCTCGAAAACGGTAGGAGATGGGCGAAAAAAAATTATTGGACATCGTTTTAGAGACCATCTAATATAATGTCCAATAGTCAAAATGTCTGAAGCTGCGTTTTTGTGAAAAATATAAGCATTTTTAAAAAAATCGACCTCTGAAATTTAAAAAAGGACTTTGGTCCTTTTCTCGAAAACGGTAGGAGATGGGCGAAAAAAAATTATTGGACATCGTTTTAGAGACCATCTAATATAATGTCCAATAGTCAAAATGTCTGAAGCTGCGTTTTTGTGAAAAATATAAGCATTTTTAAAAAAATCGACCCCTGAAATTTAAAAAAGGACTTTGGTCCTTTTCTCGAAAACGGTAGGAGATGGGCGAAAAAAAATTATTGGACATCGTTTTAGAGACCATCTAATATAATGTCCAATAGTCAAAATGTCTGAAGCTGCGTTTTTGTGAAAAATATAAGCATTTTTAAAAAAATCGACCCCTGAAATTTAAAAAAGGACTTTGGTCCTTTTCTCGAAAACGGTAGGAGATGGGCGAAAAAAAATTATTGGACATCGTTTTAGAGACCATCTAATATAATGTCCAATAGTCAAAATGTCTGAAGCTGCGTTTTTGTGAAAAATATAAGCATTTTAAAAAAAATCGACCCCTGAAATTTAAAAAAGGACTTTGGTCCTTTTCTCGAAAACGGTAGGAGATGGGCGAAAAAAAATTATTGGACATCGTTTTAGAGACCATCTAATATAATGTCCAATAGTCAAAATGTCTGAAGCTGCGTTTTTGTGAAAAATATAAGCATTTTTAAAAAAATCGACCCCTGAAATTTAAAAAAGGACTTTGGTCCTTTTCTCGAAAACGGTAGGAGATGGGCGAAAAAAAATTATTGGACATCGTTTTAGAGACCATCTAATATAATGTCCAATAGTCAAAATGTCTGAAGCTGCGTTTTTGTGAAAAATATAAGCATTTTTAAAAAAATCGACCTCTGAAATTTAAAAAAGGACTTTGGTCCTTTTCTCGAAAACGGTAGGAGATGGGCGAAAAAAAATTATTGGACATCGTTTTAGAGACCATCTAATATAATGTCCAATAGTCAAAATGTCTGAAGCTGCGTTTTTGTGAAAAATATAAGCATTTTTAAAAAAATCGACCTCTGAAATTTAAAAAAGGACTTTGGTCCTTTTCTCGAAAACGGTAGGAGATGGGCGAAAAAAAATTATTGGACATCGTTTTAGAGACCATCTAATATAATGTCCAATAGTCAAAATGTCTGAAGCTGCGTTTTTGTGAAAAATATAAGCATTTTTAAAAAAATCGACCCCTGAAATTTAAAAAAGGACTTTGGTCCTTTTCTCGAAAACGGTAGGAGATGGGCGAAAAAAAATTATTGGACATCGTTTTAGAGACCATCTAATATAATGTCCAATAGTCAAAATGTCTGAAGCTGCGTTTTTGTGAAAAATATAAGCATTTTTAAAAAAATCGACCCCTGAAATTTAAAAAAGGACTTTGGTCCTTTTCTCGAAAACGGTAGGAGATGGGCGAAAAAAAATTATTGGACATCGTTTTAGAGACCATCTAATATAATGTCCAATAGTCAAAATGTCTGAAGCTGCGTTTTTGTGAAAAATATAAGCATTTTTAAAAAAATCGACCCCTGAAATTTAAAAAAGGACTTTGGTCCTTTTCTCGAAAACGGTAGGAGATGGGCGAAAAAAAATTATTGGACATCGTTTTAGAGACCATCTAATATAATGTCCAATAGTCAAAATGTCTGAAGCTGCGTTTTTGTGAAAAATATAAGCATTTTTAAAAAAATCGACCCCTGAAATTTAAAAAAGGACTTTGGTCCTTTTCTCGAAAACGGTAGGAGATGGGCGAAAAAAAATTATTGGACATCGTTTTAGAGACCATCTAATATAATGTCCAATAGTCAAAATGTCTGAAGCTGCGTTTTTGTGAAAAATATAAGCATTTTTAAAAAAATCGACCCCTGAAATTTAAAAAAGGACTTTGGTCCTTTTCTCGAAAACGGTAGGAGATGGGCGAAAAAAAATTATTGGACATCGTTTTAGAGACCATCTAATATAATGTCCAATAGTCAAAATGTCTGAAGCTGCGTTTTTGTGAAAAATATAAGCATTTTTAAAAAAATCGACCCCTGAAATTTAAAAAAGGACTTTGGTCCTTTTCTCGAAAACGGTAGGAGATGGGCGAAAAAAAATTATTGGACATCGTTTTAGAGACCATCTAATATAATGTCCAATAGTCAAAATGTCTGAAGCTGCGTTTTTGTGAAAAATATAAGCATTTTTAAAAAAATCGACCCCTGAAATTTAAAAAAGGACTTTGGTCCTTTTCTCGAAAACGGTAGGAGATGGGCGAAAAAAAATTATTGGACATCGTTTTAGAGACCATCTAATATAATGTCCAATAGTCAAAATGTCTGAAGCTGCGTTTTTGTGAAAAATATAAGCATTTTTAAAAAAATCGACCCCTGAAATTTAAAAAAGGACTTTGGTCCTTTTCTCGAAAACGGTAGGAGATGGGCGAAAAAAAATTATTGGACATCGTTTTAGAGACCATCTAATATAATGTCCAATAGTCAAAATGTCTGAAGCTGCGTTTTTGTGAAAAATATAAGCATTTTTAAAAAAATCGACCCCTGAAATTTAAAAAAGGACTTTGGTCCTTTTCTCGAAAACGGTAGGAGATGGGCGAAAAAAAATTATTGGACATCGTTTTAGAGACCATCTAATATAATGTCCAATAGTCAAAATGTCTGAAGCTGCGTTTTTGTGAAAAATATAAGCATTTTTAAAAAAATCGACTCCTGAAATTTAAAAAAGGACTTTGGTCCTTTTCTCGAAAACGGTAGGAGATGGGCGAAAAAAAATTATTGGACATCGTTTTAGAGACCATCTAATATAATGTCCAATAGTCAAAATGTCTGAAGCTGCGTTTTTGTGAAAAATATAAGCATTTTTAAAAAAATCGACCCCTGAAATTTAAAAAAGGACTTTGGTCCTTTTCTCGAAAACGGTAGGAGATGGGCGAAAAAAAATTATTGGACATCGTTTTAGAGACCATCTAATATAATGTCCAATAGTCAAAATGTCTGAAGCTGCGTTTTTGTGAAAAATATAAGCATTTTTAAAAAAATCGACCTCTGAAATTTAAAAAAGGACTTTGGTCCTTTTCTCGAAAACGGTAGGAGATGGGCGAAAAAAAATTATTGGACATCGTTTTAGAGACCATCTTATATAATGTCCAATAGTCAAAATGTCTGAAGCTGCGTTTTTGTGAAAAATATAAGCATTTTTAATAAAATCTCAGGGGTCGATTTTTTTTTAAATTTTAAAAAGGATTGTAAGTATTATTTGTGATAAGCCTTGAACAATTTAGAAGCTTAAGACACTATATTATGTTTCCCAAAGGACATACATATATATGCACATACCCACATCCATTTAAATTTTTCAAAGAAAATGTCAGTATGTAGTTGTTGCTAAGGCAAACTTTCAAGCTTTAATGTTTTCGTTAATTTCAAAATTGTTAGCTTCTCTAACTTACAAAGTCAGTAAATTTTATTTGCTGTGGTTCTGACACGTGCTAAGTATGGCATTAAATAAGTTTTTTGGGAAACCTATTGTTAGGTATGCTAGCTATTTTTAAGTAATTTGTTATGGTAGCAGTTACATAATTGAGTGTATATGTATGTCTATATTAGAAAAGTTTAGCGGTTCATATACTCGATAAACAGCAAATTAATATCAAAATCAATTGCATACTTTGTGGAGTAACAGGTTAACTCCGGTATATTAAGATTACTGATTCTCATAGCCACGTTATTTGCTTACAACTATGACAGTCAGAGTCCCTGTTATGCTAGTCGCGTAAAGGACAACTCTCACGAAGAATTCTTACAGATATGCATTCTACAAATCACAAGAAGTCATCAATGTCACTAGAAGCTTATTTAATACCATTCTTAGCACGTGTCAGAACCACAGCAAATAAAATTTACTGACTTTGTAAGTTAGAGAAGCTAACAATTTTGAAATTAACGAAAACATTAAAGCTTGAAAGTTTGCCTTAGCAACAACTACATACTGACATTTTCTTTGAAAAATTTAAATGGATGTGGGTATGTGCATATATATGTATGTCCTTTGGGAAACATAATATAGTGTCTTAAGCTTCTAAATTGTTCAAGGCTTATCACAAATAATACTTACAATCCTTTTTAAAATTTAAAAAAAAATCGACCCCTGAGATTTTATTAAAAATGCTTATATTTTTCACAAAAACGCAGCTTCAGACATTTTGACTATTGGACATTATATTAGATGGTCTCTAAAACGATGTCCAATAATTTTTTTTCGCCCATCTCCTACCGTTTTCGAGAAAAGGACCAAAGTCCTTTTTTAAATTTCAGAGGTCGATTTTTTTAAAAATGCTTATATTTTTCACAAAAACGCAGCTTCAGACATTTTGACTATTGGACATTATATTAGATGGTCTCTAAAACGATGTCCAATAATTTTTTTTCGCCCATCTCCTACCGTTTTCGAGAAAAGGACCAAAGTCCTTTTTTAAATTTCAGGGGTCGATTTTTTTAAAAATGCTTATATTTTTCACAAAAACGCAGCTTCAGACATTTTGACTATTGGACATTATATTAGATGGTCTCTAAAACGATGTCCAATAATTTTTTTTCGCCCATCTCCTACCGTTTTCGAGAAAAGGACCAAAGTCCTTTTTTAAATTTCAGGGGTCGATTTTTTTAAAAATGCTTATATTTTTCACAAAAACGCAGCTTCAGACATTTTGACTATTGGACATTATATTAGATGGTCTCTAAAACGATGTCCAATAATTTTTTTTCGCCCATCTCCTACCGTTTTCGAGAAAAGGACCAAAGTCCTTTTTTAAATTTCAGAGGTCGATTTTTTTAAAAATGCTTATATTTTTCACAAAAACGCAGCTTCAGACATTTTGACTATTGGACATTATATTAGATGGTCTCTAAAACGATGTCCAATAATTTTTTTTCGCCCATCTCCTACCGTTTTCGAGAAAAGGACCAAAGTCCTTTTTTAAATTTCAGAGGTCGATTTTTTTAAAAATGCTTATATTTTTCACAAAAACGCAGCTTCAGACATTTTGACTATTGGACATTATATTAGATGGTCTCTAAAACGATGTCCAATAATTTTTTTTCGCCCATCTCCTACCGTTTTCGAGAAAAGGACCAAAGTCCTTTTTTAAATTTCAGGGGTCGATTTTTTTAAAAATGCTTATATTTTTCACAAAAACGCAGCTTCAGACATTTTGACTATTGGACATTATATTAGATGGTCTCTAAAACGATGTCCAATAATTTTTTTTCGCCCATCTCCTACCGTTTTCGAGAAAAGGACCAAAGTCCTTTTTTAAATTTCAGGGGTCGATTTTTTTTAAAATGCTTATATTTTTCACAAAAACGCAGCTTCAGACATTTTGACTATTGGACATTATATTAGATGGTCTCTAAAACGATGTCCAATAATTTTTTTTCGCCCATCTCCTACCGTTTTCGAGAAAAGGACCAAAGTCCTTTTTTAAATTTCAGGGGTCGATTTTTTTAAAAATGCTTATATTTTTCACAAAAACGCAGCTTCAGACATTTTGACTATTGGACATTATATTAGATGGTCTCTAAAACGATGTCCAATAATTTTTTTTCGCCCATCTCCTACCGTTTTCGAGAAAAGGACCAAAGTCCTTTTTTAAATTTCAGGGGTCGATTTTTTTAAAAATGCTTATATTTTTCACAAAAACGCAGCTTCAGACATTTTGACTATTGGACATTATATTAGATGGTCTCTAAAACGATGTCCAATAATTTTTTTTCGCCCATCTCCTACCGTTTTCGAGAAAAGGACCAAAGTCCTTTTTTAAATTTCAGAGGTCGATTTTTTTAAAAATGCTTATATTTTTCACAAAAACGCAGCTTCAGACATTTTGACTATTGGACATTATATTAGATGGTCTCTAAAACGATGTCCAATAATTTTTTTTCGCCCATCTCCTACCGTTTTCGAGAAAAGGACCAAAGTCCTTTTTTAAATTTCAGGGGTCGATTTTTTTAAAAATGCTTATATTTTTCACAAAAACGCAGCTTCAGACATTTTGACTATTGGACATTATATAAGATGGTCTCTAAAACGATGTCCAATAATTTTTTTTCGCCCATCTCCTACCGTTTTCGAGAAAAGGACCAAAGTCCTTTTTTAAATTTCAGAGGTCGATTTTTTTAAAAATGCTTATATTTTTCACAAAAACGCAGCTTCAGACATTTTGACTATTGGACATTATATTAGATGGTCTCTAAAACGATGTCCAATAATTTTTTTTCGCCCATCTCCTACCGTTTTCGAGAAAAGGACCAAAGTCCTTTTTTAAATTTCAGGGGTCGATTTTTTTAAAAATGCTTATATTTTTCACAAAAACGCAGCTTCAGACATTTTGACTATTGGACATTATATTAGATGGTCTCTAAAACGATGTCCAATAATTTTTTTTCGCCCATCTCCTACCGTTTTCGAGAAAAGGACCAAAGTCCTTTTTTAAATTTCAGGGGTCGATTTTTTTAAAAATGCTTATATTTTTCACAAAAACGCAGCTTCAGACATTTTGACTATTGGACATTATATTAGATGGTCTCTAAAACGATGTCCAATAATTTTTTTTCGCCCATCTCCTACCGTTTTCGAGAAAAGGACCAAAGTCCTTTTTTAAATTTCAGGGGTCGATTTTTTTAAAAATGCTTATATTTTTCACAAAAACGCAGCTTCAGACATTTTGACTATTGGACATTATATTAGATGGTCTCTAAAACGATGTCCAATAATTTTTTTTCGCCCATCTCCTACCGTTTTCGAGAAAAGGACCAAAGTCCTTTTTTAAATTTCAGGGGTCGATTTTTTTAAAAATGCTTATATTTTTCACAAAAACGCAGCTTCAGACATTTTGACTATTGGACATTATATTAGATGGTCTCTAAAACGATGTCCAATAATTTTTTTTCGCCCATCTCCTACCGTTTTCGAGAAAAGGACCAAAGTCCTTTTTTAAATTTCAGGGGTCGATTTTTTTAAAAATGCTTATATTTTTCACAAAAACGCAGCTTCAGACATTTTGACTATTGGACATTATATTAGATGGTCTCTAAAACGATGTCCAATAATTTTTTTTCGCCCATCTCCTACCGTTTTCGAGAAAAGGACCAAAGTCCTTTTTTAAATTTCAGGGGTCGATTTTTTTAAAAATGCTTATATTTTTCACAAAAACGCAGCTTCAAACATTTTGACTATTGGACATTATATTAGATGGTCTCTAAAACGATGTCCAATAATTTTTTTTCGCCCATCTCCTACCGTTTTCGAGAAAAGGACCAAAGTCCTTTTTTAAATTTCAGGGGTCGATTTTTTTAAAAATGCTTATATTTTTCACAAAAACGCAGCTTCAGACATTTTGACTATTGGACATTATATTAGATGGTCTCTAAAACGATGTCCAATAATTTTTTTTCGCCCATCTCCTACCGTTTTCGAGAAAAGGACCAAAGTCCTTTTTTAAATTTCAGGGGTCGATTTTTTTAAAAATGCTTATATTTTTCACAAAAACGCAGCTTCAAACATTTTGACTATTGGACATTATATTAGATGGTCTCTAAAACGATGTCCAATAATTTTTTTTTGCCCATCTCCTACCGTTTTCGAGAAAAGGACCAAAGTCCTTTTTTAAATTTCAGAGGTCGATTTTTTTTAAAATGCTTATATTTTTCACAAAAACGCAGCTTCAGACATTTTGACTATTGGACATTATATTAGATGGTCTCTAAAACGATGTCCAATAATTTTTTTTCGCCCATCTCCTACCGTTTTCGAGAAAAGGACCAAAGTCCTTTTTTAAATTTCAGGGGTCGATTTTTTTAAAAATGCTTATATTTTTCACAAAAACGCAGCTTCAGACATTTTGACTATTGGACATTATATTAGATGGTCTCTAAAACGATGTCCAATAATTTTTTTTCGCCCATCTCCTACCGTTTTCGAGAAAAGGACCAAAGTCCTTTTTTTTTAATTTCCTCATTTGCGACTTCGTTTGACACTTTTGTGACTCCGTTTCATTAAAATTCAATTTGAAAATTTTAGTTGTTGTTAATAACCAATACGTTTTTTCTAAATTTTTGTTTTAAATGTATTTTTTTTATAAAAATTTGAATTTTCGGGCTTAACAGAGCCATGTTATCAAGTTAACAGAGGTCTGTTAACTTTGAAGGTTTGTGTCCGTGGTTAAAAATTTTAAAATTTATCTTCACACACATTAAAATAAAACACCTAAACGTGACCTCTTCTTCACAACAACAATGAAAATAAATATCAGCTGTCGTTTTAAAAAAGTTAAGAATGACTGAAAAACGTGGACGCCAAAAAAAAAAAAACGTGTGGAAAGATGTGCAGTTGCAAAATGCAAATAAAGAATATACAAATGCAGCAAAAATATTGTATTGATCGCCAGATACATAAACAACAAAATGCGGTAGAGCAAACACAAATTTATGAAAAAATAAAATAGTGTAAAAATATATATGTACATACATATGTATGTACATTCATACACACCTACCTACATATGTATGTATGTAAGTATGCTTGTGTTTATGAATACAAAAAATAATGACTAAACGTCGGCTTTTGTGGTGCTAAAAGAATACGATATGAATACAAAAATTTCAAAAAGAAAACAACAAATAAGTAATAATAAATAAAATAAAAAGAAAATATTTTTTGTTAAGAGATAAATTTTGAAAAAAAAAAAGTTGAACCTATGTAAACACATGTGTGTGCAAATTGGTAGTCGATCGACAAATAAAATCGACTTATAGTTCATCCCTGTCGGACATTGAGTAGTCGACTACTAAAATAATTAACTTTGCGTTAACTTTTATGGACTAGCTTCAAATTAGCTACAATACAATCGATTTGTAATTCACTTTTTGTGTACTGGCTATAAGCTAGCTGAAACGTAGTGCAGAGTTCACCCAAAATTCAAATAATAACATACACACATACACGGTAAATAACTCTTTAATTAAATTGCCTATTGTCGCATTCGTTTTAAATGTTGCGATGGCTGACTGAGTATGTTGGCTGCTCACCAGTCTTGAGGCTTAGTGGTTCGATTCCCACCAGAGGCTAAAAAAAAGAGAAAGTAGGATGAACTTTAATTTAATAAAATATTGCCACCGAAAAATGTAAAATCAGCCTTGATTTGTACATTTTTTTTCTGTGGGTACTGACTTTTAAGTAGCTAACTTTAAGTTAGTTGAAAAGTACTGAACAGTCGGACAATTGACTAGCTCCTAGGACATCGTAATGTTAAAATAGTCAGTCATCTCCATTAAAAATAATCTAAGTGTCAACCACCACCAGCTGTAAGTTAGCTTATAATTCATTACTAGTTAACTGAGTTGCCGGCAGGGTAAATACAGCGAATACACCTATGCGCTCAAATGAACATACTACATACACGTATATGTATTTGTGTATTTACGTAGAATGTTGTTCATTTTATTGTTGGAAGTAGTGCCAACTTTTGTAAAAGAAAAAACAAAACAATCAGATCGCTGGTGTATTGTCGGCGTCTTCGTTTTTCATCATCATGGAGTTTAGTTCCACAGGGCCGTTGAATATCAGCTCAGTATTAAAGCCAATCAGTTAGTGGTATCCATCAGTGATATCAATTCGATAAAAAAAAGTTCAATTACGGAGAAGTAATTCGAATATATGTATATTCGGCAATTTTTATTGCAGTAGCTTAAATTTGTCTGTGTTAGAACAACAAGAGAGAGAGCCAGGAATAAACAAATGAGTTGTAAAAAATTTTCGACTTCAAAACCTTACAAAAACCTTCAATTGTACCCACTTTTACACACCTGAATATACGAAACAAAACTAAAATAAAATTACTGAGTTGTTACACCAAAAAACAGCATTTATTAGTTATTTTTTAAAATGTCAGTAATTTTATTTTGCTTATTTTCAATACCCGTACAAGAAGAGATAGTTAAAAACGGAGTAATTCAAAACTAAGGGCAATAAATTTTTTGCGTTTACAAAAGGTGGTTTTTGCGCAACAAATCTAGTAAAGGGTATACAAATCAAGAAAGAAACTTATAATTGTTATCAGACAATCTTATTTGTTTTTTAAAAAGGCTTCTTCTTGATGCATTCGAACCCACACAACCTTGCCATTGTCAGGCGGCCACTTAAACAATTCAGTCCTCATAACACTCAAACAAATTTAAGCAAAAACAGTACATGATGTACACATGACCATTAGAATTCTAATGAAAGCAATTATTCTTATGGAAAAAATTATTAGAATAATATGAGGAAATCAATGAAAAATCCTTATTGCATACAATTCCAAAAAAAATCTAATCTTTGGTATCAAAAATAACGGAATTTGAGTGAAACAAAGGGGAATAACAAGTTTTCCGCCTAATTTTAAACGCTTTCCTGACTTAAAAATTAACTTAATTATTTATTTGCTTCTAGAGCTGTATTATGTATTATTTTAGGCCTAAAACTAGACCTCATTAATGTTTTCTATTAAGAAAAGTAAAAGTGTGGCAAGACGAAAAAATGTTTTCTGTATTAAAGGTTTGTTTGACGATTTCCAATTCTCATATTGTTCGTGAGAATTTTGGATTTGGAGTTGGGTTTCCAACATTGCCTTCAGACATTTCGAGTCTTTTGATGAGTTGATTAGCGTCAACAAAATATTGGTGGCTTATAGACGGCTGAAAATACAGAAAACAATGTTTTCCTTACTGATAAAATCAATAAGATTTGCCTACCACATGAAAATAATAAAGAATCCTTCTGCTGGGATATCGCCCCAATCTAAAAACGCTTCATAGAGAAACTCTTATTGATTCTATTAGGTAGTTTTGGCTCTGTGCAGCGAGTTATGTGATGAAGAAGAGCAATCAATGGAAACAGCTAGGGAAATTATGACGATCGATTATATGCTCCTGCACGATTTCTTGGCAGTTTGCTTAAAAAATTCGTCAATGATCGGCGAAGAGTAGCATGTTAAGATGTAATACTTTTGCAACAAAAATCGCTTAGTTGACATCATTGAAGGGGTGGCTGTTAAAGCAGTGTTTTAGCACAAATAAACAGTGTGTGTTGAGTAGTATTGAACATTTATGTTTGTATGTACATACATACATACGTATGTATGTTCATAAAGTTGAAACTTTATGTGCATACATACATACATACATATGTATGTATGGAGAAAAAAAAGCTTCCAACGCCAAATTTTCATTTAAAAGTATACATTTTGTTGTCATGTCATTAATTTTTTCTTTTTTAGAAAACCAAACATAAAAACGATTTGTTTTTAACTTTTAATTAATAAAAGATATCTACATACCTATTTGCCAGACTAAATTCTTGCTTAATTTAAACAGGGGCAAAAGTACAATTTATTGTTGCTTACATACACAGAATGATTTAAAATACATACAACAACACTTGAAACCTCTTTAAAAAATGCTTATGAATTTATAAAATTGTTTTAAATTTTCTGATAGCTTAAACTAAAGGTTTAAAATAAATAGTAATTAGAAAGAAAACGCACTGGGTATAAAAAAATTTCTTAGCTGCACATGCACATGTTTTATGTCACGTCATTATCCGCTAATTACATGTGCTTCTTTTACATTTTCTATTTATGCTTCAAAACGAAATGTATTTATGTAGTTTTTGTATTTTTAAAAAATCAATTTTTAACATTTTCTCAGTGAGAAAATTATTTTAATTTTTTTTTGCTGAAATATGTATGTATGTATGTATGTATGTATATTATCTAACAAAATCACAATTTTATTCACATATGTACACATTTATCCAAATTATGTTTTATACTCTCTTTTAGTTATGGAATATGTTTTTTTTTTTATATTTTTTCACTCACTTCTTAAAACAAAAAAATTAAATGCCTAGAACCTCCACTTTTGGAGAATCTAAATAGCAAATTATTAGAAAAGGAACAATGAAATAAAAACGAAATCCAACAAAACAAATCGCACGTTTGTTCTGTTCAGCCCGTACTGCGCGACTGACTTAAAGAAAATGAATTGTCATGTACTTTAGTGGTTCAAAACAAAATCAATTTTTTATTATTATCAGGTTCGTTCATTTGTTCACTTGTTCATTCATCCATTCGTTCACTTAGTTATTTTATTCATTCGGCTTTTCATTTATTTTACTTGCTTTGCTCTTTCTCTTTACTTTAGATAATATTTAAATAAATTGGAGTAAATATTGTTTGCGTTTAAATGAGAGGGAAAGAGATGTCAAAGTGTTTCATTTCTAGTTCATTTTGTTGATAAAATCGAATGATAATAATGACCTGACGGCAACCCAGTTACATTTTGTTTATTAATTGTGAAAAGTGCTGCATGTTTTGACATGGTAAAGTAATAGTTTTAAGTGTTAAATGTGCAAATATACACACATACATGTACTACATACATATGTACGTATTTATATCAATACATAAAACAACTATTAACCAACTGCTTTTAAGCGGAAATTATGAAAAGGTTACTTTATTTGCTTCCATACTACATATGTACGTATATATGTACATATATGTATACAAATAAACCAATGTGTGTACATATGTATGTACATTTGGCGCCATCGCTTTTTATGGAAAAAAATTTGTTCCGCAAATTTTTCGATAGCTTTTGTCATGAGGAAACGGAAGTTCCCCTACGGCATATAAAAAAAATCATTTTCGAGCCGCCAGATGTTCAGTTTGTTTTCTTTGGTCTCTAAGAAGGCCTGGTACGTGGTAGGTGTGTTCGAAAAAAATATTGGGCAAGAAAACCCAACTGCCAATGGGCATACATTTAACTCCTCTATGAGTACTCCGAAGCAAATCTGTGTGATGGAGGAAATTTAATTTTCGAGCCGCCCAAATACGGGTCCCTAAAGAATTCCAATGTATGCCTAACCTCGAATAATTTTTTTCTCCCTACTAGGCTTCCTTAGGAGGCGCCCGTACAAAAATAGAAAAGAAATTGAAATTTGGATGCCTGAAAAGTAATGTTTTTGATATGTCGCAGTGAAACTCCTTTTTTCCTCCTGCCCAAAGCTATGTAAAACTCGATTGCTAAATCGACCCAGCCTAATGAACATACAGTGGGGAGCAGCGATGAGTACATGATTGCGTTTTCTTGCGTTAACAGTCTCATAGAAGTAGGAATTAAAATTTAAAATACAGTGAGCAGCACTGAAAGGAAACACTTTTCAGCATTTTTTGAAGCGGGGAAGTTTGTATTATTTATCTATACTTTGTGAAATTATGTGTGGGCCAAAAGAAAAATCACCCTATTGGAAGTTGCTTTTATTTTTGCAAATCGCAGCCAATCTCAAGACTGTTTTCGCATTTGTGAACTAGACAGATATAGAATACAGGTGAACAAACCATGGAGCGATACACCCACTCCCCAAGAACGCGGAATAATCGTGTCCATGACGAAGTTGACGATTTTTCGACTAAAATCATAATGCGATAAGCGATAAGGCTCATTTCCACCTCAGCGGGTACGTGAACAAGCAAAACTATCGCCTCTGGGTCACCGAAAATCCACGAGTGATGCACGATGAGCCATTACACCTTACACTTGTTCTTTTTTATTGCCAATGCATATGGACTACGTCATTGAACACACACGCCATTTCAACCGATAGACTCTGTGCTTTTAGCAACAGACTTGAAAAATTAGTTTTTTTTTAATCTCCTTTTCAACCCAAATTTATTTTTAAACAAACACCACAGCTCTGACGAAATTTTGCAAGATTTGAATTTTTTTTTTTTTGGCGATTCTTAAAACCACAACAAACGTTTTGAATGAAAAAATTAAACCAAAAACATGTTTGATTTTCTCTTTATCTTTATTGTTTTTGTAAAGCTTTCTGTATTGAATTATTGCTGAGGCATCAGTTACGCAAACAATTTTCAGGGGCTTTCTCCCTAAAAAGGCAGAAAATCAACAAAATTTTTAATTGTTCAAAGTCAATGTCTCGGAACACGTAAATTTATGTGTATAGAATGTTTAATGTGTTTCCAAAATTAGTTTGCTTTTGTCTTTATTTAAAATGCAGTTCAAAAGGTCAATGGTCGCAGCGCTTTATTTGAAAGTTAAGCAAAAAGCAATTTGAATGCTACAACATTTTAAACATATTCACATCGATAACAGGCAATTTGTATAATTTGTAGTGTTTGTGAATATATTATGTATGAGTATTTTAATTGAAAGTCATGGAGGCTAATAAATAATAAAAAAGAAACACACCGAAAAACTATTAAAAATTATTTTAGCTAATTGTATGTAGATGTGAAAATTTAGATCATCTAGGTCTCTTTATGTTACAAAGAAAACGATGAAGTAAAGGTATGGCCACATTGGCAAATGTTAGCCACCAAATAACTGTTGCATGCAAACTTATATCTGTCCACTTTTGTCCAAACCAACCCGACCACTTCTTTCTTGCTGACCTTTAGTTTGAGCAAATATGTATATGCATATACATAAATACCTAAATTTCATATAAGTTCATATATACTGAGTGTCTTGATTGCAGAGTTAACTGAGACAATCGAAAGGTTGCGGGTTCGAGTGCATCAGGTAGAAAATTTTTTTTTACAAAATCAATACAAATACCTGATAACAATTATAAGTTTTGTTCTTGATTTTTTCAATAAGGGTTTCCTTATCAAAATTATAGGACTTTCTTCTTGAAACAAATAGAACCGCAGATATATCTTATTTACTTTGCTCTAATTTATTAGGTGTTTACTAGGCACTGTTTTCTCGGTGCATGTGAAACAGTTGTACTTTCCAATGACCGGTGGAGTAAATAATTAGTTCAGTTATATTCATAAGTAGCAAACCTCGCATTAAAGACCTGCGAAAGTTTTTTGTCCCTTTTTTTTTTTTTTTGATAGATTAATTTACACTGACATTAGAAGGCTTTCAAGCCTACTTGAAATACATGGGTAGCTGGCGAGATGCTCTAACTCAACGGTGGATCAAACCACGTGGTGTAATTCTGACGTTACACCACCGCCTCCGAACAACTGGTCCAACTGCTCGGGTGGCAATTTATTTGCTAATGTTCTTGGACCATAACAGAACCCCTTGCTGAAGGGTTCGAGTTATCTAAACCCTACTGCAATGCGATTCCATGGACGTCATTGGGTCAGGTCTACGGCTGGTAGCCCGAAATTTCTAAGAACATCAGGCTTTAAATAGCCCTGTTGATTCCGCCGTTCCAGTTTCTCACAAAGCAGATCATTGCGGGGATTGATCGAAATTGAGTAGTAATAGTTCAGAGGGCCGAGTCATAATAGACTCTTCCAGAACCAGATACCGTTTTGTCACACCAAAGCCTCATTTTCGAGACAAAAGCGAAAGCACATAAGTGACTATTTTAATCGTGCTTGCAAAAAAAAAAAAATTCTAGCTAGACACTTACACATTTTCGAATCCAATTCGTAAATGTACATATTTTCTATTCCAAAAAGTTTTATATGTAAATATTTTTTGCATTTCTTTTGCAAAGAACTTTCACCCTTTTACTTGGCGACTGAAACAACAGCATGTTGCATGTTGCCCGACAAAAATACACATAAAGCAACAGCAGAAATTTGCTGAATGCTCGTTTTATTTTTATTTTTTTTTTTCTGGTAAAGATTTTATTTTAAGTTTTGCTTGCCGTTTATGGCAAAAAGCAAAAGATCTGGTTCGGCAAGTGGCTTACGTGACAAAACTGCATAAAACGAACAAGTATCATGGCAAACGATGCTGTGTGGTGTTTCAACTTGAAGGCAGAAATTAAACTAAACAAGAAAAGAAATACTTTTGAATTTACGAGTACGCATTTTAAAGAAAAATCACGAACAAAATAATCACTTCGAGTTGATGACAGAGGCTTAACAGCAAGAAGGCTTGCGCAAATAAAACCGTGAACTTTTTTTTTGTTTCCCCACAATTCCTCCGAACGACGCATCTGCTTTATGTATGGTGATACCGCTTTCTCTTCCAATACAGATTCAATTTCATCCATTTTAAAATGGGAAATAATTATATAAATAACTAGAGTGTGTTGTTGCGTCTGGTATTTCGATTATTTCTAAGATAAAGTATTTCATCTGTTAAAAATCTTCAATGCGATAAAAATATAATCTTGTTTGAGTCAGAAATAAGCATAAAAATACAAACAATCAAATATTTGACATTAATGCGTTTTTGATGACGTACATAAGCACACGTGATGACGCACACACACACACACACACACACACACACACATATGTGTGTATGTATATACTGCATATATAGCAAATAACGACAGCCGTACAAGAAGGCAAAAGGTGCAAAACACGATAAAAGTGCGATAATTTCACAAATGCGGCGACAGTTCAAGAATTTGATCAGCCAACTCAAACTTTTAGAAAAATAATTATTGTGAGTCTCTAAAATTGTTTTCTATTTGGGAGCAGATAAAATTTGTTTGAAAAGGTTACAAAATTAGGAAAAATTCGTTAAAACAATTTCCCTTGCTGGGGAAATTTTAGTTCGAAAAAAGAAACTATTAAAATTAATTTATATTTGAGATCAAATTAACATACACACATGAAAAGTGTTAAAATTGGTTTATACTAAAAAATTACCCTTAAAGGGAAATTTTTATGCTTTTTTTTATATTGTAAACAACTTATATAATGTTTATGTTTTTTTTTTTCTTTTAGAAAAAATCTACAAAAGAAATTTCCCCTAAAAGGGAAATTTTTATTTAATTAGTTTTAATATTTTAAATTGTAAAAATAACTTTTTAAACGTTTTTACCGAAAACTATTTGACAATTTGAGGTCTAGCTTTTATTTTAAAAATTTCCCCTAATAGAAAAAAATTTCATTAGTTTCAAAATCTCCCTCTGTGGGACATTTTTATGTAGCATAATATTTTACTTTACGTCCATGGAAAACAATGACTTCTCTGAAATTTTAAAGAATATTCATGTGTTAATGTTATGTTTCGCGGGCTGCCGATCATGAGACCGGCCCACTTGGGGGGTCCTAGAAATGTTCTTTTGTGCTACCCGAAGAGCGTGTAGTTCCTACACAGCCCCACACACCTGCCGCGGGTTCCGTCTTGAGCGGATGAACGGCTCTATCCTGTCCAATCCGCACTTCGGAACACCCATCAGCCCCCATGTAGTGTCGGTCTGCCCAAGTGATTGGCTCTGTTGCTAGAGAGAGCCGGACATCGACAGAGGAAATGTTCGACACTCTCCTTCTCTGCAGAAGTTATTGTATGAAAGATTTAGTCTTCTCTTCCACTAGAGTGTGTAGCCTTTGTCTTGGAAAGTCCAACAAAGTCAAAGTTCTCTTGCTGGGCCACGTGAGTACCGATATTCGGCAGGTGATCTCATGCGACCATCTGTCCTGCGCAGTTCGAGGGGCCATACATACATGTGTATGTGTGCATTTTTAGGGTGCATACGAGGTTGTGTTTTTAGTTTGAGCTTATTGTAATATTTAATTATTAACTAAAATTTTTTAGTTTATTTCAACCATGTGAATCTAACTCTGACTTATTTTTTTCTTTTATTAATTCTTGCTTATTATGAAATAATTTCACCAAAAGCCATCAAAATTGCGTCTTCTGATATGCATGTATGTATGAACACATACATACATATTTCAATTCACAAAAATACGTACTTACGTACGTAGTAACTGCGTGTAAACGTTGCAGAGAAGCATATGATCGCTTTGATCATGTGCGATTGCTTGTTTGTTGTATACGAGTACATGTGTGCGGCTCTGGGTGGGTGTGTTTCTTCTCATATATTTTTGCTATAGTTTTTAATTTATTTATTTTTTTTAATTGGAATGTACTTGGTTTCGTGTATACATAAGTATTTCTTAAATTTCTAGCCAAATATTTACTTAAGCAACAAAAAAATGATGACTTAATATTCTTGATAAATTGAACGTATAAATATCATGACATTTCATTTCAAAGTTTACATATCAAATAAAGCAGGGTTTTTTTTGTTTGTTTAATAATTAACATTTTTTTTTTCAATGAAAACAGAAGAAGAATTTTTAAAAGCTAAACAACATACTTAACCCAATTTCAAGAACTCGTTTTTTTTTCAAAAAAAAAAAAAAATTTTTTTTTTGCCAGCCAATGTATTATGTACATATGTAAATAAAAACCTAATTAAGTTTTTTCTCATAACGAAAGCTGTGTTCGAAAATTCGAACATGTTAGAATTTTAGAGTTTCCAGCAACTATTGCAAATAAATAATGGCTCAATTCATGAGCTTAGTTGTAACTTCAAAAGTGCTCACACAACATAAACCATTGACAAATATCAGACTATAGTTCGATTTAAATTCCTCAGAATTGAGAAAGATTTTTTTGTGTGCTAAAATTGTAATGATCAAAAATTTTTTTTAATCAGCATGCAAATTGCTTGCAAATTGTTTTTAATTCTTATTATTTATAAATATTTTATCGGTGAGTGTCGCTTCAGAAATATGATTTTACGGGCTCTTAGTGCCTAAAAATACCCAGGTAATTTAATTTCTCCTTTCGAAGCTTAAATGCTGTTTTCGAAATTGTAATTTTGCAAATAAAATATATATGTACATACGTATAATGAGGAACTGACAATAAACCAGTGTATTATTATGAGAACTGCGAAAAATCACAAAGTTCTCTTTTAAAATTTTAAGTGGTTATTCAAAAGTTTTTAGCACTTGTTGTGGAAAAATACTTTTCTTCAAAAATAAATGAATATTGTTTATAATTCTTAACGAATCAAATATATTAAAATTTATTTATTAATTTTATTTTTAAATTACAGTTTTTTTTTATTGCATATTTTCGCACTACGAATGACATGTATAAACAAGTAGCAGATGTATGGAGGTGGAGTGTGTTTTTTCCAGATGAAGGTGTCATAGTGGTGAGGTGCACATTTTCCTAATGGCGGAGTCACGTGTAAGTGTTTATTTTATTTTTTCTGCATTATAAACAAATTATCGTATCGTAAATTAAGCTAAAAAAATCGTCAAATCTAAACATTGACAACCACCATATCTTTTCGATAGGTTATTGTCCCCTAGCCACATAAATTACGAAATTCTATCAATAGGTTGATTTTAGAATTTGTTTTTTGGGGTTCTGTACTCATGCGAGTGAAAACGAAACCCTATTACTGAGGCCTCGCCGTCCGTCCGTTCGTTCGTCACAAGTCCCATTCTACCAAACGCGAAAAGACAACAAACACTAAAAACAACAAAAAGTTAAACTCTAAAGGGGATCCCCATACAAGAAATTAGGAAAATTTGCTGTAACTTTTGGACCTTAACAGATAGACTTGAAATTTGCACAGGATATGCAGTTACCAGGCCTATACAACAACAAAAAAAAAAAACAAAAAGTAAAAAATTCAAATGCTGCCCTACGCACCGGGACAACCTTTAATTTGAAAATTGGCTGTAACTTTTCAGCCGTAACAGATAAGAGGCTTGAAATTCAGGCGGTATATGAATGTAAACATTCTAAAAGCAATAAAAAGTTAAAAAACTAAAAAGGTACTTCATACAAGGGATCTGCCACTTGCAAGGTAGTGCCGAACCCTTGTCGTGGGTGACAGTCTTGTACTTGACCCAATTTTTTTTTTTTTTTTTTTTTTTTTTTTAATTTTTAAAGAGACTGTAGATTTCTTATCGCAACTTTAAACATGACCACACAATATGTAATCAATTTTCAATTGTGCGAGCTTCAAACTTTTCTAATATCATTTGCTAATACTTTTCATCAGGCTTGAATTTGATTTTTACTGTGATAAATTTGGAGTGATCAATATTTTTAAAGAAGACAAGAAAAATAAAGATGAAGACTTACTGGCTGGGGTGTATGCCACGGCTGTCTCACGACCACCAGGTCGCTCATCAGCACCCAAATTTGCTTTGTAATATAATTTTTCAAGAGATTAAAATTATTATTTTTGGGGTTGATCAGAAACAAGTGATAAGAAAATATATTTTCTTGAAAAAATTTGAAATTTTCCATTTTTGAAAATTTACAAAATAGTAAAAATCCCCAAATATTTCCCCGCTTTATTGTTTATCAAAAGTCTCTGAATTTTGGAAGGAAAAGAATATGTGATTGTGTGTGTGTGTGTGTGTGTGCAAAATATGAGCAAGAAAATACAAAGCGGCTCTCGAAACGCTCCAAAGTTTGTATGGACTAAAGAAAACTGCACGAATTTTCTTTAGAATATTTGCAATTTTCGAATAATTCGAGAAACATAATAAGCACAATTAATACCAAGAAACTAGAAAGTTCAACCTCAGAAAAATCACATCATTCATACATGAGGGATTAAATTCAAACATTTCAAGTAGACAGACAATACGTGCTAATGACTTTATACATACATACGTATGTATGTACTCGTATATATGTACCTACATATATGTATCTAGGTGCCTGTGGTTCAATCGAAAGTCAAATTAGAGAAAAGAAAAAATAAAATAGAGAATACACCAATAATGCTCGTTATAAACATTCACGGAGCAAATTGAAAGAAAACTAAGAAAGAATATAAACAATGTATAACAAAATACGTATGCACGCCCGTACATCCGTACGTACGTACGTACGTATGTACCTTGGCCAAGGTTAAAGATTATTGAAAATAATAGAAACAAAAATATCCACCCAAATGCAACAAACACACTTTTAAACATACACAACACACTATTATTTATGTACTTTCTTGTGATTTATAAATAGATCACATTTCTTCACTGAAAGCATTTTTTATACAAATATTTTTTCCAAGAAATAACAGCATACATACATATGTATGTATGTATTTCCTTTGCAAAGTATTTGAATTAAGGTGTAATGATTCGTGGTGGAAAGAAAACAAACATTCCTGTTTAAAAGAATTATGTGCTGTAATTACAAAGAGCGACATTTTTTCAATATATTTATGAAAAAAAAAAAAAAAATATATATAACGGGTTATCCATTTCGTGGTTTCAAAAGTATAGAACTGGAATTCGTCATATGTCAAACTAAGTTGTTAAACCAATTTTTTTCCTCTCAGTTGAAAGTCTGACATTGAGCAAAATGGTTCGCTTAACTATCACACAACCACAACGCATAAAAATGATCAAAACAAACTACAACTATGGTGATTCTGCCACAGCCACAGCCACATGTCGCGCTTTAACAGGAGATTATGCTTTACATAATTCTCCAACTACGCAAGCAATTGGCAAAATTGTGAAGAAATTTGAAGAGACTGGAGAGGTTACAAATATTGTAAGGCCTGTGCCTTACAATATCGTTTCGCTCGTTCCGCTGAAAATATCGCTGCTGTAAGTGAAAGTGTTGCCGAAGAACCGAATGTATCGATTCCTCGTCGTTCTTAGGACTGAATTAGAGCTGTCTTACGGCATATTATGGTGTATTTTACATTTTTACATACATCCATATAAAGTCCAGCTCACACAACAACTGAAGCCAACTGACCACTCACAATGTCCTAGATACGTGGAATGGTTGCTGGAACAACAGGCGGTGGGCGGCGATTTTTCGAACAAAAATTTCTCACTCGGTGGGTATGTTAATAAACAAAATTGTCATATTTGGGGCTCTGAGAATCCTCAAGTAATTAAAGAGAGGCCATTACATCCAGAAAAAGTCACTGTTTGGTGCGCTCTTTTCTCCGAAGGTGTGATTGGACCTTACTTCTTCGAAAACGACGATGGAACGACTCACCGTCTGCGTCAATTCGGAGCGTTATGGTCATATAGTAACCGCCTTTTTTATGCCTGCTATTGAAGAATACGACTTGGAGAATATGTGGTTACAACAAGACGGTGCCACATGCCACATGCCACACAACTCGAACGAATATGGCTTTATTGCAAGAGAGATTTCCTGGCCGCATAATTTCTCATCGTGGCCACCAAGATCATGCGATTCGATGCCATTAGACTTTTTTTGTGGGGCTACGCGAAAGACTTTAAGCACTTAAAAACCAACATTCGTCAAAAAGTAGTCGAAAATTACCTCAAAAGAATCAATGCTTGCAACATTTCGCGTGGAGGTCATTTAAATGATGTAGTGTTTCACACATAATTTCCATGTTCAAACTTTATAATAAAAAAGAAATATCATGAAAAAAAAATATTTTAATGGAATTTAACCCCACGTTAATTTTTTTTTTTTTTTTGCAAATTCTTTGAGAAAATTTTGCTTATTATTTTAATTTTAAATAGATTGCAAATAAAATAAAATTAAAAAAAAAAATATGTGTTTTATTTACGTTTACTTTTGAAACCGCAAAATGGATAATCCGTTACATTCCAATCAGCAGAAAAACACAGTGACGAAATTGAAAGGTGATAAATAATGTTAAGCTGCTGCTTAAAAACAGTATAATATTAGTCATAACCTGGATTCGAAGCATTTGGGATGAGCGTTGTGGTGGACGTGAAACAGCTGTTCCCCAGCCAATAAGTCTTCAACTTTGCTTTTCTTGTCTTGTCACAATAGTGAAATATTTTTTCTAGGGTTGTATTTGCTCACTTCGCTGTGTTTCTATTTTGTTGTATGTATGTATGTATGTAGGTGTGCTGAGAATTGCTGTTGTGTTGAATAGAAAATTTGTCAAATTGAACATAAACTCTGCCAAATGAATTTTTCCTCGTGTAGTAAAAAAAAAAAAAAAATTAAAACCAAATTCATGTTCTTTTCGTTCCTGTTGAATTATTTCCCTTTTAACATTAATTAACTTTGTAATTTGATTGCTTTTGAAAGCAATTAATTCAAGAATATAAATAAAACATTCCGAAATATAACAATAAATTAAAATTGTACGATTGTATGGAAATCTGAAATAAATGAAGTTCATTGAAACCGACAACATCTTCACACGCACTAAAGTTCGTCTGTTCGTCTGTTTTGAAGAGCCATTTTTGCATTAAAATTATTTATTCAACTTTAGCAACAGTTGTGATTCAAGAATAATAAAACCTCAATTACGCCATTAATATTTGCAGCAGAACCTCTTAACGAAATACAGACGGAGGTACAATAGATGAGGCAAACAATTCTCCAAAGAAAAAAAAAAATAAATAACAAATAAGAGTGTTATATTCGGCTGGGTCGAATCTCAAAGGCCCTTCACAATATTAACGCTTACCAGCTTATGCTGTATCTCCGCTAAAAGTGGACTGATATTGCAATTAAAAATGTTTTTTATTACCAGAAGTACTTGTAAGTCCTGCAAACTGCTTTAGTTTGCAGGACTATGGGAATGGGGCTATTCCCATTTGATATACAAGCTGGTAATCTTTCTTTCTGCTGCCACACAGTAGAAAAAACAAAAAAAAAAAAAAAAAGTCAAAAATTTGTCAAGTATTCAATGGTGCGTCAAAAGTTGGCCAATTTTTGCAGTTTGCGTTGAAGGAGATGTACTGCTTGCGATAACGCTCTTGAGAACACCCCTGATTTTTAACTCACTCAGCTGTCGGATGAAAAAGCCGATGGATAACGCATGACCGATTCTTTGTGACTCGGCCTTTAACACTTGTTGTGAAGGGTATATACATACATACATATGTATGTATGTACAAACGTGCGTCAATTCAATTAAACACATACATACACATTAATATAATGTGATTTTCATATGCATGTGTACAAACTAGGCCGGGTCGATTTGTATTTACAAAAATTTGTAGTTATTGCGCGCCTACGAATTTTCGATAGCTTTTGGCATATTCCTCTACCGCAATAATAATTTTCGTGGCATTCGATTTTCCATTTTTTTTTTTTTGTATTTTTCTATGGTAGTTCCTTTAAGAAAGCGTGGCACGGGGTCGTTGAGTTCGAAAAATCATTGGGGGATGGTCATACATTTGATTCCCCTACGGTGATCCTGGGACAAGTAGTGTTGTGGGGGAAAATTTTATTTTCGAAGCATCCAAAGAGCAGTTAAATGTATAACCAATCCCCGACAATTTCTCCTCCCCAATATTTTTTTTCCTACACACCGATCCGTACCACTGTTCCTTTAGGAGACCGCCATAGAAAAATGAAAAACTTCAAATCAGATGCCTCGAAAATTATTTTTATATGTCCATAGTGAAAATTGGAGGCCTCGAATATGATTTTTTTTTTCATGCCGAAATCCATAGAAAAATCGATGGCACAACATCGATTGCTAAATCGACCCACCCTAATTAACACTAAATGTACATTAGAGTAATTCAAAAATATATGAGATTTTGAGATGCATTTTTTTGCCTCCCCAAGGCCGCTTTGTTTCTCATTTAACAAAATAACTACGCATACTAAAACTTGAAACAGCCGGACCACATTCGGAGGCTGCTGGAAGTATAGAGTAAAATGGTAAATGACGTTTTGTGTGAAATTTAAAATATATATTTTGTTAATTGTAATACAGGCAGCCTTGTGCAACAAAATATTTTAGGGGTTTTCCATTTTGAACCAACCTAATGTGCATACATACATACATTGTAAATTGTGGTTTGTGTAAGAATTTCCAGTGTTTGTTTGAAATAATTATCCTTTGAAGAAGTGTATTTCTACTTCAATTTTCTGTATTTACACATACGTATGTATGTTTACATGTAAACTTAATACATACTCACAAATTGATAACTAAACAGAAAATCAATAAATTTGTTTTATCCAAATAAATTGATTTGCTGACGGCATTATCCTCTACAACGTAAAGCAACACTTAATGAAACCGTATGATAACATTTTATTTGCCGTCTTTTTTTTATTTTATTAAACTTCCAATTCGCGTTTTATTATTTAGAAAAATAAAATGTGTAACCGTGAACTTCGTGAACATCTACAAATGGTTGTTAAAGAGTGACTGAAGCGATTGATTGAGGATTGCGCGCTTTTCAATGCTGTTGTACATTCTCTCACCACTTGCAATCGTCAGTCGCACATGTGTTGCCACCAACCCCCACAACGTTATACTGTGATTTACAATATAAGGGAGTATTTCGAAAACAACTTACGCAAGTATTTTACGTTGGCCATTTATTAGTGGCGTAAACAGTGTTGCCGCTCGTCGCAATTTTACACTTTTTGGCGGCCTGTGAATTTTTATGCGACAGAGATTTGAAATTTTCACCTCAGAGTGTGTAGTTGCGAGGCCATTATAACAACAAATACCAAAAAGTAAACATTTAAACGTTGCCCTATTACATATATGTATATGGGCACACCCTCTAGTTTGAAAAGTAGCTACAACTTTTGAGCCGCAAGACATAGCGACTTGAAATTTACACGGTGCATGTAGTTGACTGGCCTCTACAACAAAACAAATATTAAAAACTAAAGATAGATTTTCTTAATTGCTAAAATTATATTTGTTTGTGCATGATTTTCTACTTGTGGGTAAAACCATGTTAGAAAGGATTAAAGCCAGCATTACCTAAAATTTGTTTATAGGTATATTGTGTAATAAAATCGAGCACACACACACACACACACACACACACAAACTCGCACACATTCTTTTCGCTCAGCTACACCTGCCATATATTTAGTTTAGGTCTAAAAAATATACCTTATTAATGTTTTTTGTCTTTTTCAGCCGTCTATATGCCGCCGGCATTTTATTGATGCTAATCAACTCATTAGTAGACTCGAAAAATCTTAAAAGAATGTTTGAAACCCAACTACTTATTCCATAATTCCCATGAACAAAATGAGAATTAGAAATATTCAAACAAGCCTTTAATACCTTTAAGATTCGTTGAGTCCACTGATAAGTTGATTAGCATCAATGAAATGTCAGCGGTATATAGACAGCTAAAGAGACAGAAAACATTAATAAGTTCTATTTTCAGACCTAAAATAATACATTTAAGGTGAAAGAAAAATGTACGTATTTTGCTACTAGATTTTAATAAACGAGGGATTATTTATTTAAGTTTTTTTATGTGCAGTTTTACGGAAAAACAATAAAACTGGAAAATAGAGCATCAAAACAAATTTATTTTGAAGCTTTTTTTGATTAGAAAAACATATTTTCTACAAATCAAGAGGGAGAGAACGAATGAGAGAATTTTTTTTTTTCATTTCCTGCACATTTGTGGTTTTTGGCGTTCCAGCTACTTTGGCCAACTTCCAAAGTTCAGAGAGTTCTTTTCGTTTTACTCTAATCACTCCGAACTAGTCGAAAATCTTAACAGACCTTTTAATGGCAATGCAGACTGTCGTTGCAAAATCTAATTTATTTTTTATCGCTAGTTTTTTCTTCTATTTTAATATCAACAATGCGTAGGGATTTTTGTGGGAGACATTTTATCAAAGTGTAGATGTTTTTTTAGGATTTGTATGTATTTTTTTTTCCAGAAATCTACTGGCAACATTGGTTGTGAAATTTCACGATTTGGGGAAATTTAAAAATTTTGTTTTTGGTTCAAATGCTTTTATGCGAACTCTCGAACAGGTTCGAAATAGTGAAATTTACAGTTAGGCATATACATACATATGTATGTGTAAATTAAATTGAGAGTTAAAATGAGTTTCCCGCCTACAAATTGATTTATTCTTTGTACAAAAAGCAATACAAATTTTATCGCTTAAAATAACAATAATAATTTTTACTTAATTAGCAACTAACAAATTAACTGAAAGAAAATATTTATTGATGTCCAGGTATCAATCAACATATTAAAAAAAAAAAAAAAAAAAAAACCTGTCATGCCTGCCAAAGTATCAGGAAATTTATTTCGTGTACATACATACACATGTATGTACGAAACTTAACTAAAAATTTGGCAATTGGTAGTTATTGCAAGTAGACATTAAACAGTGGTCATATTTACCTAGGCTTGCCAGATTCTGCAGAGAAGTAAGGGGAGCACAGTTCATTAACAAAAAAAAAATCATCAAAATACCAGAAAAAAGAGCACATTTTTAACAAACGCAAAATGTTCCACTTCATTTAAATATTATTTTAAAATAATTTAGGAAATGACAAACAAACCAAAGCACGTGTGGGCAAACTGTTGGAAATAAGAATTTAATGACGGTGAGTGGCACATTTCACGACCCCTAGGGTGCGCAATGCGACAGTTATTGCACATTTTGTGCAATTTTTCATTTGTTTAAAAAAAAAACTCATCTGGCAAGTGTCTATTTATTTACCCACTGTAAAAATCGTATACAATTTTCTATACTTTACTATACAGTTGAATACTTCGTAAGGTATACATACGAGGAGAGCAAAAAAAAAAAAAGGTGGTTTCCTTTATTGGAAATTTTTAAATTTTGTTTTGGCCCCTTTAGGGGAACCTGGCCAAAATGTTCATACATACACATACGCATATGTATGCATGTATACATGACCAATACAACTTTCTTAACTTCGACAAACTTGTTTTGTTTTACCAATTTTTGGTAGTTTGTTCTTGTTGCAAGCGTTGTCCTATACTACATGGCATGGCTTGATATGACCTTTATGTACCCTTCTTTGCCGGCTTTTTGTTTTGTTTGTATTTGATGACGTAGTGAGTGAAACTTGTTCCTTTCTCTTGAAATGAGAAACTTAAAACGAATTAATCTAGACCAGGTGTGAGAAAGTCAGCCCAATCAATCGTTGTTTGTTTAATGCTTTTGATAAAAAATTAAAAATTTTGAAATTTTATAAATTTCCAATTGTTAATTACATAATCGGGCTTTTAATCAATTTTACTTATTTAGAATTGTGAAATGTTTTTTTGTGGTAAAATTGTATTGATCAATATTTTTAAAGAAGGCAAGAAAAGTAAAGTTGAACACTTCTTATCAGCTGGGGTCCATCCAGGTTATAATTAATTGCATACTGTTTTTAAGCAGCAGCGCCATCCGTCTTCATTATTGGCTGGCTATATTTAATGTTATTGATCAACTTTCAATTTTATCGCTGTATTTTTCTGTTGATTGGCATGCATCTGTATATATTTTATTCTCTTATTAGCATCCAATTAAGCTTTGTGTTTCTTACTGGAATGAAACACCCATGGTTGTACCCCAGCCAATAAGTATTTATCGTTTCTTTTCTTGTCTTCTTAAAAAATATTGATCAATACAATTTTACCAAAAAAAAAAAAAAAAAAAAAAAAAAACTCCTTGCTCAGAGCTGGGAAGGAGTTTTTTTCGGGACA
The DNA here is from genome assembly GCA_963662145.1 of Sturmia bella. Lineage (NCBI taxonomy): Eukaryota > Metazoa > Arthropoda > Insecta > Diptera > Tachinidae > Sturmia > Sturmia bella. The sequence continues at coordinate 73,773,543 of OY759169.1, read as the reverse complement.
AAATTGTAGTGATCAACCTTTTTAAAGACAGGAAAAGTGAAGTTGAAGTCTTAATGGCTAGAGTACATATCATGGCTGTTTCACGTCCATCACACCCCCCAGGTCATAACTAATTGCATACGGCAGCAGCACTCAGCCATCTTACTATGTATGCTTTTTATTTAAATTTAAATTACCGCATAACCCATTTCACTTAGCGGACGAAGGGTGCCCTTTGTAATTTGGATTTTACTTTTATGTAAAGGCCAGGGTCCATACATACATACATACATACATAGATATACAAAGCAAAATTCAAGATTCTGCCTTATGGGGATCAAACGCTACAGCTGATTTTTAAACAAAAGGATACCTCCTCACGTATTAAAAACCATTTAAATGTAAATTTTTTGTTATTCTTGGGTTTTGTTGTTGTAGATGCTAGTTAACTATGTACGTATCTTGTGCAAATTTGAAGTTTACATCTTTTCCGCCCATGTACTACGCACCATATAATTTTCAACTTTTTGTTATTTTTGGCCAGGCAACCACTTTTGCGCCTCAAGAACTTCTTCTTATTTTCAAACTAAAGGGTGCGCCCATGTACTACGCACCCTTTAATTATCAACTTTTTGTTATTTTTGGCCAGCAAACTACATGCTTTGTGCAAATTTCACGTCTCTGATCGTTCAAAAGTAACAGCTAATTTTTAAACAAACAAAAAGGTGCCATCATGTTTTGGGTTCTCTTTAAATTTCATGTGTTTAGTATTTGTTGTAGAGGCCAGGACACAGACATACTGTGCAAATTTCAAATTTCTATATCACATAGTTCCAAAGTTATAAATAATTTTCAAATTAAAGGGTGTTCCATGTTTTAAGTACAATTTAAATTTAAAATTTTTTAGTATTGTTTATTGTAGAGGCCATCTTTATCTCCTACGGGTTCGAAAGTTACAGCTGATTTGCTGAATATCTGGTATGGACACATTCTTCCGTTTTCAATATTTTGCTGTTTTTATTTTTTGTTGTAGTAGCGACCGGGTAACTGCATATCCTGTGAACATTTCACTCCTTTAGCTCTTACCGTTAGGGAGTATGGGCGCTGTGACGGACGAACGGACAGCGAAGTCACAGTAATCTGAGTACTGAACCCTGAAAAATATAAAATAAAGCCCTATTCATTCACCATTGCCATTGCAAATCATAGACATAAACCAGCTTAAGTAGTTGTTACACAAACCAACATTAATTATTGTAGTTTACGTAGTAGTTTTTGCGGTGATTTTGCATTTAAGATTTTGTCCTTACTAAGTGGTTGTTGTTTTAACTGCCATTTAATTTCTTTTACATTTGAGTGGAGGCTTCAAAAACAAATTAACAGCCAGTTTATAGGACGCGACACAGCTCACTGGCGTCGAGCCAATTCAAGGGCGAATACAACTTAACCCGCGTTAATTCGGCCACATTTCAATATCTGTGATATATTGTCGCAAATAGTAGCAAACATTTTTAAACAAAAACTTTCCATTCAATTTAGTCAGCAACAATTTGATTGAAACATCTAAAATACATACACGCATACATATGTACATTAATAAAAAACCGAAAAAGTTCTTTAAAACATTTGAAAATGTTTTAAATATGCTCTAAATACTTAAAAGAAACGATCCAAGTAGTTTTTTTTTCCAATTCCTATGTATGTTTATTATTATTCATGCGTACTTATGTACGTGCATGCATACATGAGTGTACGTACATACATACATACGTACACACGCAATTACATTCTATCTTTTCTTTGGCGAGTACAAACGTTATTCATCCAACCTTGACACTTTTGGTGAGAAAAAACGTCTCCTGTAAACAAAAATAAATTGACAGTTACTATGTCTTTAAAAAAAGACTCTCGAACGCTCCCGTTCTATAAACTGAAAAAAAGAAAAATAATGCAAAGCTAGCGCTTTCTGACGACGAGTCGCTTCCTATAAACTGGCTAAATTTTACAATAATGTATATGTATATGTATATGTATATAGCTATGTGTTTATATAGGTCTGTATTTATATACATAGGTCTGTATTTATACAGAACTGTATTTATATAGATCTGTATTTATATAGATCTGCATTTATATTTATATTTAAATAGGTCTGTATTTGTATAGGTCTGTATTTATACAGATCTGTATTTATTTAGGTCTGTATTTATATAGATTTATTTAGGTCTCTGTTTACATAAATACAGATCTATACAAATACAGATCTATATAAATACAGACCTCTTTAAATACAGACCTATATAAATACAGACCTATATAAATACAATCTATATAAATACAGATCTATATAAATACAGATCTATATAAATACAGATCTATATGAATACAGACCTAAATAAATACAGACCTATTTAAATACAGACCTAAATAAATACAGATCTGTATAAATACAGACCTATTTAAATACAGACCTATATAAATACAGACCTATACAAAGACAGATCTATACAAATACAGTTCTATAAATACAGATCTATACAAATATAGATCTATATAAATATAGACATACATATCTCTATTACAGATTTATTAACCGAAACTATAATACATACTTACTTTGATTTATATTGCAGATACCGCAGTGGGCCCATTAACAATCAATCGAACGGTTTGAGTTGGTTGCAACGCAATAATCCCAGTCGAGGGGGCAGTGCATGTCTCCAATCACCAACTATTAAAAAACAATATTTTAAAAACTATCATTTCTTCATTGTTTAAAAACACTAACTTATGTCTAGACCTTCTTAGCCTATTGATAAATTCCCCATTGGAAATGTTTAGGGTTGATAAGTTTCTTTTTGGAAAATTGTTACTATCGATATATTTTCTATTAATTCAGGTACAAAATTAGACCTTTTTCAGCTGTCTATATGCCGCCGACTGAAAACATTTGAAAGGTCTATTATTGGACCTGAGTTAATACATTTCAATTGGCTCTTAAAGCAATTAAATAATTAAGTTCATATTTGATATATCTTTTATATAAAAAGGCGCTAAAAAGATTTTTCATCAATACATTTTAAAAGTAATTTGTAATATTTGTAGAAATAAATTTTAAATTTTCCACAAAAATGTTGAATTTATGAGTGGGGTACACTCATAAATTCATGCTTATTTGTATTATTAAGTTTTTGTTTATTTAAAGAAATAAATACAATAAAATAAAAATACAAAAATAAAAATACAAAAAATATTTAAAGAACGACATAAATATGTAAAATTGTTTTATTTTGAGTATAAAAATCGTCAAATTTCAGCTTTAAATTTTCGAAATCCCACTGTGCACATCAAATTATATTTTTAAATAAAATTTCCTTAGCATACATTCAGGCGCAAATAACTTTTCGAGTTTGTGTCTTAAGTCTTTCATTTTAACATTTAGAATTTTTTCGAAGACACGACACGAACTGTTTTCCTCTTTAATTCTTCGGTGTATAATTAACTTTTTTTTTTTAATAATTTCGTGACTTATAACCCATTAAAATTTTTTTCACCGTTTTAAAGGAATTTAAACCAGGAATGGCTTAAGGAAACGACGAGTTTTTGCAAATTGTACGGACAGACGACGGGATTATTTATATGTCGTTCAAATATTAATAATTAATACAAATAAATAATTTTTTTTTTGCTACAACAACATAATAATCATAATTACTAGGGGTTAATATAAACAACAAACAGACAGGTTCAAAGGCAAATGCAAATTTTTAAAAAATCGGACGGAAACCGTTCAAAAATTTAATTCTTTTTAAAAAACTCATCTATTATCCACTTAATTGAAAAAAATCGTTCTCAAAACGACCCTTCTTAAACACACTATTAAAACAGAACCTTAACAGCACGTTTTTTAAAGAAGTGTTTTCTTCAGAAGTAGGAAGAAGGAAATTACTGCTTTTACGAAAATATTTTTTTTGGAAGGTATTTTTTTAAACGAGGTTTTTTTAAAAATATTGCTCTTACTACTATATACATATACTATTTTTTACAAAAGTACTTTTCCATAAAAGTATTTTTTTATAGCAAGCACTCATTCAAAAAATTTCTTTTTATTCATTAAACATTAATAGATACTTACTACTTTCATTTCTATTTCGGATACTCCAGTTGGTCCATTAGCAATCAATCAATCGGTTCAAGTCGAAGTTACAACGAAATAATCCCAGGAACTCGAGGGGACAGTGCATATCTCCAACCACCAACTATTGAAAGAGCAATATTTTAAAAACTATTATTTCTTCTTTGTTTAAAAACACAACTAACTTATGACTAGCATTTCTAAGCATATCGACAATGTGTAATATCTATAGATGTAATTTTTAAACTATAAATTTTCCACAAAAATGTTCAATTTATCCACCTATTATAAATTCTACAGAAAAAGTTATGGATAAATTTGCCACAGAAAATCTCATTAGATCGAAAAATTCATATTTTTTTTTTTCTTAATACTGACAATTTTTTAGGAATGTAAAATGTACTTTTTAGAAAAGTATTTTTATTTTAAAAAAGTTCTCTTTAAAATTGTTGCTTTTACGAAAATACCACAAGTACTACTTTTTCAAAAATCTTTATTTTTGCAGTGAAACTTTAATACATACTTACTTACTACCTTCATTTCTATTTCGGATGCTCTAGTTGCTCCATTAACAATCAACAATCATCAATCGGTTCAAGTCAATTACAACGCAATAATCCCAGAAACTTGAAGGTGCAGGGCATGTCTCCAACCACCAACTGAAACAAAAAACAGTATTTTAAAAACTATTAATTTTGCTTTGTTTGTTGATAAATTGCCCATTGGAAATGTTTGGGATGGATACATTTTCTATACAAAAAGGTGGTAGAAGGCTCTTCTCTTGACACATTTCCAAAATAATTTGTAAATTTGCAGAAATATATTTTTGGAACATTTTCCACAAAATTGTTCATCTAAAAATTCTAAAGAAAATGTTATCGACAAATTTTTTCGCAAAAAATCTCATTATTTAGTGATAAATTCAGGAATGTAGAATTTCAATAGTACTTTTAATATAACTGCTTTCTGAAAAAATAGAAGGTATTTTTTAGAAAACCAATTTTTTTAAATGAGCCTTTTTAAAATTATTACTTTTACGAAAATATCATTTGTTACAAAAGTACTTTTAGAGAAGTATTTTTTTTTTAAACGAGACTTTTTAAAAAATAGCTTCTTTCAAATTATTGCTTTTACGAAAATACTATTTTTGGAAAAAGTACTTTTTTTTGAAAGAAGTACTTTTTTAAAAAAAAAGTACTTTCTTAAAACAAGTCCTTTTTTTTAAAAAAGTACTTCTTTAAAACAAGTCCTTTTTTCGAAAAAGTTCTATTTTGAAAAAAAAAGTTAAAAGTTTCTTTCTTCGAAAAGTGATGGCTGGTCAGCAAAAAAATACATTTTTGGAAAAAAGCACAAAATACAAATAAAATATCTTTAGAAAAACAAGAAGTACCTTTTACACAAGGTACTTTTAGAAAGCCACATTTTTTTTTCTTTGAAATAAATACTTGCTGTGTAAAGGTACTTGTTTGCAAATGGTACTTTTATGTTTGAAAAATCAAGAGTAGCGTCAACGTTTTTAATTTTACGTTACGTTGCGCAAATTAGTGTTTGGATAAATATCTGGTTGTTGCCGCTTGCGTTTTGTCATGCCAGACAAACGAAACGAAATCGCTCAACCAACCACCCTGCTTAAAAAAAAAAAATTAATGAAAAATGCAGCAAGAAGTGTAAAAAGGATAAAAAAAAGATCGAATTCTATTTTCACTTACGACGAAAGGGGTGCTTTTCGGCAAAACCCAACGTGAGTGAGTATTTCCCCCTTCCTTTTTGTTTTTTCAAACATGATGGAATAAAATACGAAATCAAATCAAAGCAAGGAAGGGTAGACAATTAAAAAAAAAATAAAAAATTATAAAAAAAAGCATATTGTTTGATGGAAAGAGCACAACCAGCTGCCGTTCGAAATGCAGCAGTCGTCATCTGAAATAGTTCTCTCTGTTGCTGTGCGCACAAGCAAAAACACTAACTTGCGCGATCGCACAGAAGGATGCTGTAAAATGATCGCTACTTGATTACAACTCTTCTGGTTTGCGATTACAAAGTGAATGTGCATGAGTGATAACGTTTAGAGGAGAACAGGAACAGAAAGGTGACAGTGTGATTGACTGACTGGCTGGCTGCATAATTGTTTGGAAGTCTGGTTGTTTGCTCCAAAGATCACTTTCAAGTGCAATGACATTCGTTTTGTTTTGCAGTCACTGCTTTATGGTTTATAGAACGTCGTTTGCAAAATGCTTTGGAAAACTAAAATTTATTTAAAATACTTTTCAGACGAAAGTTTTTCATTTATTTTTGCCTTAAAAATTAAATGTAAATTCGTATGCGGGTTGTTCTAAAAGGCACTTGAGTTTTGTTTTCAATAGTTTGTTATGGTATTGCATATAAATCCAAGAAAGGACATTTGAGTATGTTTTTTTTAAAAACCGGCTGTCAGAGAGATAAACTGCCGGTTTTTCTAAAACATACACAAGTTTTCATTTGTTTCTGTTTTCAGCACAAATATACGTAACAAAATGTATGTACGTTGTAGAAAAACCGTCAGCAAGCGGAAACTTCCTTGTTGGAAAAAGTTCGGGAGTCAATTAATTTTTAGAGCCTTTTCTCTGTCAGCTCAGCTCAGCCCCAGGCATCATGCTATTTGTTTTCTAATTCCCTGTAATTAAATTTAATTAATTGAAACTGAGAGCGCTCTCTTCTTGGTTTAGAATTTCAAATTGTATTGTAATAAAAAATTATTATTCAATTGTTGTAAAGTGAACGAGAGGGGCATCAATCGTAACATTCAAATGAACTTTTCCTCACCAACTGCAAGGGCAGGCCTTTTCAAATTATCGCTGATTTCGCTTGCAATCGCTAAAATCTACTTCGTTTCAAACGCTCCCTCACTCACATGCGCAGCCAAATGAAACCCTAGAACTTTATTTAGAAATCCTGCTCTTTTTTAGGGTAAAAAAAAATAACTGCTGTTTTATTTGCTTGCTTTTTTTTTTTTTTTTTTTTTTTGGGCAAAAATCGAAAATATTTTCGCGCCAAACCTACAAAAAAGCAATAATTACTTACGGTTTGTAAATCGTATTTAATGGCAGTGGATAGAGAAAAAAAAAAAAAAGAAGTCATAAACGCATATAAAGGACAACAACCCCCTTTAATGCCTGTTGTTTGTTGCCTGTGTTGAGGTTCAAATTAATGCAGAACTTGAAGAGTTTTTGCAATCGTTGAACTGGAATGAAATTAGTTTGCTAAAATTTACAAAAAAAAAAAAACCAAAAAGAAAAAAGAAAAAAAAACTAATTTCAGATTTATTTAAATTTTCCAAAACATGACCTCTTGTGTTTGCGCTCAATTTCTTCAACCTCTTCAAAGGCATTCATTCATTCATTCATTCATTCCATTCTTTGCAAATAAAACAATTTGTTCTGTTTGTTGTGTGTTCTTTTTTCTCCCGTTTTTTAAGATTTTTGATCATTATTCTTTAATGTTTTCTTTTTTCGTACAAAAAAAGAATTTTGTTATAGAAATTTTCTCATACACAACCCAGGTAGCGGTGATATTTTCTTTACAATGGGTTTTTGTTTTCTCAAGCAAAAATCTTTGCTTGTCTCTTCAAAACCCAGATATAAAAAAGTAATACTACAAAATTTGGCCATACGAAAGATTGATTAACACACAGAGATAAAATTGAAAGTTGATCAATGGGATTAAATATAAACAGTCAGTAATGAAGCGAAGTATAGAATTAGTCATGGCCTGGGTTCGAAGCAATTCGGGGCGATCGTGAGACAGCCACGGTATGCAAACCGTACTGGGTCGTTGTGCTCGAGAAAAATATTGCGAAGAAAAAATGTAGCTCTACGGGCACCCTGGGGTAAGTTAGTGATTTAGGCTGCCCGTAGAAGAGTCAAATGTATGACCAACCCCTGATCATTTTTTTCTCCCTAATATTTTATGCGCACACACCGCTCCCATATCGCGCCTTCTTAGCGTGCTCTCATACTAAAATATCAAAAAAAAAAAAAAAATTGGACGTTTAGAAAATTATGTTTTTAATATGTCGAAGAGGACCAATTTTTCCTCATGCCAAAAGCTATCTGTGTGAATTCTACAATTGTGTCCGCTAACGCCAGAATATCCTAACATTTTATTATAGTCAAAAATAAATTATAAATAATTATTTATTTGCTATAAGAGCAAACAAAGAGCATTTCATTGATGCTACTCTACTCATCAGTAGACTCGAAAAAACTTAAAGGAATGTTTGACGAGTTGAGTAGCATCAACGAGATGTTGGCGCCATATAAACAATTTCCTGTGATTCGAACTGCCCATCTCACGACTGCAAAGTAGCTGACATACCCACCCACTCAGTCATTGCAGCGATCACGATCAAAACAAAAGTACCAAGAAACCAAATTATAAATATGTCTTAAATATGGCCCAATAGACATATTTATAATTGTTAATAATTTTATCCAGCTTTTTCGTTCGATTTTTACTTCCTCAAAATTGAGAAAGATTTTTTTTTTTAATAAAATTGTCTTCTTTGAAAATTTTGAATTTTATGAAAAAAAAAATTTTTTTTTCTCAATTTTGAGGAGGTGAGGAGAGGGTTTTGTGTTTGCAATCATCTCTCACAAATCCATCAATAAACGATACGATGAGACTTGTGAATTCAGCGAATATGATGCCGTTTGAATTCCTCAAATATATGTATGTATGTATATCGAACACCTTTATAAAATAATATAAATAAATAAAGAAAAAAAAAATCAATAAAAAACGGGTAAGAATTGAAGAAAAAAAAACTGCCATAGAAAACTATTATTCAGAAAATTACAGACAGCAGGATCTTAATACACTATATATGTAGGTATAATCTAATGAAATTTAATTATTAAAGACATTGTATGTTTAAAATATTTTTGAAATGTTCTTCCTCTTTAGGGTTCACTAACCATCGATCGTTTAAAAAGCAAAAGTTCATTGTCCCTGGCTCTCAAGGTATTTATTGTATTGAAATGCAAGAGAAAAAAATCACACAGATTGCGATCACACTGATTGCAACTGAAGACTGGCAAAATTGTTTACGTCACGAATCTCCTGACAAGAAACGGGTGCTGATTTTTCTACACAGCATGAAAAAAAAAATTTATACAAAAAACAAAAGGATGCTTAAAAATGTGATACGGGTAATGACAAAATAGTTTTTTAAGAAATTCACTCACTGATGACTAAACAGTTGCTTTTAATAAAACAGAGAGACAGATGGCAAGAGAGGGAGCGATAGACAAAGCAATAACCAAAAACCGGCAGGCTTGTTTTGTATAAGAGAGTGGTCGATTGATTATGCGATATTTTTCAAAAACCACATAGTTCGCATAGTTCGAGAATTTTAAATGCTTAAAAACTCCTTTTCGATTTGTTATATTCAGAAACGAATGGTAAACTGATTTACTGACGCACAACTCAAGCTGAATTTAAATCAAATAACAGTTTTTCCAAACCAGAGCAGGGGCCAAAATCGTCGCATACGTGATCGAACGAATTTTGTTGCCTGGGCCTCGTGGTTGTTGTTCATATTGTTTTTGTTTTATATTATTTTTACTCGATCAAGTTTGGCCCCAGTTTTAGCACCCAGTGAGTTTTTGTGTATAAGAGGAAGTAAGATCGATCTCAAGCCCGATAAAAACCAATAACAATTGTTTATCATATAGTTCGAAAATAAAGTTGAAATTAATGACATATGACTTTGAATTGCTGCTTTAAGTTATGATAATAAAATCAATCACTAGTGAGTGCCAACAAATTTTTACTTTCGTTAGATTATTATTAAAAAAAAAATAAATAAATAAATAAAAAATAAAAAATAAGCATTTGGCAGGGGTTAAGAATTTTATAGAGATAAAAAAAACACGTTTTTTTTATATTGAGCAAGACAAATTTTTAGTTGTGGTACTGAAATCTACAATGCACAATATTCTTCTCTTCGGAAATTCGCATATAACATTCGTTATTTTTAGTCATAACGAAAGTAGTCACTTGGTTGCTCCAACCAGTTTAAAAATTGTCAGATCTTATGGTAACGAACATGGATTGTAGTGTAGAATGTAGCGAGTGCAACATATGCTTTTGAATAAGTCAAAACAGAAAATGTTTGGATGAAGAAACTCTTAGAAAAACTGTTTAATGCGGTTGCTGCTTAGCAAATGCGATTTGGTTCAAATCAAATAAAAAAAAATAAAAAAAAAGTGATGCAACCAGAAAGACTGTGACAAATATTTCCGCCTTTGTCTGTCTCCTTCTGCGAGCAGACATCAGTGGCAATAACAATGAGAAAACCAAAAAAAAAAAGGGATAAAAGTAGGACGTTGCTCTTAAATGTTAAAACAAATGACAACAAATGCGCTGGAACAGCAAGACATACATACATAGTGCAAACATATAAATGTATATAAAAGTTATATGTATGTATGTATGTACATGTAACAAGTATAAGTGTTTGAGCAAGAAGAAAATCACAAAAAAAAACGAAGAAGATAAAAATCCTTCGCGAAGGACTTGTTGTGGCAGGACAAACATTGGGAAATATTTCTAAAGTTGTTAAATGTTTATCATAGTACATGCATTTGTTTTCATCTGCATGTGTGTGTGTGTGTGTGTGTATGTGTGCGCGTGTGAAGACAACAATGAAAGCAACAGCTACAAGAAAATTTTCATTGAACCTTCTTAACAGCACAAACGACTGGCTGACTGACTGACTGACTGACGAACAGTGTCAACTTCATGAAACCATGAAGTTGTGCAAATTTAAGTAAAAGTGATGACATTTGTGGTACATTTTTAACCATAATCCATAAATGCTACTATGCTGCTTGTACAATGCACAGTGGGAGACCGTAATAAAAATCCAATTTATGAAAAACATTTGTTTTACTTTAAGACATGAATGCTTTTACTCAGAGTGCAGTTTTCAGTCGCTCAAAGTATACTTTTCTAAAACTTTTTTCACAAAAAACTAATTACGCCGTGAAATGGTGCAAAGCACACGTTGAGATTCTTTTATTATTATTATTATTATTATATTAACAAGAGTTGTTCAACTCTAGTTTGGGTTGATGATAGATAACCCATGTCTTCCGAAACACACAAATTTCGTTGATGCTACTCAACTTAAAGAAATGCCGCTGACATGTAGAAGACAGAAAACAATTACTTGTTATATGAGCTTATTTAGCAAATAAATAATTAAGTTCAAGTACGATATATATAAAAAATTTATATATAATATAATGATATACATACATATGTATATAAAAAATTTATATATAAAAAAAACTATTTTCGAGGCGACCAATTTTCAATTTTTTTTTTTTTTTTTTGGTATTTTTGTGCGGGAACCCCATTAAAAAAATATTAGGAAGAAAAAATTATTGACGATGATATGTTGGACAAAACATAAGGGTTAGATTAGGTAGGTTGGAGGAGTATGTTTGCCCTGTCTTGCAACCTGCATTTAAACCAGTATAGGCTTGGTAAGCGCTTCGTGGATTTAAGCACAACAAGTTTGGCGCTCGGTGTCATTGAAAAAGTTCCTTAATTTCCTCCGGCATCTGTCCCGTAATTGAGTTACATCTGGCAAGGTGTCTCTCCCAAGATGTCGGCACCGTATTTGCGAGAAGGCGGGGCAGTGGCGTAAATGGTGCTCCAATGTCTAAATCTCCTTCCACTATTCCTATGCGTTTAAGATGTGCCACTAGTTGAGAGGGGCTTGCCATAACTCCCTATTATTTACATAACGGGGGGCTTGCTAAGACTTAGCAGTCCCCTTCGTTTTTTCGTCGTCTTCATCCCCGCATAGAATTCTTGCAATGATTCCCACGGTTTCGTTATTCCAGAGAGTTGATTGGGCTCCTGCATAACAAGTTTACGTTGCTTAACTCTCTTGCTCTTGAAGCAAGCGAGTTTGCTCTCTTATTTCCAGTTACTCCCGCATGCCCTGGCACTCATATGGTGCGCAGTTCACCATGAGTCGAATTTGCAATCCCAAACTGTTTGCGATTTAATGGACCAAATATTAAATTTCTTCTATTTAGTGGGGACAATTGCTCAAAAAGATTATATGGTCAAATAAAATGATAGGGTAAGAGAAAAATCTGCATAAGATGCCAGTTTCCTTATGACACTGCTGTCGCTTTTCCATAGTCTTGCGACAAGTGCTCATTTATTATGTAGATATTTTAAAATTTTAAAATAATAAAGAGCACATTTACTTTTTTATTGGCATGTTAAATTTATTTTATCGCGGTATTATTGTGGTTTTGATGAAATCGAAATTCTCATCACTGGCAAATAAATCAACTCATATGTAGACTTGTAGTTGAATAACGAAGCGGAGAAAGCAAAAATTAACAAAAAGCCGGTAAAAAGTAAACAAAGAGTTGTCTGCTTGAATGTGCATGAGTGTACGCGCGCATCTGTGTGTGTGTGTGTGTGTGTGTGTGTGTGTGTGTGTGTGCAAACTTGTATGGATGAGTAAAAAACTGCAAAATTTAATATTGCGAGTGTGTGTGTGTGTGTGTGTAAATAAATCTCTTTGTATGTGTTTCAGAATTTTGCAGGCATGACTTTAATTTCGTTTATTTTTGCATTAAACAAACCTTCACAAAGAATTTGGCAAAATAACAACCCGTTTTTATTTCATTTCTTTTTTTTTCTTTAATTTTTTACAGCCAACACACATTTTTAATTTTAAAAAAAATTCAACAATTTAAAGTGCGAAAGGGATGATTTATGAAGGATTTTAGTTGTTGTTGTTGTTGTCGTTTTGTTTTTTACTTCCAGAGAAATCCTTAAAAAAAGCCCGTCATTTACGTGGATTCACCCCTTCGTCAAAGTCGTCAACGGGGGAAAATTTGTATTAAAAAAAAAGTGCGTTCTTTGAATGTTTTTGTTGGGATTTGGGATTTCGAAATGTTGACTGTGTGTATGTTCGAATTTGGAAACGATATGTGATGTAAGAATGAATACCTTTTGTGTTTTTTTTTTGTTGTCCTAAACATTTTTTTCAGTTTTTTTTTTAATATTTATTTTTCAAATTGATGCGTAGCACAATCAGCGTATGAAAAAGCAGTTATGCTGCTTGTGACTTTTTTTTTTTTGTTTTTTGTTAATTTAAAGAGTGAAATATAAATTTTTTTATAGGAAACGCGCAGCAGCCGGTAGTTGTTAAAAGTAACTCGTCCTTAAAACATTAAAAACGCTCAGGCTTCTTTAAAATAATAAGAAAATGTTTGCAGCAAATTGTATATAAATTTGTGATTTGACAGTTTTCAACAGAAATGTCATTTTAAAAAGAAGTTGCAATAAATCCAAGTCAAAAAAAAAAAAACAAAAGCCAAGTGGCACATTAAGCGATTTTCTCCCAAAGAAAATGGAAAATGGAAAACTTTAAAATCATCAGCTCTCGTGTTCTCAAAGTGCAAAATGAAAATTGTAAAATTTCATCCGAAAAAAATCAAGTGTTTTATGCGCATGTGAAGTTTAAAATTTTATTTAAACAAATCTTAACTAAAAACTGTTGAGAGCTCTTCACAAAGTAAAAAATAGTAATAATTTTTTTATAGCAGCAGTCAAAAAATTTCTGTTTAAAAATTAGAAGAAAAAAATTTATTAAAAAAATCTGGCATAAAATTTCTTTTTGCAAAAAGTTTTGTTTTTAAAAGTAGTTTTTGGTTACCAAAAAAAAAAAAAAAAAAAAAGAAATCCATGTTACACATTTTTTAATTTGTGTTTAAAATTCGAAAAATTTTCAATTGGAAATAAAATAAAAGCTTTATTATTTCAACAAATTGGTTTATGATCAAAAAGGTAAATATTTTTAAAATAATGGCATTAAATTTAATAAATCACAAGAAGAGTTTTTATTTTAAATATGAAATTCGAAAGCCTTAAAATAGGCTGTGGTAATTGTGCTGAACAATTGTTGGCGTCCATTTTGTAATTGTATGCCCAGTTAACATTTTAATATGCATCAGGCCAAGAAAATGCTACAACCAAAATGTATTATTTTAGGTCTACAAATAGAACTTATTGTTTTCTGCCTTTTTTTAGTCGTCTATATGCTGACAAAATTTCGTGTCGTCAATGGATTCGAAAAAACTTGAAAAGACAGAAAATAGAATATAATACATTTCAATTGACTGTATAGCAAGTAAATAATCAAATTTATTTTTCAATATTACAAGATGCTTACTATTGTCTTTATAGAATTTTTATTATATTCACGGCAAATAAAATGACCAAGAAAAAGTAGAGAATTCACCACAATTACTTCAATGAGCCACCTTTTAGTTCTGAGGCAAAAGTGCTGAATTTTACCAATTTCATGGGAAGGAAGCGATTTCGAACAAATTTCAATTCGGCATTATGACTGGCCATGCAATGAATAAACGCTATTCTAAATTCCCCTGATATAGATTCACCATAGCTACATTTTATCAATGGAGCCTTAATGATTATTTAAAGTTATTTGCTTGAAATTTTATTTAAAATATTAAATTGATGCTGAACATTTAGTGGAAGTGGCTGGGAATGAATAATGTACATTGAGGGATGCTTCCCACACTTTGAATTTCAATGAATTTCAGTCCATATGTAAATAAAGCAAATATATTTCGACATGCTCGTGTGTATAACAAGGAATTTTTGTGCAAATGCCTTTTTAAATTAAGGATTTCCCGGCATAAATGTAAACAGATTCTCCAGCTCTCCAAAGCGACAAAAAAAGTGACATTAGTTTAAAATTAGTATTCAGTTACAGGAAATTCGATAACAAAATACATTCAGCAACAAAATTTTCCTCAGTGCCACCGAACTCATAATAATAATTTTCAATTGTTGATAGATCTTCGATACTCAGCGAACAACGAAGATCGAATATTGTTCTTAATAAGCGCCTAAGATTACAGCAACAATGTTTTGACAACCCCAATGTGAACATTATATTCGAAATGTCGAACAAGGTCGAATTGAGATTACATTTACAAATACATTTTCTTGACAAGTCATATAACAATTCCAATTTGTGAAACTTCGCTGCATTTACAAAACACAGTTCATTACATCAATAACATTTTTTTTCGAATCTATGAAATCTTTGTTAATTTTCGTGTGTGTTTGAAAAATATGTATTATTGAAACAATTCTCATTAATTTTTAAAGACAAGTTCATATAAAAAATAAAATTAATTTAGGTTTGAAAATTTCTTACAAAACTTTCTTGTTCTAGTGACGAGCCACCACAAACTGGCGGTTTACAGACACCTGGAAGACAGAAAATAATACGGCAATGCTAGAAAATAAATTCCGTATTTCAGTTGTTATTCAATTAATGACTTTGTAATTGTGATATTTCGGAATTTTTTACAGACATGACAAATAATACTTCTTACCTGGAACCCATTTTGCAAATGAGGTTCCAAGTGAAAGCACTTCGATTTCGTTTTTATAAGGCATGATTTTTATTTTAAATGATCCACCTAGAAGCTTTTTAATGCACAAAAGTAAGCCCCCATACAGAAAAAAAATTGAAAATCTGACGCCTCGAAAATGATTAAAGCAATATACCGTAATGGAACTTGCCCAAACCTAGCGCAAAAATTTACTACGATGGCAACTAACGTTCTTTAAACTCGCAAAATCTTTTTATTTGTATTTTTTTTACATAAAGCCTTTGCCAGTTTGACAACTAAAGTGAAGGCAGGATTTTGCCAGAAGTGCTTATTGAGTCAATTAAATTTTTTGTGTGCGTGAACATTTTTGTATGGGCCCCGGACCCCATCTTTTTAGGGCGCTCTCATACAAAAATACAAAGGAATTTTTTTTCTTTATTCTATTTGCTTCGACCTTTGCTTCTTAATAATTATATGATATCTTTAATTTCGAGCTGGTTTATTATTTTTATTTCCGATATTTCGCTTTCCTCTGGAAAACTTCTTGATTGCTAAATCGACCCTACTGTCTATATTTAAGCTTTTGATCAACTTTCAATTTTACCACTGTGCTTTCTATTTCTTAATGTTGTGCAAGTAAAGCCGATGGCTTTACATATTTTGTACACACATGAACCACGTTTTTGTTCTCAGCAAGCAACCTTGCGTTGAGTTGTTTGTTGGGTTAAGTTTAAAGTTTTCCGGCATTTCTACTTTCCACTACTATTCGTAAGCATACATTTATCGCTTTTTTTATTTGTTAAAAAAAAAAAGTCATAAAAGAGAGCAACTTCACAACACTGGAGCACCACACACGCTTGCACACACACTCACACATCCCTGCACCAACACACGCAGAGAAATAACATTTTTAGCGAAGTCGCCATCTTGCAAATATTAACGCCTTTTGCCTTTCAATCGCAAACCAAAAGAAATTTAGCAGTGAAGTGAATAATTTTCATATGCACTTTTTTAAATTGAACAATTGGACATCTTTAAAGTCAATAATATTTTAAAATTAAAGCAGAGACAAAAGGATATACATACATATGTACATATTCATATAAAATAAATTTCAAGTATATAAAGTAAATTTATTAAAGACAAGCAAAGCGACAAGAAAAAATCAATTTTTTATACCTACTCGTACTTTTGTAGCAAGTAAAATCAAAAAACCATCAGAGCAGCGATGTGTGTGCACCACTGCAGTGAATCATGAATAGCAGCCAGCCAACGCAGCAACAGCAGCTCCACTTTAAAATTGGCCAAAGAGTACAAATAGCTGGCAAACATTTAGAGGGACGTGTAGCATATATTGGAAAGACTAATTTTGCACCTGGCAAGTGGATAGGTGTGATACTCGATGAAGAACGTGGCAAAAACAATGGCACCGTCAAGGGAACTTACTACTTCAAGTGTCCGGCCAATTGTGGCATTTTTGTAAGACCCACACAGCTGTTGACGAAAAAGGTTAACGATATTGAAGAACTGAATAGAATGGAGGGTGGAAAGTTAAAAGAATCACCAAAGAGATTAGCTAATGTGCCCAAAATGGTGGCTGATGCTGGTTTGGCTGCCAAGAAGGTCACCAAACAGCCGACCGCTACGAATCTCTTGAAGACCACAAAAATCAATCAGCCCAAAGAGGTGACACCACTGCAAGCCAGCAGCAGCCAGGTATCTTTGGTGCCCACTGTAGTGCCAGGACCCTGTCGCAGCTTAAGGCCACCTCCCGCCTTGGCTCCCAAACGCAGCAAAACCTCTATGAGTCCTTCAGAGACATTTTGTTGTGGCAAACGTAGCTCATTTGTGGAAACCGGTTTTCTAGAGATTTTGAGACCTCAATTTACACCCGGACAGCCGTTGAGATCGCCAACTTTTAGCACCATGGTATTGAATTCTAGCTCCTCTAACTTGCAGGACTTGAAGCAACAAAACAAACAATTGGAGGCCAGAATTGTGGAAATGAACAAAGAAATTGAGGTGTTAAAATCCCAAAAAGCCGAGGATATACGTAAATTACAAGACATGGAGCGTTTGCGTTTACAAAATGAACAGCTAATGGAGTTCAAAGTGCGCATTATGGACCAGCAGGGCAACCTGCAAAGAGAGCTGCAACGCTTGAGGCAGGAGTTGAGAGAATCGAATGAGCAAAAATGCAAAAATCAAAGAGATCTAGATGAGGCGGGCGAAAATATAGAACTGCTGACCTTGGACAAGGAAATGGCGGAGGAGAAGGCCGAAACCTTGCAGCTGGAATTGGAAATAGCTCAAGAACAAAACGAAGAGCTGACATTGGATGTGGAAATATTAAAAGCTGAAAATGAGCGCCTGCTTTTGGGCACGGACAGCCATAATTTCATAAACAAAGAGGACATCAATAATTCCCAGGGTGAAATAAAAAAACTGGAACAATATAATCAGAGGTTAAGAGAAACTGTGATCAAACTGAGAGATGTCTTGACCTTGGAAAAACAACAATCCATAAAGGCTTTCAAGGACTTAGAGACTCACAATTCGGAAATTCTGGAACTAAGAAAAACCAAAGAACTTTTAACACAACGCTGTGATGCTATGGAAACGCATATAATAGATTTAAGAGAGCAAGTAGATGCCGCCCTGGGAGCCGAAGCCATGGTCACTAATTTGGCCAATGCCAAGCTGGAGCTGGAGGAGCGAGTGCGCTTGCTGGAGGAAGAGGTCAATGAACTGGAAGCTTTAGAAGAAATCCATGAGCAGTTAATAGAAAGTAATCAGGATTTGGAAAAAGATTTGAGAGAAGAGATCGAAAGTTTAAATGCCTGCATGCGCACCTTGCAACAGGAGAAAGATACCGCTTTGGAAACGGTGTACGAAAGAGATTGCACCATCATGAAATTTAGAGCTTTAGTAAAGTCTTTGAATGAGAGAGAACAGCTGAGGGAGCAAGTGAACTTGACCACCCAGGCTTCTACGACAGCCACAGTATCCACTTCCGAGGAATTGAATAGCATATCTTCAAATCCTGAATTTATGCCGGGCGTCGACTTCCAACAGGTGTTTGCCTCCACTAAGGCTTATGGCCGGGCCTTGGAACTGCAATTGTCTGCGGTGGAAAATAAAATGCTGCTGCTACAAATTGAGTACTTAAAAGCCTTTTTGCCTGAAGAATTGCTGTTGAGGGGAGCCTCGTACGATGTCATTTTGATTTTGATTTTACTGCAGAGATGCATGGAAAAAATCGATATCATATGCTCGGGCATACATGAAAAGTTTCCAGCGTCTTGTGAGTTCGGCAGAGATGCCATCTTTGAGGGTTACTCTGTGCATCGCTTTGCTTTCAGAACCAGATGTTTGTATCTGCTGCGTTCATTAAAAATGATTTTGCTGCAGCTGGAGTTTGCCTTGAACCACTGTGACTATGAAATCTGCACACATGCCGCCATCTATCGGGGAGAAATGGAAACGCAGGAGAAACAATTAGATGAACTATTGAAATTGCTGAAAAAGGGACTGTTGGACGAAAATACTCCCGTAGAAGGTTTGGAAAGGGCTTCCAGCTTTTTCAATATGCTTTTAAACAATCTGTTTGCTTCGCAAAACTTGGGTGAACTTTTGGACGAGCAAAAGCTTTATGTGTCCCTGATAGAGGTCTATGATGTGGCCCTGGATTGCGTTAATACCCATGCGGGCCTGCTCTACACTATCATACAGTTGGGCGATGAGCATACAGACTCGTTCTGCAGCATGCAGTTCCTCATGGAACATGCCCGTTCCTTTAAAATGCAACTGAAGCAGCTGCAACGTAAGTTACCCACCAAATCGGTGAACTACAGTACCTTGCAGTGGCCTCAATTGCAAAGACTGCACGAACGCAACGACCATTTGGGCAAGCTCATCGAATTGCTAAGCTCAACGGCCCGCGAAGCCACCAAAGACATTGCCAACTCTGCCAAACAGGAAAATGGAGCTGAAATTGCCATCGATCATGAACGCTTGTGGCGCATAGTGAATTTGAATTGCCACAAACTGGCCCCCGAAGCATTTCAACGTTCGCCGGTCGAATTTTTCCACAATTCCATATTCATATTGCAAGAACAGCTAGAAGAGTTCCAACAATTTATCAAGGACAGCGAACAAGCTTTGACCATTAATCTCAATACGCTGTATGTGCGCTCCAACGAGGTCACCATTTTGCTACAAGCCCAGGAAATGAAAAAGCATTATGATGAATCTAAACGGCTGCAACATCAACTCAGCGAAAGGGATAAAGAAATTAAGAATCTCAAATATTTGGCGAAATTGAAACAAAACGATTTTTCTGAATTGCAAATACGCAAAGACATGGCCGAGAAGAATCTCCAGAAACAGCAGCAAGAGCAGGAGCAACTGTTGCAAATGATAGGCGCGAAAATGGAAGAGATTTTGGAGCAGCTGCAAGACAAGCAAATCAAATTTTTAACAGCTTTACAAAACAACAACGACAAACTGCAGGCTTTGCAGAGAACCCAAGAAAATCTAAAACTTTGTTTGGCCTCCAACAACCAGACTCTGAGCTCGTGTTCGCACGAGGCTCTCAAGGAAATAGAAAATCTAACACAATGCATACGCTATCATCGCCAAGAGAATGTCATGTTACAGTCACAATATCTTAAAACGGAGTTTCTGAAGCTTGAGCCACTCCATGTACCCCCGCTTCGCAGCAGCAGCAGCAGCAGCAGCAGTCATGTGCAGCAGCAGCAAGAAATTAGCTTATTAACCCAGGAACTGCAGGGCTTGAAAAAATCTTGGCTTATGGGTTATTTGGCCTTGCCGCAAGCCTCTACAAAACGCCAAGTTCAGCGGGAAACGCAGCAGCTCACGCAACACATCTTGAACATGTACTACAAGACTCATCCTCATCGCCAGGTGTTGAGCGACTTTGGACAGTTTCGTTCAACGGAGGTCAAAGAATTATTAGAGCAATAGTTTGCATAAATTCAAAAAAAAAAAAAAAGAAGGTGCCCAATTCATAAAAAATTAAGCAATTTTTTTTTACTTTCAATTCTCATTATTTTTCTAAAAATAATAGAATAATGTTCTTGTGCAAAAACAATAATGGCCATAATATTATAAAAATTCACAACGCAACAGCAGAAATTTTTTATATGAAAAGCAATAACATATTTGAAAATAGTTTACAATTTGTTGTTGGTACACAAATATAAAATTCAAATTTGATATACGAGGTTAGTTCAAAAGAAAACATGAATTTTGAATTTTCGAGGATCGTGTACAATTGATTATTGAAATTTTTCGCTTTGTTCGTACACAATTTGAATTAGTAATTTGTTGTAGACAACTGAAAAGGTTACTCACGTTTATGGGTGTTCTTCGATTCTTGAAGGAATATGAAATGAATCCAAGAATATGTATTAAGTGTTGCGTTAAAACTGGAATAAAGTGCTCAAATGCTGACAGCGGCATTCGGCGAGTCCACTTTGCCTCAAGAACGTGCTACAGGCGCTTTACAGAAGGCCGAAGAAATGTTGATGACGATCAGCGCCCTGGAGTTGCAATTGCGTCAACAAAGGAAATGAAACAGTGACAAAAATTGTTGCAGAAAATCGTTGAACCACTATTGAGGAAGCTCAAGCAGAGGATGTTGTAATATCAATTGGCTCATGCCAAACAATTTTCTCAGCAATACATCAGGTGTGATTTTTTTGGCCACAAATAACACTCCAATCATGCCTCAACCTCCTCATTCACCAGATTTGGCTTTCTGCTACTTTTTCCTATATCCAAAACTGATCACTAGATAAAGTCAGAATCGAAGAACCAGCTGATGGTCATAACGAAAAGTACATGGCAGAAGTACATTATATCTGAGGGGGATTATTCTGAAGGAGACAAAGTGGATATTGATGAATTTATAAATAATTAAAAAAAAATCCATCTTCTCCTTTGAACAACCTCGTACGTATGCAGGCATAAATTTTTGTGGCGTTGAAAATTTTTTGAAAAAATTTTAATTTTGTGATTGTTTTAAATATAAATATGGCGTTGAGTTGTGAATTTATAAAATTAGGACCAATGTATGTTTCAAGTGCATGTTGAAAACAATTTTTGTATGAAAACATGCACTTTCATAGAAATTTTTTTTTTTTTTTTTTTTTTTTTGAATGAGAGTCTTAGCAATATAACTAGTTTTAAATAGTCTTTCATATTCCGTTCGTTCGCACAATGTTCGGAGATGGGATATATGTATGTATAAATATAGAAATGAAGATGTCTCTTAGCCCCAAATTAACAAATTTCAATTGGCTTTAAAAGCTAAATTTCAAATTCATTACAGAATATTTTTCAAATCTTAGCGCCAGGCCCTCGTTTTCACTCGCTGAACAATAACAAATTTTAAAATGTTGTTGTTGTTTTCAGTATTTTTTTTTTGTCTAAGCGACCGATGTCGAGTGACATCGCGGGCCTGGCATTTAATAAATTTTTATGAATATGGCATATTTTAATATAAAATAAAAAAATAGTATTTATTAATATTATTCTATTAAATAGTATAAATAATAATTTTTATTCAATTCTACACTAAACTTTAATCTTAAACAAAATGCAAACAGATTTTAAAACTGAAACTACAAAACATATTTTTTGCAAGTTCCTTTTTGTTAAAAGAAAATAAATATTTATTTATGTTAATTTTTTTACCACAGCTAAACATATACTACATATCTATGTATGTGTGTATGTCTGCCTTGATTTTAAAATAATCAAACTTTGTGATTTTATAAAAAAAAACTTGAAAAGTTATTAAAGGATATTGTGAAGCCAAAAACACATTTGGGAGGGCGTAAAGCGATGTTTCATGCTGTTTTTCTTTTTCGCGTTTGAATTATTTATATTTTATTTAAGTTTGTGCTTCAGTTTTGGATTTTTTCTTTTTAATTTTTTTTTTTAGTTTAAGAATATTCTTAAGCCAAAAACACATTTGGGACGTGAAGCGATTTTTCTGAGCGATTTTTTAATGCTGTTTGTTTTCGATATATTTTACTTCAGGTTTTGTATTTTTGGGATTTTTTTTCGCCTTATTTTTTAGCTTAAGAATATTCTGAAGCCAAAAAATCAATCGTACGCTGTACGCTCAGCGATTTTTTTTAAGTTTTTAATTTTTGTGTTTGATATATTTCAGATATGGCACCTTTTGGATGTTTTTAATTTTTTAGTTTTATTTTTGCCCTGCTTTCGTTCTTGATAATTTTTGTTTAATTGTGTCCGTCTGTAGTTTTAATTATATTGTATTTGTTTTGTTTATTTTATTTCAACAACTTCTTATCCCTTTTTTGCAGTTTTTCATTTTCCATTTCAATTAATTTTAATTGTTTTTTTCGTTAAATTATTGTAAAGACTATTGTTTTAAGAAAGACAAGGAAAAGAAAATGTCTATGCTTTAGCTGGGGTACAACTACGTGTTCCTGAGCCGCCATTGCTACTATTTTTCTTTTATATTGTCAACCACTTCATTCAAATGCGGTTTTCATAGGAAATGATTTTTGATTTGATGCTTTCATTTATTTAGTCATTGTATTTATCTAAACAAAAATTTAATATTCTTACATTCGTATTTTTTTGGTGGCTTTGTATTTTCTTTTGCACCGTTTTTATCTTGGCTTTTTTACTTGAGCTCTTATTTTTTCATTTTTGTCTGTTATTATCATTATTGTTTTCTAATTAAATATACGTATCTGATTTTATTCAAGCTCTTGAGCAAAATCATATCTATTTAATGGGTTATTAACAAAAGGCCGAATAACGAATTACTATGATTTATATTATTTTTTTATTTTAATATTTTTATGTTAATCCTTCAGTTTATTTGACCCTTTTCTGTTTTAATATTATTCTATTCTTTGAGCTAAACAGTTTCTCCTTTTTGATTATTTATTTATGCCGATATCTTGCTCTCCTTCGGATACCTTCTGCAGGGCATTAATATAAAAAATAGTATTAAAACACATTATTTTTAATATTATGCGAAGCAGAGCGAAATGTCGGCATAAATAAATAATTAAAAAGAAGGCCTTCAGCTCAAACAATAAATAAATATTAATATTTTAATTTTAAATTTCATTATTTTATTTTATTTATTTTTTTTTATATTAATTATAAATTGTTGAACTTGAGGGCACTTTTTTATTTAGTTTATTTTTGACGGTATTTCAATGTTTCAGTACCTTCGCTAGAAAACTTGTTTTTGTTTACGTTTTATAAATTTGATAAAAGAAATCGAATTCATGTGGAAAACAATTTTCTTTCCAAAACTAAGGGTTTTTTCTTTAATTTTTTAAAATGTTAAATGTTTTTATTTTGAGCATTTTTTTTTTTTTTCAAAAAAAAATTTAACCAATCATTTTATTGCTTTTCGTTTCCCATGTGTTTGTTGTTGGCAAAAATACACGCCATAAAATAAATCTTCCACTAACTTACACTTGAGTTCTAAAATGTTTACATGTATAATTTAGTTCAAATATATTTGTAATTAGCAAAAATAAGTAAAATAAATATGTTAAAAATAATCTAATATGCAATTATAATTAAAAATATTTAAATATTGGAAATAAATAAACATTGTTTTTGTTGCATTTTTTGAAAATCCAAAAAAAAAAACACCAAACGCCATTTTTCATTTTCGATTCAAAAACAGTTCTGCTGCTCTTCTGAAACATCACAGAATGTTAAGGGTTCTCTAGAGTGTTTAACAACAGAAAAATAAGTGGAATGTACAAAAGAAAAACCACCCTCTTTGTAATAATAATTGAATAAATGAAAAAAGCGATCCTTAGTACAACATTGAAATACGTTACGTTTATTTAGAAACCAAACTGACCATATCAAATCAACCCTCAAAAAAAAAAAAAAAAAAATGATTTTAGTGCCACATAAAAGTGGTGGTCAGGGCAATACAAATTATATCGAGGCGTTTATTTTACATTTAAAGAAGTTTTTGTACATGTGTTTGATAGCGGGCATTTTTCTTTTATTTTCAACTGACCAATGAATGGCAGACTTTTGTGAAGGTACAGTACAGTAGCGGTTATCGCTTAATAAGTGCTCGAAAATTGGGACATCTCAATGATATAAAACTGGACGAGTCTTATTGATATTTTTCTTATACTGTGAAAAGTAAACCACGGTCTTTGATGAGTACAAGTCACACAAACAAAAAAAAAACAAAAAACTAACTTTGAATTGGTTTTATATCTTTTAATGGAAAAAATAAATTATGAAAGTTCGAATTTTTGTATTTAAGCTTAAACAACTTTCAATGGGTTGTAACAAATCAAGTAATTTTTTTTTTTATCTCGAAGGTGATGTCGAATACAATTTTGTTATAGTATATAATATGTTGAAGACTTAGTGGCTGCGGTACATACCATGACTGTTTCACGCCCACTACGACGTTCATCAGCACCCAAATCTCGGTTCGCATCCAGGTCATGACTAACTGCATGACTAACTGCATCATGTTTTTCGGAGCTGACGAGCATCGTGGGGCGGGGGGGGGGACTTGAAACAGCCATGGTATGCACCCCCAGCCAATAAGTCTTCAACTTTAGTTTTCTTGTCTTGTCTATAAAAATGTTGATCAGAATTTCTAACAATTGGACGTACCATTAAGCAATCTACACTCATTTACACTTTTCGCTTCAAATTTTTTGTAGAAAATTAAAAATTACCTATTTTCCTAATTATTCTGAATATAACTCTTCATTGCTTAGTATGACAGTTCTTCGAAGCACTTATTTTACTTAACACACGTGGATGCGAAATTGTTTGAATATATTTTAGCAATTTTATGTGAACAATTTACAAACTTAAGTAGAACAAGAATTATTGAGTTGCAATAATTTCATCTTGTGCTTCAGATGCCACTGTCATAATGAATCAAAACTAATGGTTTTTCTTAGCGTTACTTAATCCATCATAAATTGACTGCGAATGTGTTGGCTTCACAAACACGTGAAAATGTCAACCTTTAATGGACTCGTATGATACGCACATCACCATTCAAAACTCAACTAATGAAAGCTTTGCAAGCAGTTAAATGACGTTTTCACGTGATACAGCAATAAAATGCTGTATCAAAATGTGTAACAAAAGTTCAAAGGGTAGGCATTAAAACTAAAAATAGTAAAATGCAAATTTTCTTTAGATAAAAATATTTTTTTTTTTTACCTCTTCCATTTGGATACAAACCGATTTATTATTCTTCAAAGAAGAATGGGTATGAACATGTGTGACAAGGGTAAGCCAACGTTTTACTCGTAATGTGCAACCTCACCGAGAAGGCATTTATATTGCAAAATTTTTAAATTTGACAAGTGGCGAGAAATGCGGCCGGCCGCTCTAACCATTCAAATGTACGTACACAAACATATGTATGTATGTATGTATGTATGTACATAAATGTCTCCATTTTATTTTGAATATTTAATTTTCAATTAAGGTTTTTGAAAAGCAGTTACATGAAAAATGCATTTCGGCAAATTATTTAACACATACAATATTCTACTGTCAGTTAAAAAAGAAATTAACAATTGTACAGCAAAGCCATGTACAAAAAGAAAAAAAAGAAAAATGAAAAGCTCAATAACGGTTAAAAGTATGTGCAGAAAAAGGAGGAGAATTCCGTTACTTTTAGTTGGCTGCTTAAACACTGGCAGAAAAAATTTACAGCCAATGAAATAAAGAAGGTACAAAATGATATTATCAGGCCTGCGAACGAATTACGGCATTCGTGATCGAAGGAATTCTGTCACGCACGATGTGTGTTTGTTGCTTATTTTATTTTTGTTTTACATTATTTTTACTCCACATCACGAAAGCCGAAATCCGTCCCCTGTGCTGAAAATTATGTGGTTTCAAATCACATGACCTTTGAAGATCACACTGTAAATCAGACTCTTTTTGTCTGATTGATTATAGAAAAAGTCCTAAATTTTGTTAAAAGTTTCATAAACTTTTTTTTTTTTAGGAAATAGTCCGTTTTAGTACAACAACTAATAAAACACACATTAAAAGTATTCATTTCAGCTTTTTCCAGTACTGGAAAAGTGGAAAAAATAAAAATTGTTTTTTATGTGTTTTGTGATCAAGAAAATAAACTTTTCGTTTTGCCACTTTTCCAGCGAAGACAAAAACTGAAATATTAACTTATTATTTTAAGCCCTTTATCATGCCTTGAGAAAAGACCGGGTCTTATAAGTAAAATGCTTTGTCATAATGTCCAGAATATGTACTATTAATGCCGTATTGTTTCAAATTAAAAATTGGGAAATATTTCTGTCATGTCAGTATTCGTCAAGAAAAAAAAAAAAACTACGAGTTGCTGCAACCAAGAGAAAATGTCGGTGATCGGAAAAAGTTTGTTGCATTTTAAAAAATAATTTTTTTTTTGAAAAATCTTTATTTTTAGCAAAAAAAAAAATGTTGAAACCTATTAAAAACAATGTTGCTGATATTAGAACTGTAACAAGCGCATTAAAAATTTTTCTTTATGGAAAATGTTTATGCACATAAATATGTAGTATTTTTTTTTATAAAAAACTATACTATATAAGGCTTTGCCATAGCGTATAAAATACTTATTATTATTACCGTCATATTAGAAATTTCCCATCTAGGAAAACTTCTAATAATTTTTTTTTTAGTGATTTCTTTTATATCATGTTAATTTTAGGCAAAAATTTTACAGTAAAATAAAAAATTTTAATAGTATTAAAATTTTTGGTTTTTAAAAATTTTAAATTTTTCCCTTATCAAAAAACGTTTACAACTTATACATACATACATGTATATTATCGATGCTGTATTGCAGTCATAGCTTTCAAATCAACAATTTCCCATGTTGGGAAAATTTTATTCATGTCTGTTTTTGCTAAAAATTATATATGAAAACCACAAGCTGCTGAAACCAACAACAAATTTTGGTGCTAAAAAAAATCTTTTATTGAATTTAAAAAATTCTGCTTTTGGGAAAATTTTATTTTTAACAAAATAAGTGCACAATCCAACATGTTTTGCAACGAATGAGCTTTTTAACTAAAAACTACCCTTGCTGGAAAGGTTTTTTTTTTATTACAAACTCCTCTTTTTAGCCTTCAAAAGTTATCTTGTTGGAGATTTTTTGGGGAGTAAAGTTTTACTTAATTATATTTTTAAGGCCAGAAAAAACAAATATGAACTTAATTATTTATTTGCTTTAACAGCCAATTGCAATGTATTAATTCAGGTCCAAAAATGAAAAGGTTCAATTTTGGGCCAGAAAAAACAATTTTTTTATGAAAATGTTCTTGACGACAAAATTTTTCAAGTGTAATTCTTTTTTCCATTTTGTGTTGACCATTCTCATGCAAACAATGACTTACTAAAGTTCAAATGTCGTTAACTTTTCTATAACAACAACAGCAGTAAAAAGAGAACAACACGCTATCAAGCTTGCCGCACTTGTTGTATTACGTAACGTTATTTAAAGTGACATTTCGTATTGAATGTTTTATGCACTTCTTTGATTTTTTCGTCGTTTGCTCACTCACTGTTTTTTTTTTTTTGCTCTTTTTCGTCGTTTGCTCACTCACTGTTTTTTTTTTTTGCTCTTTTGTTTTGGAATAATTATTAATTCAGTTGACATTTATTTGGGCAAAGTATGTATGTTTAAACAAATATGTGCACATGTGTATGCATATGGAAAGGAATATGAACGTACATATGTATGGCTGAAAGAAAAATATATGTATGTATGCCGCTGCCATTCTGTTTTTCGTGAAGAAAAAGTTGGGGAGTTATTAATTAAATTTATGCGTATATAATAAATTTAATTTATTAATTTTAATTAAATACAATTAAAAACTTGTAAATAAAAATTGAAAGATGCTGAATGCTGGTACATTTGAGTGTCCTTAAAAACAAGGATAAAACATTGTTTGTTTTTTAAAAGGGAATATTATTTAGAGGTGGCTCAATTAAATAGCATATAATTAATTTTTTCTTTCTTTGAAGTAGAAAATTGACAGCGACTAAGAATCCATGAAAAATGTTCCTGACAAAAATTCTGTTGAATCATGGCTTCAAGGACATACGATCTGGTTCAATTTTGGCAAAAAATTAATGAGTTTTATATTAGCAGATCGATCATTGGACGGCATGTGCATTTAGGGAAAAATCTCTCAGATAAAATAAGTATTAATTTAACTTTATAGTCAAATATGTATAACATTATAGTTGCGGTTCGATTTTAATTCATCAGAATTGGAAGTTTTTTTTTTTTTTTTTTGGTAATTTTGAAGTCGCCAACATTTTCAAAGGCAATATAAAGTTGAAGACTTATTGATTGGAAAACGCACCATGACTGTTTCACGTCCACCACGGTGATCATCAGCACTCAAATTGCTTCGGACTCGAGTCATAATGAATTGCATACTATTTTTTCTAGCAGCAGCGCTTAGCCATCCCACTACCTGAGCTCGTCATAGCTGACTGTCTGCATTTAATGTATTGATCAACTTTTAAATTTATCACTGTGTTTCTTTACATGTTGCTGGCAATGAATCTGATTTTTTATTGTAAAAGAAAAAAACTAAATTAACTATATTAAAATCAATCACTTCAGTAAAACCATTTTTTTTCCAACAAAGAAAGTAATTTCATAGGAAATCCCTTCGTGCTATGATTTAAAAGCTATGAAAATGCCAAACTTTTTCAACTACTATATTAATATTTTTACTGCGACCTCAATGTCACAAATCCTTCTAGCACAATAGAATATATTAGGAGAATTTTCTGACAACTCTCTGTTTGATTTTCAATCAAAATCATACCTTTGAGTTGGACCACCCTTTACCATTTTTAGGGATCCGTACTCATGAACTGAAAACCGAAACATATTACTGAAATAAAAAAATTTTGACAGAAAATATGTCGCTTTAGAACTTTAGAGTTCAAGGACGGGTGCTGACGAGAAGTGTGGCGCCTTCGAAGCAGCTAGTTGTCCACCCTACTAAATGTCTTTGATGTTTTCTTTGTCTTACTTAGTTAATATCAATCAAAAAAAATATAGACAGAACTTGAGCCCGATAAACTTAATGCAAAATAATATAATTTGAAAATAAAATTTGACAATCTATTGCTGCAACATTGATCAGAGTTGATTTTCATATAGAATTCTATTTTATTTCGAATTTTCTGCTAAATTTGTTTAAAAAGTGCAACTCTGAAAGTGTTGAGTAACTATTTTTGAGTATTGAGCATTCAAAAAAAGAGAAAATAGCAAGTACTCAGTACTCGGTACCCTAATACTCAATACTGCATCAGCACTAGTATTGTTGTGTATTGAGTCAGTCTAATACTTGGCTGAATTTGTTTTAATATTTGTGTGGACAAATTTAGCAAAACTTATAGAAATGTCTCTTTAAATTTCGAATTACCGCGTTTCGTGAATTATTAAATATTATGCGACATTTTGAAGTAGATCAAATCAGTAGTAGATCTGTCTTTGAAAATCAATTTTGAATTTAATTTGTAAATGTATGTACGGATTATACACACAAATCCATGGACATTTCTATTAACGTATATGTGTGCCTGCTTGTACTTGTGTTGCGTGTGTGTGTGTGTGTGTGTGTGTGTGTGTGTGTGTGTGTGTGTGTGTGTGGCTGTGTGTTTGTGTTGCACAGGCATTAGGCAAGTAAAAATTCATTGGCATCACAAGATTGACATTTGTTGACACAAACACTTTACACCTTTATCACTTAACAAAATGCCAAACATTCAAACAAAAGTAATAAAATGGTTACTTACCTCTTTTCCCTTCCGCATTTGCTGCCATTTTTTCTCATTACGTGCCCAATTTTTTTTTAGCCCACTATAATGTAGCTGTCAATCTATGAATAAAAAAAAAAAATAACGAAAAGATATTTGAAAATTTCAACCTTAATTAAGACTTTAAAAGCTGTGTAAATTGTTGATGAGATTGATGCTGATAGTTTAGGATAATTGCTTAAAAACTATCGTTTTTTTTTCAAAAATTAATTGCTTTGAGATTTGTCAAATATATAAATTTAACTGCTGCACTTTTGTTTATATTCCCAGGCAATATTACAGTGATTAGACAAATTTTAAGGATATCAAGAACTAAAATAAAAAAATAAACTAGGAATTTTAAATAAGCCGCAATTATTCAAAATGAGATTTTGACATTTACATGTTGGTGTAAATTACAATATCCTAAAAAACAATGAAATAATATTTCAAGATTTCATAGGAAAATAAAATGCATTCCCTGGTGGTGTTTATGTAAAAATAAAGCAACGGCAACAGCAACAAAAAAACTGCCAAAATTTATTGAAGGCGACATTTGGTAAAAATACAACAGCTTCTTGACATTTGCCATGTCAAGCAAGTGTTAAGGTAAAAACAAAAAACGGTAGAGAACTAGACAAACACCCTACACTTCAAAGACTCTGGGACAGATTAGTCGTCCCATAGAGGAGTCAAATGGTTAACCAAGCCCCAATAATTCTGTCTTCCCAATATTTTTTTTTTCCAACACACCAACCACCTGCCACGCCTATTTATGTGAATCCCATCAAAAATATAAATAAAAAATTGAAATCAAATACTTTTTTCTCATCTAAAAAAAGCTATCGAAAAATTGATGCCAATTATCAAGTTGTTCCGGCAAACAAAAATGTTTGGGTTATCAGCTTAACAATACAAAAATATATTGAAATTGATACAAAAAAAAAAAAGAAACGAGAAAGCTAGAAAAAACGCTTAAAACCTTTTGATTTCATAAGAGCATATTTTAAGGTTATGTTTGCTCAACATTGTTAAAGCATTTTTTATATTTAGTTTTAAAAAGCTTTGTTTTGCATATTTTACTACCAAAAAAGCTGTAAAATATGCGTAATACAGACTAAGGGACATTGCAGAAAACACGTGTTTCTAGCAATGTTTTAGTTCTTAATACACAAAGAGGAACAAAAAACGAAACATTAGTTGTGCATGCAACATTGCTGAGAAAGCAAAAGAAAGTCCCGATAAAAAAGTTTATATTTTCTTTAAAAACGTAGTATGGAATTTGTTATGACCTGGGTTCGAATCCCAAATGGGTGCTGGCGATCGTCATGATGGCATGATCCCCATAAAGTAATTAACAATTGTATATTTTGTAAATAAACCATTTGCAAAATAGATATTTTTTATTCATTTTTTAATATTTCACTGATTCTGTTGATGTTTTTTTTTCAGTTTGCTCTCATAATAATCAGATTCAAATTCATTTTTGAATGTTCCATAAAAGAAGCTATCCGAAGGAGAGCGAAATATGGACAAAAATAATTACTCAAATTCCAAAAGACCTTGAGCTCAAATAAATATATAAAATATAAGAAAAAAGGGGTCAAAATAACTAAATATTAAATGTTCCATAAACTTTTATACACGTTTATACTCCACAAAAGATCTTTTTAGTCGAGCTGCAATCTGTATTATCTAAATGATAATACATATTTATAAGAATTATCTAATATTTCCTATTTTCAATTGCTGCCATTTTTTATGCCTGTTTATTTTTGCTCTTTATTTATTCTATCACTTCATTTTCTACTCATTTGCTTTTCTTCGAGGCTTAACACTTAACAGCTTAACTGCTTAACTGCTCTCAATGCAATGAGAAAGCAAAACCAGGAAATATCGATACTGGTGAAGGAACATGCAAAATATCAAAACGATTTGATATCAGGCGACACACTATTTTCAAGAAGTAACATTGCTGCACACACTGGAACATTAAAAGAAACATCGGCATGTTCCTCTCCATCTGTATTGTTTTTTCATCTATATTATGCATTAAATTTATTTTTAATGGGGGGGAAAAACGATTTAGTGGGCAATTGGTTTCTTTTCAAGCCAACGTTGCTGATCATTTCTTTCAATGCTGTGTGTTTTCTTTATTTTGTAGACGTTTTCTTAACCCGCTCTTTTCTTTATTATTTCTGGCATACATATTCCCAATCTTGAGTTTATTTAGCTGTCAAGCTAATGATTTCTTATTCCGACGTTTACAAATTGTTTTGAATGTCATTAGTTTTTTTGTTTTTGTTTGCTTCCTTTCAAATATTCGCCAAGTTTGTGTGCTTCTTTGGAAATATATACATATGTATACGTATATATTTATATATATATATATATTTTTTTTTTTTGGTTCTATAAAATCAAGTGTATAAACACATAAAACAGACATTGAAAACCTTAACAAAACTCTAAGATAACTTTGCCGTGTAATCATACAAATTGTTCTCGTTACGTTGTTGGTTTCCGGCTTTGTTTTGTAACGTGACAATTACTCTCATTTATTATTGATAGAGTTTAAAAGTCACTGCTACAGCAAATTGCGATTTCACAACATTTTACCAAAACTATGAGAAATCCAGTCACAAAAAGGGTACACACACTGTACATAATTATTATTTTGGGGGAAAAAAAAATGGTAAAAATGTTGAGTTACCGTATTTATTTAAAATATTTACACTTTAACCCCTGCTACATTAACCTCAATCTGTTTAACCTTTTTAACCAGGAAAATTCAAATTAACCATTAATTTCATAACATATAATCAATAAAAAAATTTTTTTAGCGGACTTGATTTTATCATGAATGTTTTTTCGCGAGTTTTAGGAAAAATTTATATGTAAAGAATTTTTCGAAAATTCGAAGATGAATTTCAAATTTGAAAATACACTTTCTTTTTCAAGCGAATAATGTTGAGTTTGATTATGGGTCTAGTGCTTAATTTTGTACATTAAAACATGGAACAAAAGTGACTCATCTCAAAATTTGATTTTTTTTTAGATATCGAAGAAATAACAGTGTTTTTGCTACACATAATTAAAAATAGTTGAGAACAAAAACAGGCCATTTAGAAGAAGTGCCATACAGATTATGATTTAAACGGGTTTTATATATTTTTTAGTTTTTTTTTTCATCGTATTAAACTTTGGAGTTAAAGACACTATTGAACTGGATGTGTGTTGTGTTCTAAATGCAATTCGGACCCCATTCCATGACGAGTTGAACGAAAATTGAGATATTTCAAAGCAAACTCTTTTCACATAAACTTCTTCATAAAAAAAGGATGAATTCCAGGTATAAAGAGCAGGAAACGTTGATTTTTTCCAGCATTAATTTAACTTTATAGCCGAACTATATAATTTACAATTGTTAATTATTTGATCGAGCTTGAGTTCGATTTTTACTTCATCAGATTGAGGAGGATTTTTTGTGATAAAATTTTAGTGCTCTGCATTTTTTAAAGAAGACAAGGAAAGCAAAGTTGAAGGCTGACTGGCTGTCTCCATAAATACAAACTATTTTTTCGAGGAATACAGTCGCATGTACATATATAATATATGCATTGTACACAATTATGCATTATTTATTTGTCAGTTTTTACAAACTATAAGATTTTCGAAAATATTTTCGAATATCCGAAATTATTTTCGAAAGATTCGGAATTATTTGTGGAATATCCAAAATTAGTTTCGAATATCCGAAATTATTTTCGAATGACCGAAATTATTTTCGAATATTCGAAATTATTTTCGAACTTGAAGAAATAAAAAAAACACCTAATACTTTCACCCTTTACACGTTTAAAATGATTTTGAAATATTCGAACTTCGCAAAAGCTACGAGTTATGGAAAAGAGTCACACATACATACATATGTATGTATATAAAGCGCCCAAAAAAATGGAAATATATCTTTAATTAAAATGCAAATATATCTTTAATTAAAATGATGGTGGAGGAAACAATTGATATTTTTGATTTCAATTTTTCAACTAGTATTTTTCTCAAGAAGTTATAGGTACAAAGGAGTATCGAAATATCCAAATGAATGAGCCCTTTGTTTAAAACGTATTCTCCAGCTTACTTACTTAAGAGTAACTTAGATTACTTTAAAGCAGTATTTTTTAATTTTGTATATGTATGTTGTTTCACGGTTTCACTGGCTAAAAATTGTTTTTTATTCGTTTTTTTTTTTTTTTGTATTCAACAAAATTATTTATTTTTATTTATTTATTTATCTATTTGCAGAATTCTTAATTAAAAAGGCGTTTCTAGACAAAATATTGCATGCAGTAAAAGGCTGGATGCGCCTGCGAAAAAAAAATCTATAAAGTTTAAGGAAAATAAACGAGGATATAAATAACGACCTACCACAATAAAATTTGTTGTTAATTAGAAATTTGTTGCTGGCAAATTTGAAATGCAAAGAACTTTTATTGGCCAAGAAGCCAAATAGCGATAGATTTCGATGAATTTGAGTAGAAGACCAAAAATGTATGTACACGAACAAAGCAAAAAGGGTAAATTTGATGTATTTAGACTGCGCATGATTAAAAATTTCCCTAAACCTGAAAATATGTACATATGTATGTGCACACATAATATCATCGTATATAAAGTGATAAAAAATGCAGCAACAATTGCCATTTACTAGTAAGCCAATAATTAAAGTTCGCTCAACTCGTGCATTGAACGAAGCTAAAATAAGATTTGGCTCAAAGCAAGATCATAACAGGATAACGGAAGTAAGTTTCACAACCGGATATGCAGTCAATGACAGCATCTCATACCGTCCGGACATGAGCAAATAAATAAATTAAAATAAATATTTTATACTTTGACAAAATGTTAAAATAAAATAATATAAAAAGTGTTTATGAAAAACCAACTGTTTATGGAAACAAAAAATAGATATTCATTCAGAAAAAAATGTGTTTCAAGCGGCAAATGGGTTCTTATATAATTTTGATTGTTGCTCAGAAAGCCCTTCATTTTTTATCAGTTGACTTTCGAGCTGCAATTAAAAACAAATGAGCAACCCCGACAACATTTTACGAAAAGTTATTGAACAAATTATTAAGCAATCTTCAAAAGGAAAATGTTTTACAAAAAAAAAAAAAAAAAAAAAAAAAAGAATAGTAATAATAATAAGTGTTGAAAAAAGCAATTAAACGTTAAGTAAATATAATAAAATTTGCAGTTTTAATATGCAATAACTAAAAAAAGGGTAGGTCATTGATTTCAGCTCACACACCCACACACCTTAACAGTCAAATTACCTACGTACGTTTACTGCACAGTAACCCAGCACACAAATTTTCCCTGGAATGGCAAAAAAACCCAGTCTAAATTGAAAACGAAAATGAATTAACAATTTAAATTGTTCAAAATAAGATTCAACAGCTTTTTAAGTTGAAATTTCCCTTATAAGCTAAATTTGCTTAAGGTAATTTTAAAATATTAATGGCCAATTTTTCATAGTTAAATTTGAAATTAGTTAATTTTCATTTAAATTTCAGTTGTATTTAAAGGTAGTATCAGTTTTTCAGTGAAGCTGTCGTTTTTTCGCCTCAGGGTGCCAATCACTTTCTCCCACCATTTTTTTTTTTTCAAATTTTTGGGGTCAAACATACAAAAAAAAATTAAAATCGGACGCCTCGAAAATTATTTTTCTAAAATATCCTCATGCCAAAAGCAAAATTTTTTATATCTATTTTGAAACTTTTTTATTATTAATAGTTCTCTATTAAAAATTTCTTGCTGGTAATTTTTTTGTTTGTTTTTTTGGAAATCAGTTTCTTTCTAATCCTTTTAGAAAACTTCATTAAGTGCACATTTTTTACAATTGTTATTAAGCGCTGCTGCTGAAAAACAGTGCACAATTAGTCATGGTCTGAGTTCGAAGCAATTTGGGTGCTGTTGAGCGACTTAGTGGCCGTGAAGCAGCCATGGTCTGCACCCCAGTCAGTAAATCTTCAACTCGACTTTTCTTGACTTCTTTACAAATGTTCATCACTTCAGTTTTATCACAAAAAAAAAATCTTTCTCAATTTTGAGGAAGTAAAAATTGATATCAAGCCTGATAAAATTATTAGCAATTGTAAATCATGTAGTTAAAATTAATGCGTGAACATTTCAATGCTTTATGTTTGCTGGGTTACATCAATTCATTTTACAACATTATTTATTATTACCCCAATCAAAGTCACAAAATTTAAAAATTTTTCATTTGCCCCACCAAACCTTTAACACAACAACTTCAGAGGCCTTTAATGAAATAATTGTTAAGACCTTTTTTAATCAAATAATTTTCCTTTTTTTTTTATAATAAAATTTATAGTTTTTACGTGTTACTAATGCATACAAAAACAATGTACATAGAAATGTTGTTGCGTTGCATGAATATGCGTAAGTTTTTATTACAAATTCAAGTTTACGTCTCTGACATTGACATTGAGTGTATTGAATGAATTAATTTCATTTCAATTGAAATGCAATTTGAATACTCAAAATGCAGTATGATGGTAGGAAGTGAATTATGAACGGAAGGAAATATTTTCAGTTCAGTGTTTTTTCTTTCTGCATAAAATTCAACTTTATGAACTTTTCAAAATTTACTCAAAGCAATGAAGATACGCTATGCAACACGAAAAATCTAATTTTTTAATAATTTCTAAAGTCAATGTGCAGATGTGTGCACAAGGGCACGCCTAACAACCAAATATTCGCTAAATTAAATTTTGTTTCATATATAACTGAGATTGGCTTCCTACAATGGCTCTTCGTTTAAGTTCAACAGCTTTCTGTGATGAAGAAATTTCATGCTACAAGAAGAGCATATAAATCACTGTTTTACTTCCTATTAAGTGGGCTAAGGGAAGGCAAAGTTGCAAGAACTTTGGCCAAAAATGGAATTTAGCACCACCTAAAATCCAAATATGGCTGCAGAAGAGAAGTAAGACAGCCTCGAAACTGCTAGCTGTACCCCAGCTAAAAATTACTTTTCTTTTTTGCTTAATGTTGATCATAAGTAGTAAATTTAGAAAATTGAGCTTAACTAAACAATTTTAAATATAATGTAAACTGCTCAACTTTCAAAGGTTGAATTTTCAAAACTAGTATCCCCCACACTAAGTATCGTAATCGTGATGAGAATCTGAACGTTAATCATTTCGACCTAAAATGTGTGTATGCAGGGTGTCCCGTGACCTAACATCCAAACGAAAACTGGTGACAGGTCAAGTGGTGACTGCTCCCAGAAAAAATAATATAAAAAAATATATGTTGCGTAGTTTAGAAGGTATTGCCATATTGAAAAAAAAATCACTCTGTGATAATCTCTTCAAGTTGAATTAAAAAAAAAAAAAAATTTTCTCTAGAAATATCGTCAGTTATGCTTCTTTTATCTACATATAAGAATTCGCAAAAAAATAATCTCACATTTTGTGACTTTTTGTACTTAAAATGAAAACAATACCCAACTTTAACTAGCCGTATTGAAAAAAAATGCACTAGCTACCTTCGGCAAGTTCCGCCAAAAGTTGGCGCAATTTGTCCGAAATTCAAAGATGTATAACGACTTTAAATGTTACAAGTTTCTTCAAATTTATGGCTAAAAATCTACATTTGTGAGTGAAAAGCTTAATTTTTCTAACTTCGATTTTTTGAAAACTTATATGAGTTATTATTTCAATAAGAATAAAATTAGTAACCATAAAATTCCATTTGAGTGAGTTATAATTTAACTTTTAAATTCCGAAATTAACCGTCTAATTCATACAAATTATAATAGGTTCATAAAGCTCTTATTTGACAGATTTTCCATACAAATATGTCATCAAATAACAGTCTTATGAGCCTGTAATAATTTTTATGAATTACGGGGGTAAGTATTTTTTATGAATTTTAAAATATGTATTGTTAAATTCGAAGCGATCAAATTAGTTTTTGGTTTTAAAAATTAATTCAAATTTCGAAATTAAGTTTCAATTGTAGAAATTAGTACATTGGATATTATTTAAATAAGAAATGCTAGAAATATAACGACTGAAACATTTAATTTTGCTAACTTTGAAAGTAAGTTCGAAACTTCAAAATTTATACATATATGAGACATTATTCAAATAAGATATTAAGGATTATTCATGAAGCTTAAAACTTTTTTATAAATTAATCACGATAAAACGGCATTTGAAATTAAGTTCCGAGTTTTCGAAATTCATACACTCATTAAATATTATTTAAATAACGAATTAACTCATGAAGTTTAGGATTTCATAAAAGAAAAATTAAATTTCCTGATTTCAACTTAAAGTTTTTAAATTTTTAATTAAGTACAAATTTTCGAAATTAATATATTCGATATAATATAAATTATAAAATTTAACAAATTTCTTTACATTCATAGCTGTAGCTAAATTTTTTTGTACAAAACTTAATTTTTAAAGCATCGAAAAATTAAATATTTATAAATTTCAAAGTTTTTTTTTTTTTTTTTTTTTTTTTTTTTTTGTAGGATCAAAGCGATAAAAAAACCAAATTTGTATGTTTGAAGCTTAATTTTTTAAGCTTCGAAATCAAGTTCGAATTCTCGCCATGTTATATCAGGCATCATTGTAATAAGAAATTAAAGGTTATTTACAAAGTTGACAAGCTTGAGAAATTGATGGTGATAAAATTTATTTTCTGGATTTAAAATTTACCTTTTTTTTATTTCGAAATTAAGTCCGAATTTTCGAAACAAACACATTAAATAGTATTTGAATAAAAAATTTAAATATTATTTATGAAGATTTGCAGATATATTGCATTAAAAAATGTTTTGTAAGTTTAGAACTTCATTTTTCGAAATTAAGTTTAAATTTAGAACATTAATGTATGAAGACATTATTTAAATAACATTATTTATAAGGCTTAAGACTTTGTACTAAGTAACATAGTGCTAAAATTTAATTAGTGGGTTTAATTTTTTTTTAATTTGGAAATTAAGTGCGAATTTTCGAAGCAAAGCCTTTAAATAGTATTTGAATAAAAAATTTAAAAATTATGTACGACGATTACAGGTATTATTCCGATAAAAGATGTTTTGCAAGTTTAAAACTTCTTTTTTCGAATTTCGAAATTAAGTTTGAGTTTACAAAATTGATGTATTAGATATTATTTGAGAAAAAAAATTAAAGATTATCTATGCAGCTCAAAGATGTAAGCAAATTAATAGCGCTAAAATTAAAATTTTGGGCTTAAAATTTAAGTTTTTAAATTTCGAAATTAAGTCCGAATTTTTTAAATTGAAATATTATGCATTGAGTGATGAAAATACATTTTTAGATCGAAAACTTATTTTTCTAACTTCAAAAATGGGTGCGAATTTACGAAATTGTGTTCGAATTTTCGAAATCATATTATTGTAAGTCCATACCCATAATAGTATCTTTTAATTTATTTGATACATTTGCTATAAACTAAATTCCAAAATGATTAATTTAACTATATAGTCGAAGTAAGTTGAGTTCGATTCTACTTTCTTCAAATTAAGGAGGATTTTTTCTTTTTTGTGATAAAATTGTAATGACCCACATTTTTAATGAAGACAAGAAAAAGAAATATTTTTAAACATTTTCATTCCAAATACCATATTAACATTTTCTCCAACCATAGAAAACCAAATTTAACACAATATCTTCTAACAAAAATCATTTCCATGATCTGGTTTATATCGGTTTACCTCATTTATACATACATACATTAGTTCCCAAAATTTCAAATAAGCTGCCTGTCAAAGTTTGCAATAAGGAAGCAAATCTTGTTTTTGTTTGCATCCAATTTATTAATAGCAGTTATGAGTGACATTTAAATTCGAAACATCATTATTTATTAAAATCACTAATCTGGTGTTAAGAATTTCTAACAAAAACAAAAGTGTCCATTTAAGATCATAAAATACCAAACAAGTTAAAAAATATATTTATAAAAAATTTTATTAAAATGCAAAAACTTGAATTTCATTGTTAACATTTATTTATATACACAAAAAAAAATTAACACTTTTGTTTTCATTTCACACAATAGTTTAGTTTTGAAAGTTCATTGACTTTATTGACAGACAAATAAAATAAAAAAAAGAAACAAATTTAACCACTTTATCAGTTAAATGAATTTTATGACAAGTCAAAAAACTAACAACTTTTCAAACATGTTGTTAAACAAAATTCAAAATTCTTTTCGCACTTAGAAATTGATGAATATGTATCATTATTCTTTGTTTCCTAATTCACACAACTTAAATGCTAATTTAACCGGTTAATCAATTTGATTTTTGGCGATCGTTTACCCACATCCTACACACACATCAAGCATGACAAACGCCTGCAGCACACACACACACACACACACACAATCTAGATTTGTTTTCAAAATATTCGCATGTGTACTTGTTTGCTATTCCCATTAACCATGTCGTTCACTTTCAAACTATTAGCCACAAAAACAAATGAAACAAGTAATAAAGTGCATTGACACATCAACGAGCACGATCACGTTTGCTTGGTCACATACACAAAATGTTTAAGGGGTTTTATTGAAG
Organism: Sturmia bella; assembly: GCA_963662145.1. Taxonomy (NCBI): domain Eukaryota; kingdom Metazoa; phylum Arthropoda; class Insecta; order Diptera; family Tachinidae; genus Sturmia; species Sturmia bella. Next base: position 73,732,481 of record OY759169.1, on the reverse strand, counting down.
ACTTCCTTTGTTTTGACAAGCAAATGAACTACAACAAATTTTATGGTGGCTTAAATTTATAACTGAAATTCAATCGAAAATGTTCATTCAGCAAGTCTCTCCCTTGGCCTGTGAAAATGTTGCAAACATAATTTAATCCAAAGAAAAAATTATTACCGTACAAAAAATGCATCTGCCCCCGCGACCAGATTTTTACTAGAAAAAAAAAAAAAATAAACTTCAATAACTCTCTACCGTGGCCGCCAACCAAATCATTGGAATCTCAAGAATTTTATCGAAGTTGTTTGTATAAAGAGCTCAGAACTGTGTGCCTCAAAACACGAAAAGGTCTCTGCCCTGGTAAATACTGCAACAATTAAGTGATTTATCTGGGATTTCGCAAACCCTTATAGCAGCTACTAAAAACAAATGTTTAATCAAGCCATGTATTTTCTCAAAAGAAAATTGTATTTTAATACAAGAAATGTTTCCAGTACTCTGAGGATGACCCCTTGTACCAGAACCAGGAAAATGGAGGAAAAAAAAAGACAGAAAAGCGTAAAATAGGCAGTGTTTGTGGAAGTTTGATCGGACAAAAATATCTGAAAAATAAAGCACTGCCTGTTCCTGAAAATGCGAACGAATTTTGTTGAAAACTTTAGGAATTCTTTAATCAAAAACTTTTAAAAAAATCATGTGAATCTTAGAAAAATCTCATAAAAATATTCTCACAACATGTGAACTTTTAAGAGAAAAGAGTAATTCAATAAAAAGAGTAATTCAATAAAATCTCTCCCCTGGCCAGTTCTACAATCAACAATAATGCTAAATTTAAAAAAGAAACTACGCCATTCTTTACGTGTGCGAAAAGTAAATAAAAAAAATAATGAAGACTGGTTGGTCAGTTCTAGAATCAATAATTTAAAATTTCTAAAAATCTTAAATATTTGATCAAATTTTTACTGGTGTGAACCAGGGTTTCAAACAAAATTATTTCAATACATAAAAAGCCTCTCCACTGGCCATTTAACACACTCTACCGATTATTAGTGATTTATATTGTAAGAAGTTTTTTGAGCCATAAATCTTTCCGCCGGCAAATTTTCTACTCAGTTCTGCCGTTTATCAGTCGTTTTTAATTTTAAGAAATTTAAGTTAAAGTCATAAAGAGTCTCTTCCCTGGGCATTTGCCTAACCAATTCTATATTTCCTAAGTAATTTTTAATTTTGAGAAATTCTGTGCCGTCGCAAGTCGCTCAATCGCTTACCCAGCAATTTACCTAATCTTCTAAAGTTAAGCGGTGATTTAGAGAAATTCCTTAAAGTCCTAAGACTCTCCCATGGCCATTTACTAGCTCAATTCTATTGCTTATCAGTGACTTTGAATTTTAAGAGAATTGCTTAAGAAAACTTAAACAAAAAACATGTGCTCCTTGTTACAGCTTTCTCTGATGTATTTACAAGCCTTAAAAAGTCATTCGAAGTGTCTGCACCTAATTATAACAAAATTTTGGTAAATGTTTTATTTTTCAGTGATTTTTTTTTTTTTTTTGCTACATAAATTAAAACAAAAAAAGTACATACAAATTTATTACTGACCATTTTTTCAACAATTTGAATGTTATGAATATTAAAAATAAATTAAAAAATAAATTAAAAAATAAAAATGAAAAATTGTCATAAGCAATAACAAACTTTAGGTGCCAAACGGTTTCATGAAGAGTATTTTAACAAAATAATTTCTTTTTAACTTCAATGTGAAGGTCGTTCATGGTATTTTTCGGAACTTGTACTTGGTATGTAAATGTGACATGATATAATATTTCGTGTATTATGTAGTTTGTTGTTTTTTTATATGATTGGTTTCCTAGACAGAGTTTCCCAAACTTGTTTTCTTTTAACCCCACGTAAGAATATATACAAAAAAAATTATACAAATTCTAAATGTGTTTTCATTCAAATTTTCCACACAACATTTTCCCAATAAACCCTTCAAACACAAATGTGTGTGTGTGTGTGTGTTTATTTTTCAAAGACTCACAGAATAGATTTTAATAATAATATTGTTAAATCTTACTTTTCTTATCGACTTTGAAAAAAGATTTAATCCCATGAATACGAAAGAATTAATTCCTTTTGTCATGAATATAAAAAAGTTGGTATAATGAAATTAATATTTTATATAAATAATAGAGAAATTAATAACACTGTCTCCAACTTTACTTTTCTTGCCTTCTTACAAAACGTTGATCACCATAAATTTGTCACAAAAAATCTTTCTCAATTCTGAGGAAGTAAATATCGAACTCAAGCCCAATAAAATAATTAACAATTATAAATCATATAGTTCGGATATAAAATTTAAAAAACAGTATTTTAAATTTTTTCGCAAACTAGAAATAGTATCAAATCTAAGTTACACAAGCACTACTACTCTCACTTTCCTCCTCCTCCTCCTCCTCCATATAAATTAATTTTCTAGTTGCGGTACGATGTACAGCTTATAAAAGTGTCGTCGCCTGAGTGTACTGGGAGCGGTTTCTCAAAATCTACAACTGTTAAATTATATTTAGGTTTTTTTTTTTTTTTTGATTAGAAAAACAAAAGACAATCTCTTGAAATCGCGTAATTTCCAAGAACAAATTGCTTCAAGAACTGGACTTAATTTTGCTGATTTTTCTAATGTTAATTCCCTCAAAGTCTTATGCCAGACTTAATTTATAGCAAAGGACGTAATGCTAAGTTATGGAAATAGAAATAGGAATAGAAACAATTTAGATAGAAAATATACAACAACTTGGGTAGGTAATTGGCTTGAGCGTCGTTTTAGAAACATGAGCACCTGAGTTACAGGACGGATGCTGAGGAGAAGTGTGGCGGCTTCGAAACAGCTAGTTGTCCACCTATGTAGCTGAAGGTCCTTGATGTTTTCTTTATCTTGTTTAATTAATATCAAACACACACACACCAATTGAACACTGTTCAATTTTAGAATTCCCTGATAAAAAAAAGCATCACTTCAGAATCTAGGCCCTGGTACAAGTTTTATATATAGTATTTATTTCATTATTTAATCAAAATCAAAAACAAAAATATTTTATAGCCGGCAGTAACTGACACCTTGGAAGCCTGTTTGTGAACCACTGTTTTAATATGTATTTTTTTTTTTTTTTTTTGTCTTCAAATACCACTATTGTTTATGCGAAAGTGTTTTTTGTTTGTTTTTTTTTTTTTTTTTTTTTGCTATAGTCTCTATGTAGCACTAAAAATAAAAATAAAAATACATTCAACAAAAAAGTACAACGACCGATGACAACAGTTTATTTTGTTTTCATTTGTTGTTATCTACCATAAGCAATAAGAAATAAAAATAAAATTTCAATGTCAGCTAAAAAGCTGAGTAAGAGTTGAATATTTTGCTTGCAAGTGGAATCGTTTGAGAAGCGGTTGTCACGTTTGCATAATTTTTCAATTCCTACTAAACAAATGAGGTAGGTGTCCACAATAAGAGTGCCTGATTTTATTGTAATTAATTGTAGGCTATTTAAAGAACAAACGAAAAAAAAAAAGAGAAAGCAACAATTTGCATTAGTGGGAAAAAGTTAATGAACCCGTTTCGTAGCTTATACATACATATGTATATATTTAGCCTACAATAAAAAGAGAATTAAGATGCAAACAAATAAATAAAAACTATACTAGAGTTTTTCAACCCAATCACCCAGTGGCTTAATTTCAATTTTTTCCTTTCTGTTTTTCATTCTCTTTTCCATTTCATTTCGTTTTTCATACTAAAATGCAGTCAGTCAGTCAGTCAGTCAGACTGCCAGCGCTTTTGGCTTTAAGTAAAATAGTTTTTTTTTTCTCAGTTTATATAGAGTTTCCTTTTTATATTAAAAAGCTTTTTTTCAGCTACATACATATACAGGAATTATAAATAACGAGTGAGTGTGATGAGTGTGTGTGTGTGTGTGTGTGTATGTTGATTTAATTCATACAAAGAACTCCCATGAGAACTGAGTAGCAAACATTTATGGTCTCTTTATCAACATGTGGGCGAGTGTGTGTGTGTGTGTGTGTGTGCGCGTTGTTGGTATTATTGGGGAGCCAACACTTATGCAGGCTGCTCTGAATAGTGCTGCCTAATAAAACGCATTCATTCAACAAGTGTTGGTTGGAATTCTACTGTGTTAAATTTAGATAACTTCCGACTCTCGTTGTTAACAGTTGCGTTTTTGTCTACTTACTGTTGTTTGGCGTTATTTTTTGCTCTTCATTTTTGAACCAGTGTGCGTGTGTGCATGTGTGTTCTTTTGCTGTTTGTGTACGTGTTAAAAGAGTTTTATATTATTCTTAAGCCCAGTCATTTCAAACTTGAAATAAGTTCTATAAATAACGATCTTATATTAAAAAAAAAAAAAAAAAAAAAAACAATAACAACAATGTGCTCTTCTTATCAATTTACTTTATGTGTTTTTCTCTGCATCGCGTTCAACATTTTCAGAGAGAACAATAATTAATGTTTTCTGGTATTAATATATAACTAATTAGCAATGAAAGAAAGAAAGAAACAAGCTTTTATGTGCCAAACATAATATAGAATATTAGAACATTTTTGTTTAATACTGGTGTTCAAACCGAGTTTTTTATATAAATTAATTAAAATTGGCCAGTACAGCAACAGTTGGTTTAGAAATTTTATTTTAGCATCACATTTCGAATTAAACAAAAAATTCTTAATATATTTAGAGGAAAAAAAAAATTTATAATAAAAAATGTTCAAATTAGTTTGGTTTCTAGTCCTAATAGTGCAACAGGCACAAACCCAAATTGGATGTGAGTTTTAAAAAGAAATTTTTTTTATAGAATTGAGTGCTTTTAAAATTTCTAAAGAAGTGCTTTGAACAGTTTTAAAATATTAATACAGAAATTTATTTACTTGAATTAAAATAACCAGAAACAAGGCGTATACGCAATAAATTCGGGGTTTATAATAAGCATACGCCTCGACTTGATAAAAATAAAAATTAACTTTTTTTATTTTTATTGATTTTGACGAATATCTAATTTTGGCATTTGAAAAAGGATTGCACGAACAAAACAGCAGCTAAAAGGATTGAGCAGAATTGCTTTTATTTCTATTTTGTATGAATTCATTTTCTAAAAAATTTAATTTTATTCTCCACCATTCTGAAAAATATTTTGTTACTTTCTATAAAAGATTCCCAATATCCTGAATAATAAAGTGAAGTGATTGAATCCTTTTTTTTTTTTTTTTTTTAAGAAAGTGTTATTATCCCAAAATTTTCTAAATTTGCCATTAAAACCAATTTATTATTTCATACCAAAAATCAAAACATTTGAGCTGTGAAGTCAAGCCATAAAAAATATTGCTCTGCTTTTGTATTGTTTGACGAGTGAAATATAGACAGTCAGCAATAAAGTGGGATGGTTAAGCGCTGCTCTGCGCTGCTGCTTAAAAGCAGATCAATTAAAACTGTGATATTGGGTTAAAGGTGTGAAAATATTGTCAAGCTTTTTCTGCCATATTTTGATGTTTTAAAAAATTTCTTTTGACACAAATTCTAAAACCATTACCTGCCATTTACACACGCAAGTGCAAGTACTTCAATACATTGAAATTTTTTTTTTTTTACTAAATCTATCATCTTCTGCAAGTTGTGAGCTCACCTGCAAGATATTTTGATTGCCGGTAATTTTTTTACTTGCATATCGGTAAAATGACAAAAAGCAAAAACAGTGTTACTTTATAAGATTGTATTTGAGTTTTCACACAAACTTTTAATACAGAAAACATTTTGTCGTCTTGCAACGCTTTTACTTTTCTTAACAACAACTTCTATACAACGAGTTACCGTCGGTTACTACGAAAAAATGTTTTCTGTATTAAAAGTTTGTTTGAATATTTCTGATTCTCATTTTGTTCATAGGAATTTGGAATAAGTAGGTTTCAAACATTCTTTTACTGAAGCTGGGGTACAACTAGCTGTTTCGCAGCCACCACGCTTCACTTCAGCCACCACTTTGGTCATTTAATCGTAGCTAATACATTCCAGCATACATTTTGCTTAGGGATAAATTTTATCCATCCCACAATCAAATGTTTCTTAATTAATTTTTGGCCGATGAATTTTGTACAAAAAAAAAATTGTTTAATCGATAAACTGCCTGACTCGCAGGAAATTTTTTCAACCAATAAATTTTCTATAGAGCTGTCTTAAGCCCCCTGCCAAAGTTAGAGTATTTTACTTTAAGAACTCCTCAATAATTTTCTTAGTTACCTCTACATCCTGTACACAACGTAATCCGAAAATTGTGGGCGGCCTAGAGGCAGAAGCAAATGAAATGCCTTTTATGGTAAGTTTAACAAGGCGCGGAGGACACTTTTGTGGCGCAACAATAGTACATGAACAGTGGCTGTTGACGGCGGGACACTGCATCTGCAATGGACTGAATAATTTCATGAAACCCGGCCACATACAGGGTGTTATGGGTCTACATAGTATATCGCAGTATTTGAATGGAATTGAGAAGGAGCCGGTGAAAGTGAATTTTAAAAATATTGTACCGCATCCCAGCTACAAATGCACGAATACGAAAAATGATATTGGTACTTGAAAAATGCATAGACTTTATAATAAAATAAAAAAAACGTACTATTCTATTTTATTCCTTTCTCAAAGCTTTGCTGGAGTTATTGCAGCCCATACGATTTTCTCGTTTTATTCAGCCTTGCTGTCTTTCATCGGCTGCAAATTTAAGAAATCATGAAGACGAAATTGCCACTGTTTCGGGCTGGGGTTGGACTCAGGAAGATCAGGCTTTGGGTGATCGTGCCGATGTATTGCGCAAAGCCTCTGTACGCGTTTGGAACAATAATGCTTGCGAAAGATCATATCAATTAAATGGCGGACCAAACAGTCTCATTTCGGATACACAATTATGTGCTGGTTATGAAAATGGCGGTATTGATTCATGTTGGGTAAAGTTTGTACTTTAATATAAGTGACAATTACACAGAGTTGTATTTGTTTAAATATTATGTAAGTCATCAAGCTAAAATGCAACTCTGGTCGATGTACAAAAACCGCTTTGAAATTATTTATTATTAAATTATGGCTTTCTTTTTTAATCACTTCCTTTAGGCTGATTCTGGTGGCCCTTTGATGTCCAAAGAGAATTTTTTAATCGGTGTTGTTTCGACTGGTATCGGTTGTGCCCGTCCCGGTTTACCTGGCATTTATACGCGTGTTAGCAAATATGTTACATGGATGGAATCTGTGATATTTCACAAAAATATTAATTTTTAAGAAGACTACTTAAGTGTTTCTAGAGTTGTGCTGTGATATAATTTAGAACTAAGTTGCTTAGAATTAAGTTGTTGTTTCGTCATAAATAAAAATATTGTTACTGCAAGAGAACAATCTTATGGTTGGAAACATTTCACTATAGAAATTCACTTCAATATGAATTTTCTGCAGGAATTCTCTTTACTGAACATTTTCTATTCAAACCATTTAAGTTTTTATAAAGAAAACATTGCGCAGCAGTTTCTAAACAAAAACAAATTTACAGATTCATATCGACATTCATAAAACAATTTATATTTATAATTCAAATATATTTCTGCTGTTATTAAAAAAGAAAAAAAAAAATAACGACTGTATGAAGTGTCGGTATACAAGCCACTTCAAATAGATTTTTTTTTGCATAACAGCAAAAAATGTATATGTATAAAAAATTTAAATTCTTTTATTGAAAATTATAGTACACATTTTATTTTTTTCAAGAAAATCTCATCACTAAGCATGTGGATATTTACAGAAAAATGTTTGTGATAATTTCAAGAAACACATTTTTTAATAAAAATTTCATTAATAACATTATAACATTATAAAAATTTCTTTAAAAAAAATAAAAATTCTTTCATAATATTCAAATATGAACTTAATTATTTATTTGCTTTAAGAGCCAATTGAAATGTATTAATTAATACAGCAAATATATTTTTTGAAAAGGTTAATTTTTGGACCTGAATTAATATTCTTTCATAATTTAAAAATTAGATTTTTTCTGCAATGAATAATTTTTTAAAAAAATTTAAAACCTAATTCAAAAACACCGGATGCAGATTATAATACATAAGCGACAAGGTTTTTACAACTGTGCAAATTATTAATAACTGCCATCCATTAGGGATTGCTAACATCGTAAGCATTTGAATTATCACAGTATTGCCAGATGATTTCCTCAGAAATCTGTTAAATGTGATTTTAAAAAATTTCAAAATCACACTCAAAAACCCGGATACAGATTATAACACATAAGCTACAAGTTTTCTACAAGTGTGCGATCAATAAATGCCATCCATTAGGAATTGCTAACAAAGTAAGCATTTGAATTATCACAGTAATGCCAGATGATTTCCTTAAAAATCTGTTGAGATTTAAAAAAAAATCGTTTCTACTTTCACTTTTAAGACATTAACAACAATGCGATTTACAGTCAAAATAACAGCGGTATTTAGAATGAAATCTCCGTAAAGCCAATTCCTATATTATATTTTAATTTAAAATTAGTGTAATAATACATAATTAGAGTATACAGAACTAAATTGTAAAGTATTATTATTCAAAATTTATATTCATAACCACCAAAAGAAAGAAAAAAGCATTTGCATATAAAATTAGTGAACAAAATATTTCTAAATTATATTTCAAAGATTTCAAAAAGCGAAAAACCAACACTGAGTTGAAATCACGACAAAATTAACGAGTTGTTCAAAAATCAGTTTATATGATACCACAACTAATCAAGCTAAATAGAAAACAATTAAAAAGATCTTTCAGTTCTATTATTTTTTATTTATTTATTTATTTCATTATTTAATCGAGCCCATTGGGCCATATATGATTAATATATACATACATATAAATTGTAATAGAAAGCAAGTAACTGAAAGTATTATTAACAATTCATATTAAAACTAGTATTATGTATAAGCTTTTTTTTTAGATTGATAAACCTAAATTTGGTAACAATAAAATTTTACAAAGTTATTAAGATATTTGTACATACTTCAGCAGAAAAAATATTATAATAAATTAACGATAACAAAAATTTTCGTGTTTCACAAAACATCAGCGTAACTTAAAATCAATATTAATGATGCAATATTTCAAAAAATGAACTGCATTTCAAGTCATGGTAAAGACTAGAAAAAAAATAGAGTGGAGTATAATGAATATATAATATTAAAAAAGTATCATGGACCGTCAATCTTATATCACCTGCAACAATACATATATCGGCAAAATTTTATTTTATAAAGTCATAATCTTTATTATTATTATTGCAATCGCCAATTTTACAAAAAAAGCACACATTTTCAGCTTCAAATATTTCAAATTAAGTCAAATTATTACGGTACTAATAATTAATAATAATGAATATAATGACACAAAACTTTGAGGTAAAAATCAAATTAAAAAGCCTAATAAAATTATTAATAATTGTAAATCATATAGTCTGATAATAAAGTTAAAATTAATGCTAAAAATATTAATCAAACTCTCAAAGAAATTTCTACATATATACGATTTGTTAAATAAGCACTTGAAAATCTGATTTATTCAGTTGAATATGAAAACATATTAAGTTGATCAAAAAAAAAAAATATCGTTCGTATTCCTGATTTAGTACAAAATAGTTATTAACAGACCAACCTTAATTAGAGCGTCGAGCGTATTTTTGTTGTTTAAGCCACCCATTTCCATACAAAATGGGGGGCTTAGACAGCAAAATTACGCTTGATGCGCTAACTTAGGTTGGACTGTGAGAAATAAAATATTTGTATAAAAATACCAGGAGCCTTTGTGTTATAGTAGATTAAATTTTTTGGAAAGGCTCAAAACTCGTTTTTTTCAATATTTTTTTTTTAATTATACAAAGCTATTATAATTTTTTTTTATTCCCTTCCTAAAAAATGGAACTAATCAACATTTTTAAGGAGACAAGAAATGAAGGCAGGGGATCAAACCATGATTCAATCACGTTCGACACAACAATCATCAGCGCCCAATTGCGCTTTTGTGTAATTTTTTTTTTTTTTTTTTTAAATAAAAAAAATTGTTTAACATAAAAATCAAATTATGGATTTGAGAAGTATGTTATCTCATACTATAAGAATAAAATTGGCCTCATTTTAATTTCATCAGCCCTCAACTATTCGAATGCAGTAGTAAAAAGACGTGCATGTGAAATGCAGAACACCAAAAGTCGTGTCCTACTTCATTTTCTAGTTAATTTGGATTGTAGAACATCCAAACGTCTGCCCAATTTTTTTAATTTTCTAGAATGAATAGAGAATATTTTTTACGAATTTCTTTTAATAGTTTTGCATATTAACCAAAACACTATAAAACTATACGTTTGTGCATCAAATTTATATAATAATAGTGTGTTACATACCCAGGTTTGTTAAATTTTAAAAAAATTAGCTCGTCCTATCAGCCAGCGATTACTACGTAAAATGTCGGTTTTTTAACGGTTTTGTCTGGCAACTTTGCACGAACACTTCTATTTTCACACAAGCCTGTACATATATATTTTTTGGCGCCCACATAATGAAATTTTTGTAATTCCTACAAATTCTTGTTGAAAACCTTCTAAACCTAAAATTTGTTGCATAAAATTTGCGCATTATATCGAACTAATGTTTGTAAGCACGTTTCACGTAGATATATATCACTTTCCATTCTTATGGCGGACGTGCCTCTTGGCATGAAAACTTCAACAAACACTTATTTAGAGCATTCTCAATGAGTAACACAAATTTCAGAACACTTACATGAAATATTACGAACTTATATACATTTTAACACAATTTCATACACTTTTAAATGCTAATTTTATGTTTTTATTAAAAAAATTTCACTTAGCTCCACGTGACGCTTAAGAAATCTTCAATTAATTTAGTGCTATCGAGCTACAGTGAATGTCAGATTAAACTGGCATACTGTTATAAACAGCTGTTCTTGTTTGAGTTTTACGCAGCAAATAAACTTTTTTTGTTTATTTGTTGTATAATTTTTCAACCACAATTGTGAAGTGAAGGTGCTTTTTCACTTTATTCATTTTAATTTTAATTCTGGTTGTTCATTGGCTTTCAATTACTTGAAAATAATTGTTTTTTTTTTAGATTTAAATCAAAGGATGTCCAATAAACTTATCAAAATAGGCCGTTTGTTACCTGGTCTCTTAACCAGACGTACTATGAGCCAATCGCCCTTGCAGGGTCAGGTAACTAGCTACACTCCAAACAACTTGGAAAAGAAATTCTTGGTATGGACTGGAAAATATAAAACTGTAGAAGACATACCCAACTTGGTGAGGTAAGTATTCATTTCAGTATACTAATTTCGTTACTTATCCATACATACAATCAACTATGTACATGCATAAAAATTATGAAATTACTACGTCACCCTCCATTTCAGTACATATCGCTTTTTATCGTGTTTGTTTTGGGTTTTTGTGTGCCTTTAAAAGTATGTACATATGTACATACATTCATGAAGACGTTTACTATTCCAACCAAAATGTGTTTGGACATGTTTGTTTGTTCATACGTAGATACATATGTGTGTATGAATATTCAACAACATTGATATGATTTAACAACCTTCAAAAGTTTAAAAAATAATACTTAAAAAGCTCACAATTTTTCGCAAAGTAAAACGAGTCACTACGTGAAAATCTCAACATACTCTTGCGAACTCAAAACTGTGCAAAAAGAAAAATGATTGATTCATGTGTATAACGAAAATTTAGATATGGATTTTTTTTTGAAAATTTTAAAGTTTTGTTTCACATATTATTATTAATGTCTGATTTGTTCAGCACAGTATTTTTCAAATTTTAAAGAACCAAGAGAAACTAATAGCGGAAGATGTACTATATATTAGAATATTTAAATGTGTCCTCCAGGTTTTGTTATTGAATAAGATTTCATTTGATAACAAAAAACAAGAACACTAAAACACATGCCCTAAAACTGTAATTCGTAACGCAACGACAGATAACAAATGTTAAAATAGTTTAAATTATGTTTCTACGCAATTACAAAACTTAAATTTTACAAACATACACACAAACAGAAGTATGTGTAATAAATATAATTTAATGCAATACACATTTTATTGCCTATATCAATTTTTATTTATTTAATGTTTTCGTGTTGACAAATATAATATTTTGATAAAATTCAAACTTATATTTCAGCAAACTAATTTATTTATTATTCACTTTTGTTTTGCTAGCAAACATCGACTAATATTTTTTCACTCGTTGGTTTTTTCGGGACAAAAAAAATTGTGAATAATTTTCAGTATCTTGAATTAGATTTAGCCAATTCTAAATATAGCATTGTTGGCAGTTTAAATTCTCAATTAAAATGAATAAATACATGAAATTAACAAATGGCGAATTACAAAATCAGGACCTTAAACTTATACATATAAAGAAGATAATTAGATTTTAGAATAATATCAAATAAAATTGTTATTGTAAAATGTTAAATTGTTGACTAACACTATTATAAGTTTATAGACTTACCCCCTAATTCATAAAAATTATTATAGGCTTATAAGACTTTTTTATTTGACATATTTGTATGGAAAATCTGTCAAATAAGAGCTTTACAAACCTGTTATAATTTTTATGAATTAGGGCGTTACAATAGTTCGTAGAATTACATTTAAAAAGAGCGAAATTGATTTTTGATTTTAATGTAATTATTGAAACGAACAGCTTGCTGTTCACAAAATGGCTGTTAATCTAAGAAGCTGTTGCTCTGCGATTAAAAAAAGCAAGAAAATTCCAAAAATTGTGGTTTTTGAAATTTTTTTTTATAAGACTATTTTCTACTTGTCATCAATCAATCATGCATGCTCAATCATGCTCATAAAAAAATATATTTTTATTTCTTCAAAAATTATTTCACAATTAAAAAGATTTAATCGTAATAACAACTAAACGTTTCATCTATTCAAAATTAAAACAATTGTTATTATTATTCCTTGCTATATATACATACATATGCATATAATGTATTATATATTCAATATAAATTAGAGTACACTAGCTGCCTGGGCTAACGACTGCTACATTTTAAGGCAGTTAATCTGTACTGTTTGCCGTTTGCCTCGCAATTCAACATCAATCGTAGCCAAATGCAACCAAAACCCAAATGTTCATAGTTACGCCTTGTAGGAGAGATTGTATTTTCAAAGTAGCTTTAGTTGAAAAGTCTAGATCATTTAAAGTACAACTTTATAAAAGAAACAAACTCCTAAAGCTTTTCTTAAAAGTGTGCGAAAGTTTAAAAATACAACAACTACTTTTATAAATAAAAACGCAGGTGTGTGTGTGTGTGTGTAACGTTAAGATTGTTCTCCCACTATCCCATTGTTTTATTGTTTATACCTGTTCTGTTTTCTTTGTTACAGTGCTGAAGTTATGGAACGTGCCCGTAATAGAATGCGCATACGAATTTCCAATATTATGATGGTTCTCACTGCTATCGGTTGTGTCGTTATGGTTTACAGCGGCAAACATGCCGCTAAACAGGGCCAGTCTCTGACCAAACAAAATCTTGAATGGCACCAAAAATACAATGAACTCCATGCCACGGAAGATAAAAAGGAATAAATGATCTATATGTGATGATATATGTTTTATGTATGTCCACTCACTGTCAGCTCCTGAACTTTTTTAATTTTTTACACATTAAGATATAATATTAACTTTAAAACAAGAAACCCTCCTTTTGAGCATTTTTTACTAACATAAAATTAAATGTACTTATTGCTATTTTTTTAAAAGAAATTTCGAATTTTTCTCAAAGTAAGAAATACAGTGATTCCCTTAATAAAAATAAGTACGATATATACTTAAATTATTAGTAATTTCTTTAGTGAAGGGCCTGTCGATTCTGCAGATGAAAACGATGTGTGTAATTAAAAAAAATGCCAGTTTTATTTAACTGGCTTTAGCAATCAATTTCGGGTTTTCAAAAGTAATTTTTTGCCACGAGGGAACTTTTTATGAATATTCTAAAGTAATTTTCTATATATTTCCGAAAAAAAAATTATATTTTACCCTGACAGTTCCTCAATGTCGAAGTCGTGCGATTGTTCGCTTTCTAAGCGAAAGAAAGTTGATTTGGGTTCCTCTATGAAGTTCTTGTATTCGAACGATGACTCGATCGACAAGTCGAAAAGACGTAAGTGTTTTTATACAAAATCCGATACCTCGATAGCAAATATAAAGTGCATTTCTTTTCAGAGGGAAATTTCATAAAAAAATTTACACCCATATTCTTAATAATAAAATCGCTGCTTGAATACATTTTAGAACAAATTTGAATAGTACATATTTTATTTTTTATGAATACCGATATTAAATTGTGGCATCATGTTTTTAATTAAGAGATTTAACCAATTCTTAAACGCCATTCATTCAATTCATTTACATGCATCGCAATATCAGTAATACTGAAATAATGCCCCGTATTCCAATTGTCGTCATCGGCGTGGCGTCACTTTACATCGACGCCAGCAATACTTGGAGATGATTAAGAGACTTTATCTAGCCCTTAGCTCCAGAAGATGTCAAACGTCTTCAAAGGGAATTTTTCCTAAGAGTTGACGACGATGACGACTATTGGAAGGTGGAGGAACACAAAAATATATAAGTATACATACGTATGTATGTAGATGAGAATTAAAAAAAAAAACATATTTATCCATTTTCTTTCAGCGCTGAAGTCATGGAAAGATGCCGCAACAAAATCCGTATTCGTCTGGCGAACATTATGATGTTCCTGACGATGGTTGGCTGCGGTATTATGGTTTATAGTGGCAAAGAAGCGGCCAAACGTGGTGAAACTGTATCGCAGCAAAATCTCGACTGGCACAAGCAGTACAATGCAGCTCATGCCAATGACGAAAAAAAGCAATAGAAATATTTTGTAAATTTATGCTACAAAAATATGAATAACTTTCTTAAAGGAAATCGGAAAAATAATGAGCAATTGGGAATAATGAAAACTGAATTAAAAGAATACATACATACTTGCATATGTATTAGTTTCGGGTAGAAAATTTTGAAGTTGAAGCAGCTAAAGAAATTTCAATTTATTGATCAGAGAACTTCATGTAGTAAAAACTAGCATATGTATATAAAATTGAACAATACATGTATAAATATAATGTTAATAAGTTTCCTAGTTTCATTGATATGGAAATTAAGAAGCTACAAAAACTCAACTTTTCCAACGATTTCATGATTTTTATACAACAAAAATACAAAAAGTAAACATTTTCGAAATTTTTAACCATGTTCATCGTCATAAATAATTTCGAGTATGATTTAATTTATAATATTAAGAAAGGCTTTGAAATAAAAATTTAGCAAAAAGAAAAAATATAATAATAAATTTATTACAAAGAAAAGTAAATTCCTGAAATTTCTCATGCACTCATAATTCTTCACTAATTCATATCACACTTTGTTTACTTTATGAAACGCCCAAGACTCTCTTATATGACCTAATACTGAATAATCAGTTGGACAATGAAAACAGGAAACTACAAATAATATTATAAATGACTGAAAAAGGGTTCGTAAAGGACTCCCAGGTGATTACGGAATTAATCAAAATTGAGTCGTAATAAGTCACAGGGCCGAGTCGTAAAAGACTCTTCCAGAAGAGATCGCCGTAGGGTATCGTTTTCTCACACCAAAGCCTGATTTTCAAGACATAAGCGAAACCATAAGTGACTATTTTAATCGCGCTGAACGATCGAAGAAAACTCGAATTTGATTTAAAATTGTCAAAAATGTTAGCTGGAAAGTCGTCGTATGTTTTGTGGACATTTGCATTTATAATAATTATATACACATTTTATGAAAGTACTCTCCTTTGTAAATGCAGTGCAACGAAGTCTAAAGTACATTTTTTTTATAGTTTTCTGTGTGTGTGTGGAGGTTTTAGCCGTCGTATGTTCCGTCGACAGTTCATTGATGCTATTCAACTCATCATCTCATCATTTTCATAAAATATATTTTCATATTTCAGCTGCTATTATGTATATGAAGGCATTTTAATAAGAATTCAAACAAATTATCAATGCAAAAAGCAATTTAATCATATGGCCACACCATGTTATGTGTCTCCACAAGTTGTTTGTATGAAAAACTATCCTGAAGGAAGCCTAGAGTCAAGTGCCTCCAAGTCACCAGTTTCATTAATTGTTCACACACATTGCCAACGTGGGGTCTGCATCTTTTTCTTTAACATTTATTTATGTTAAGAAAGGAAATACAAAAAAACATAGAACCACTAGTTCACGATCACTGATAGAATTTCAATGATAACACTACATTAAATGTCAATAGAGGAATATATAAAATGAAGTTTATTATGTCAACACTGTTGGCGACAATGTCCACTGAGTAGCACTAGTACCGTGGTCGTCATATGGTGCCATTAGAACCATCTGGTCACTAGTTTTTAAGTGGTTAGTTAATTTCCAATGACAATCTCATGTTAAATGTCAATAGAAGAATGTATAGTATTAAAATCAATACGTCAACATTAATGGTGACAATGTCTACAGAGTAACACTAGTACCACGTTCTAATGGTGCCATTAGAACCATCTCGTCGCCAATTTTTAAGTGACTAGTTAATTTTCAATGACAATCACATGTTAAATGTCTATGGAAGAAAGCTTTGTATGGATTATAAAATATCGGTAGTACTGGTGACCATGTCAATAGTGAATCAATCTAGTTTTTTTACTGATTTTTCTTTCAGGCTATGAATAAATTAAGTTTCTAAAAACGAAAGTGTATAAAAATATTTCATGGTGAAATTAAATTTTACATCTCCAAATTGTTTTGCTAAAAAAAAATTTGAAATCAGCCCAGCAAAAACATATGTATTTAGAACAAACAATTGCCCAAAAGGATAAATTTAAAAATTAAATAAAAAGATAATAGTTTACTATTTGCTATTAAAGTCACAGCAAAATTTCGAAAAACCAAAATTCCTGATCGAATGAGCTATTTATTGAGCAAAATCAATGTAAAACAAAAACGCAATAAACATACCGCATACGGTGACGAATGCATTCGTTTACGAATGCCGTAGTTATCGAGTACCACCTTAACTAAAGGTGTTTGATATTTTCTTTTTTAAATAATAACATTCTTATCTGGCTTAAATAATATCAATCACAAACGCAATATAAAATAAACTTAAGTCCTATTAACATAATACCAAATAATTTGAGAGCAACAAATTCGATTAATAAAATTTAACTAATTTGATTTTTTCTATAATAATAAAACTAAAATGATTTACTGCCAGGCCCACGATGTCACTCCACATCGTCAGGTCGCTCGTTTAAATGCAAATCAATAATCAAATTTTAAACTTTGTTGTCGTTTTTTTTTTTTTTTTTTTTTTGTTTTTTTTTGTTTAAGTGAACGATGTCGAGTGAGTTCGAGGGCCTGGCACTCAATCTATGTACATGCATATGTATTAAAAAAAAAAAAGATTGTAAAAAAATTATAGTTATAGGAAATTTTACAATATTTTTATTATTGAAATTTAGTGACATAAATACTATTTTTTTACATTAATTTAACTTTATAGTCGAACAATATAATAAGGGGTCTTAGTTCGATTTTACTTCCTCAGTATTGAGAAAGATTTTTTTATGAAATTGTATTTTTTTACAATAAATAAATAATGTTTATTTTTTCGTTGTATATCATTTTAATTTTATATAATTTTAAGAATAAAATTTCTGCTCCAGAATTTACAAATACACAGTCACCATTGTTTCCAACCGACCCACTGTGCTCCACTATACACTCACATAGACCTGTTGAAGTGATTTATGCTTCTTTAATAGAAAAAAAAACCCATTAACAAAAACACAGCCTCCCTTTTTCCCAATCGGCCCCCTGTGCAGAGCTACACACACACACACACACACAAGCATGTTGAAGTAGTTTATGCTTCTTTAAAAAAAAAGCCATTAAAAATTCCATTCAGCTATCGCATCTGGTGCTGTAAGTTTCTCTTTCAGGTTTCAGAAATACACAGCCTCCATTTTTCCCAATCGGATTACTGTGATCCACTTCACACACACACACTCACACACAAGCAGGTTGAAATGGTTTTTGCTTCTTTTATAAAAGAGTCACTAAAAACTCTAATCGATTATGAAATCAGGAACTGTAAATTTCTCCTCCAGAATTTACAAATACACAGCCTCCTTTTTCCCAATTGGGTCACTGTGCTCCACTCCACACACAGAGCTGGTGACGTGATTTATGTTTCTTTTACAAAAAAAAAAAAAATACTTTTTAAAATTCCAATCAATTATCAAATCACAAACTGCGAGTTTCTCTTTCAGGACTTACACAGCCACATTTTTTCCAAACGGCCCACTGTGCACTACTCCACACACACACACACACGCACACACATAGAGCTGTTGAAGTAATTTAATCTGCTTTAATAAATAAAAAAAAATCCACTAAAAGTTTTAATCGCTAATGAAATCAGGAACTGTAAATTTCTCCTCCAAGATTTACAAAATACACAGTCACCTTTGTTTCCAATCGGTCCATTGTGCACCACTCCACACACAGATCTGTTGAAGTGATGTGTGCTTCTTTTTTAGAAAAAGGCCTTTAAAAATTCCAATCAATTATCAAATCAGGAACTGTAATTCCCTGTTTGCCAGAAGGGTCACACGGCATTACCATTTTTCCTGTGTTATCACTTTGCTCGACTGCATTATCATGTTCTGTGTGTCAGGGCAGGCAGCTGAAAATATATTTAAAACATTAGTTTTTTAATTTCGCTGATGATAAAATTCAAGCCCAAGATATAAACACTTGTATACTCACCTGGAAAATCCAAACAGTGCAAGCCTGCCGTCTCTCTCACTCACACGTGCTGCAGCATTGGGTTAAAATTAATTACATTAAAAAAGCTTCAATGCGTTGCTGGTCGTAAAAAGTCAAGTGGTTAACGGAAATCGGTTGTGGAGCGTTTCATTGTATCGGCGCATGTATGTACGTACGTACGTATGTATGTATGTCGTTCAAGTGTTAATATTAACTTCGGTAAGCTAGCTTTATGACGCTTTTAAAATCACTCATACAGCTAGATAACCAAAGAGAACACAGCACCCAGTATATGCGGCATTGTCATCTCAATTGTCTTTATTTGTTTAAGTGATTTATTTTTTTATTTATTTTTTTTTTTTTTTTTTTTGAGATTGAAAAACTTTTTCCTTATTTGTTATACATTTGGCACTTTTTAGCACTTCACCGGTTTTTTTTTCTCCATTATTTTCTCTGATTTAAAAGGAAAAAAAACCCCAAATACACACGCTTAATACGAGTAGTTCACACATTACAAATGTTAAATGTACTAAAATATTGAAACTTAAATGTGTTAATTGTGTTTAATTAATATTTAAAAAACGTAAAAACATTGACCAAAATGCACTTAAACAAATCATGAAATAAATAAAATTAACAACAACAACAGCAACAACAAAACTAATAAGATATTCATGCAGCGTTTTGCTTGCTCAAATAAAAGAAAGAAGAAAAAATGACGCTTTTAAAAGAAGTCATAAAAAAAACGAATTCAAAACTAAAGCAATTTATTTAAAAAAATAAAAAATGCTAAAATATCATGGTAAACGTTGAAAAACTACTTAAATCATTAAAATAAAAGATAAAGAAACGTGCCTTGAATGCTGAATTAATTGAAAAATCCATAAAATTTTGTAGTGGGCTTTTAAGTGAAAAAGTGAAGAAAACGCCAACGCATCTTCGCCAAACGATGGCTGCTAAAACACAATAAGAGTCGAGTCAGCTTTTATTTGAAAGTAAGCTTTTTCTATCACAAAATGGTGGCACATGCGAACGTAATGCTTTCTTCAATCTCATCCCATAAGGGAGTTGTTTTAGCATCAAATTTCTGGAAAAGTTTCTGGTTAAAAAAAGAGTCTTTTAGCAGACATATGTACATACTCGTATGAACGAAAACTTGCGCAGTTTTGTCCAAACAAACAGGATCATCGATCGATGTTTTTTTTTTTTTTTTAATTTTACTGAAATTTTAGTTACATTGAACTATGACGTTGTAATTAATACATTTATAATAAATGACTTTTTAACAGGCTCAAGTTCAACCCTTGATTGCTCACTTTTTAGGGTTCCATACTCATCAGAGTGAAACGTAACTCTATTACCGAGACTTCTACGTCCATCCGTCCGTCCGTCACAGCGTCCATTCTCCGAAGCGGTAACAGCTAGAGAGCTGAAATTTTCACAGGATGTTGTAGTACCTTGCCGCTACAACAACAATTACTAAAAACAACAACAAGTCGAAAACTACGAGGTGTCCCCATACAATGTAAAGTAACAATTAGTTTTGACTCTCAGGCCGTAAGAGCTCAAATTCGCACAATACAGTGTATTTGCATATGCCCTACAACAACCAATACTAAAAACAACAACAAGTCGAAAGCTACCAGGTGTCCCTATGCAACGTAAAGTAAAAATTGGTCGTAACTCCCAAACTGCAAGAGACAGAGAGATGAAATGTACACAATATATGTATGTATGTACTCACATATGCCCTACAATAACAAATGCTAAAAACAACAACAAGACGAAAACTACCAGGTGTCTCTATGCAACGTAAGTTTTCCATACGTACATTGGACATAGTACATACGTACGGAACCCAAAGTGTGCGAGCCAGCCTCGTACTTGACTGAATTTATTTATCAAAAGCCACACATTTTTTTTTTTTTTTTTTTGCAGTTTTCAAATAGTGCTGTCACTCTGCCACCCCTAATATAGAACATGTTTCCCCTCAGATATTTTATTTATTATATTATTTGTATTAAAAAAAAAAGAAGTAATTTGCTTAATTATTAAGCCTTGAAACTCTTGTTAAAGTTTTATGTGTGTAGACATAATTTTCTTCAGTTTTCAACATTTTTTTTTTTTTCTATTCACCGAAATCATAACATGTAACTAACAATTCACAAAATGTTAATGATTCAAAAGTTTCATGATTCTTAGCAAAGCCAAGATTTTTTTTTTTTTTAATTAAATCGTTTTAAAACTCCAGCAACGAAAATTGTTGTGTGTAATGAAATTAATCATTTTTGCATGAGAGCAAAAAGAAAGGCTTAGAAGCAAAAAAAAAAAAAAATTAATATGTAATCAACAAGTGTATTATACATAATTTGAATGACTTTCAGCCGTTTGTTTTCGAAGATCATTTTTAGCTTTAAAGCACCCTTAACGAAAGTAAGTGAAGCAGAGCGCAGACATTTAAATGTCTTCTTCGGCGTTTTCTTCTTGGGCTTGTAGTTCAACTAATTGTGGGAACTTTTGAAGAAAATAAAGAGAGAGAGAGAGAAAATAACCATGATTGCGTTTTGTTGGATTACTTAAGATTCGTGTTATTTTGAATTTATTAATTCAAAATGAAAGCAAAACTGAGCAAAGAAATATTTCATAAAAATGCAAGACTTGAAAGAAAAAAAAAACATATTTTCTTTATTACTGTTGGTTGGCTGACTGGCTGACTGGCTGGAGGGTCTTAGTCTTTTTGTTTTGTGACCATTCACTAAATATTTATTATCATAATGATTGTTGGTGGGTAATAGTAGCATATAATACATATTGGCTAAAATTTGTAATACACCGCACCGCGCCTTAAACGTTCCAGTTACAGTCACTTGACCAACCGAAACATTTTTCGAAAAGAATTCAAACAACTTGTAGTAACAAAGTAGAAACCCCAAATAAACCAACCAACCAACCAACTCTTTTTTTTTTTTTTGTCTGCAAATGTTGTAAAACCTAAAGAAACCAAACCGAACGAAAAAGCAAAAAAAAAAAAAAAAATACAAAATTAAAACAATTTAAATGTCTAAGAAAATGTTGAAACAATAGATGTAACAACGTAAGGTGTTCAAATAGCATTATGAGAACCAGCAGTTTTTTTTTTTTTTTTTTTTTTTTTGTTATAAAAGTTTTAAATATTTGATTTAAACTGGGAAAAATGAGCTCCAGCCTGAGGGAAAAAGCATACACACATATTTATTTGTTAATTTCTTTAATTTGCAAAACGGCCCTACTTATCATTGTGCTTTCAAGCCCCTTTTACACTTTATGCATTTTGCAGTGGCTGTTCCAAGTCTTTGCTTACAAAAAAAAAACCAAAAAAAACACCAAAACGTTCACATTATTTTAGCTCAATTTCTACTAAACCTGTAATGTACATCGGTCGTTTTGTTTGGATGAAAAAAAAACTGTAAAGAATCGTTGGGAGGGAAATAACTCCATGAGTAATTTTAACTCAATAAGATATACACATGTATGTGGTGAATGACGTGAGGTCCAAAAACAATTGCCGTCGTGCCTGAAAGTGTATGAGGAAAATTATTCTGATCGTGAGCGTAAATGATATGGGCCAAAAAAAAAAACACTCACGCGCACATCTCTTACACGCAAAAAAATAAACAATAGGTCGCCATACACCCATACAACTGCCAGACTTGACGATTTATCGCCATATCGATGGCGACAATTTCAATTGCTAAAAATTACCAGTTAACGACTTGACGATTTCTATCCTGATTTTGGCGATTTTTCAAAATATTAAGGGACTTCAAGAAGCATGTTGCTAAATCATTCGATTCCACAAATACCATGTTTATTAAGACCCTTTATTACAACCTGCCAACAGCTAAAGACAGGATCTTATGTGGCTCATTGCACAATAACTTTTCATAATTTAATGAATTAGTTTCCTGAAAGCATACGTTTTTGAGTATTCAAGAATCACTCTAAAAATATTGTAAGCGAAATGCGGCTAATAAAATCCTATCTTCAGCTATCAGCGCTATCGGCAAGTTGTAATAATGTGCGTGAGTAAAATAATTATTTTATTGACTGCTGCTGACCGCCGGCCATTATTATTAGCTATTTTAAACTAAATGACTTTAACTATAAAGCTAATCAGACTAATAATGCCACTGATCTCTAGTAGTTGAATTTTGTTTTAGTAATAAGAAATGTGAATTAAAACATTTTGTGTTTTGCTTAAGAAACTTTTTTGTGTTGTGAAAAAAGCGTTTTATTTTTTTTATTTTGACGGGTGCAATTTCAAAAGAAAAGAATTTTTTTATGCCGAAAGTAGGGGTCTCATTTTTAGATTTGAGACATGAGAGTTGTATTCCATTTTTGGTCGCATATATAGGTGGTATAAATAGTGAGGAGATCGGATGGAGTGAAGTATGTGTTGCAGCGTTTCAAAACCCCAAGACACTTAAATGCTCATTCCAGCGGACATCGCATTGAATGTTCATACCAAGAATATTAAAAGCTTCCGACTCCTCAATGTTTATACCATCCATAAGTACAGATGAGCCAATTGAATGGCTCTTAAAGCAAATAAATAATTAAGTTCATTTTTGAATATTCAAAAAAACTGTACTGTTGTTGATGAGCATCAACGAAATGCCGGCGGCTTATAGACGGCTGAAAAAGACAGAAAACATTTGTAAGATCTATTTTTAGACCAAATAAATAATTAAGTTCATTTTTGAATATTTAAAACATTTTTAAATATTTCAAATTTACGGAAGTTGTATTCTTTGCAATAATTCAAAGCTGTGATAAATCAGTTTTGTTTTAAATTTGAAAATTTTCGCAGTTTTACGCCATTTGATTGCCTTGTAACAATTTTGAGATTTAAACAATTATTTTAAGGCAATTTATGCTATTTACCAAATTGTGTATGTATTTTAATTTCGTTCTTTAATCTGATATAAAAAAAGTTTTTAGTTTTTCAACTTGATGTTGGGTGTTTCTCGCATAAAGTTCTTTCGTTTTTATTCTGTTGATGTTACTGAGCTGGTCAGTAGCATCAAGAAAATTTGTACAACTGTACAAACATTCACTTCCTATTCTACTCTATTTAAATCTGTTTAATTCTGCTAAGAAATAACGGAATATAAAGCAACCAGTACTGAGTTGAGTAGCATGAACTGAAGTCGGCGGCATACTATAAACAGCTGAAAAGTTGAAAGGAAAACAACTAAAGAGATCTTTTAGACATAAAGTAATAAATAATTAATTCAAAAATAAATTTATTTTTTACTAATAAAACCAGTTGAAAATTATTATTTTAGGTGTAGTGCATTCTACACAAACTATTCTGCTAGCTAAATTAATTTGAGCTCAAAAACACTTTGAAATATCTTAAAAAAATCTTAGAATTCAAGTGAAATCACTCATTTTAAATACAAGAAACACACTCATTCAAACATAATCATGTATAGGTGAACTTATGCATACATACATAGCTGCTTTTCAATCTCAACAAGAGAGAGAAGACTTCTACAGAAAAAGCAAAAAAAGCCGCGTACGCAAATTTCGTCATCATCCAGCCGGATGTAGACAAATCAATATTTAAATACTAAAACAAAAAATATTTTAAATGAGAATTCAATTAACTTTTTACAAAACAAATTCAGTTCTGACAACTGATGACAACTAGGTACGTAGTGTGCATACATATACATAAATATTGTTTGCATTCCTTCTTAAAATCAGGGATGGTAACTTTAATTTTTTTTTTTTTTTTGCGATATTTTGGCATTTGAAAATAACTGTTACTTTCAGTTTATATGGACTTTTTAAAAATATACAAAATTTCATTTATTGAATTTGCTCTTGAAACATTTTTTTTACAAAAAAAAAAAAAAAATCTGAAAAAATTTTGAGGTTAGTTTTTTAGAACTTAATGATTTCATAAAATAACAAGAAAAGTTTTTCAAGTTATATATGTATAACTGAGCAGGAAATTAGGTGTAATTTGTTTAAAAAAAAAAGCAAAAATTGTAGTCTTTATCACACAGTGATGAAATGAAAAGTTGATCAATAGGATTAAATATAGACAGTCAGTAATGAAGAGCTTAGGTGGTAGGATGGCTACGCGCTGCTAGTTGAAAAACAGCAAATTAGGGTGCTGATGAGCTACGGGGTGGTCGTGAAATAGCCATGGTATATGCCCCAGCCAGTAAGTCTTCAACTTTCCTTTTCTTGTCGTCTTTAAAAATATTGATCACACCAAATTTATCACAAAAAATCTTTTTCAACTTTGAGGAAGTTAAAATCGAACTCAAGCCCAATAAAATTATTAACAATTGCTTGTTTTAGGTGTGATTAAAAATATCTACAGAAAACCAAAAATAAGGCAACAAACAAAAAAATAGGTTTATGATCAAACTGGGTGCTCATGAACAGCCAGTTGTAACCCAGCCCAAGCCATAGCTATACTTTATAGTAAAATATAATTATTGTTTTATGAATAATTATATTTTGCCAAAAAAAAAACCGATTTAATTATGTATTTGCTATAAAAGCCAATTCAAATGGAATGCTTTCGATCTAAAAATAGACCTTATTAATTGTTTTTGATCTTTTTCAGCCGTCTATATGCCGCCAACATTGATGCTGCTCAATTCGCTAGTAGATTCGAAAAAAAGTTAACAGAATGTTTGGAACCTGGCTATTATTATCATGAAAACTCCTCGTTAATTACTCGTAGTAACCAACGGTAACTCTTTGTATGAAGAAAAGTGAAGACGAGTAAGTGCTGAGTGTTGAGTGTTGCAAAGCAATAAAACTGT
This sequence comes from Sturmia bella, assembly GCA_963662145.1. Lineage (NCBI taxonomy): Eukaryota > Metazoa > Arthropoda > Insecta > Diptera > Tachinidae > Sturmia > Sturmia bella. Next base: position 73,706,659 of record OY759169.1, on the reverse strand, counting down.
TTGTTTGAACATTTGCGATACTCATTGTATTCATGGCAACATTAGCATATGTAGTAGAATTTCAGTAAGTAATCAACTTCACTATTATTCTACTTCTGGGGAAGTAAAAATCGAACTCATGACCGATGATAAAATTATTAAAGTAAAAGAGTTGCAAAACGAAAAAATGTTTACTGTGTTTCGAGTCTACTGATGAGTTGATTGGCATCAACGAAATGTCGGCGGCATAAAGATGGCTGAAAAAGACAGAAAACATTTGTAAGTTCTATTTTTGGACCTGAATTAATTGTTAACAATTGTTTCAAAGATTCCCTTAAGCCTTTTCGAGAGCACTGACGAGTGGAGTAGCATCAACGAAATGTTCGCTCGCGGCTTATGAACGACTGAACAAGACAGAACATATATAATAAGGTCTATTTTTAGACCCAAAGTAATATTATCCATAAATGTTTATCATTTGAAAGTTAAGCCCACATACTTGTATTGTGGCATTTTTTGTTTACAGCCCCAGGCCGAACGAGCCACTCCAGCATTTTTGTCACTCTCTCCCGCACTCTTCTTTTTTTTCTACGAAAATAAAAACTGTATTGATCATTTTGGCCTTAATGTGCCAGGAAATGTTCGAGGCGAGTAATGTCAGAGTAACAGGTTTAGCACTGCGATACCAGAGAGATGGTTACAGAAACTCCCTAAGTGGTCGTTGATGCCCCATACAACAAGACTATAAGTCTGGGAATGAAATTAAGATGAAAGGGAAACATTTACAAGTATATATTTTTTTCTCTATATGAATATCCCTAAGGAGGGATACACAGGGGAGAAATATCTAGAGGACACACTATATGGCCGATTAGAACGATAAATAAGAGATTAGAACGATAAATAAGAGATAATTTTTGCTTGGGAGCTTCCTAACAACCATTAATTAAACAAGAGCGGACTTGGGTTGAAGAAAATGTCGGTGCTGTTAAGCGTCTGGTGGACTTGAAACAGCCATTGTATGTACCCCAGCCAATAGGTCTCTATGGTTAGTTTTCTTCTCTTCCGTAAAAATATTGATCACTACAATTTTACCATGAAAAAAATCTTTCTCAAATTTGAGGCAGTAAAATCGAACTCAAGCCCAATAAAATAATTAGCAATTGTTTATTTTATTTATTAATAATGTGAATTATAGTAATCATTTGAACTAGTAGCCTGTCTATAAATAAGAAGTAAAACTTTTACTGGTCGAAGTTGTTCTTCTATAAATTACTTGATGCCGCCTTAATCGGGCTTAAGTTCATTTCATATTATTGTTGTGTTAGAGAGCTTCAAAACAGCTAGTTGTCCCCTAGCCGAAACTGCCAAACAGTTTAAGGGACATTTGTTTCAGAGTGTCACACTTAGAAGCTGATGTTTCTGCAGCGACACTCCAGCTCAAAGGCGAGCGCTGACGAGAAGCGTCATGGCTTCGAAACAGCTAGTTGCCTCCCAGCTACAGGTCTTTGGTGTTCAGTAGCAATCATAAGATAACTATAAAATGAACTTAAAACCATTTAGCTTTCTATTTATATTTGATCATACCTAAAACATGCCATCATGTTTTTTTTGCTATCGTATAGTTTTTTTTTTTTTCTATCTTAAGAAATATTTTGAAATTTCAAAATTACATTTTGGATTTCTTAATATCAGTATAATTGCCTTTCAATTTGCCGAACAGTTTTCTTTTAACGGCTTTGTCCTTAGAGCTAGAAATTGTTTAAAAGCAAGTTCCTTTAGTTTTTGCGTTTTTCAAAAAATGTCTTCTTGATGCTAGTGCTTTTTTAAAAAAATAGTTCTTTTCACCAATCATTTTGATGTGTGTGCGTGTGTGTTGGGGTTTTTATTTTCTTAATTTTTTTTTGCAACAAAAATCCATTATTTTAAATTTATTTTCAATTAACACTAATGCGTTAATTTTGACGTGTATTAAATGCGCCACTCACTCTTTCACTACTCACACTTATTTAAGTTTTGAACACTTTAAGAAAAAGCAAGAATTTTTTTTTTTTTGCAAACAAATTAAGTAACAAAATTTTGTTGGTCGGCTGTGTAACAAGCAGTTCATAGCAGCTCCTTTAGCGTAGCCCAACAATTTTGAACTAATTTCAAAAAGTTTTGACCACAACCTCTCGTTTCCAGTTACCACTTAAAACTTATAAAACGACTTCTTTCATTTGAAATGTTTTCCATAGTGTTTGTATGAACTTCTCGGTATGCAAGTATTTGGAAGGCCCCCTCCCGAAAAGAGCAGCTTGTATGTGTAAAAGAGTGTTGGGCTTTTTCGGTTTTGGTCAAAACAGCAAATATTCAAAAAATAATTTTTTTACTTTTGGAAATCGTTAATGGAGACCGCAAGCTCTTTTCACTTAAATGTCCGTTTGTAAACTGATCGTATGTCTAAAACGTGTTGACTTAACTGACGCTGTTGCCAATACTGCTCGAGCAAATGGTTAATTCATGTGCCGCAAGTTGAAATCTCTTCTAAAAGAAAAAAAAAATTACCTGATTTTCGGGTTTTACGTGCAAATGTTTCCAACAACCCTCAATTTTTGTGTATTTTTTTTTTTTTTTTTTTTTTTTTTTTTTTTGTAAATAAAAGTACATGTGTATAAATTGTCGCTGTTGTTGTTGTTGTTAGTAGTACAGTGTCTGTGACTATAAATTCTCTTCTTTCAGATTTCTTTAGCGTTATTGCTGTTGCTGTTGTTGCTCTTGTTGTTGTTGTTGTTGCACGGTTTAGTTCACTGACTTGGCTTTTAAGAAAAGAGAGACAGTTCATGAATGTTAAAAAAAAAAAAAAATATCCCACTTTTAAAACAAGTGATCAGTGTTCGTCGCCTCACTCGAAAGAGTTTATATAAAAACCTCAACACATGCTCAGCAATACGTATGTATGTATGTATGTACATATGTACGTTGTATCTATAAAAATTACCCTTGTATAGGTGATCGTCAGTTAAATCCCAAAGTCTGTCATTTGGACGGTCGCAGAGGTGGTTAAGACATTTAGACAATCAATCAATTCTTACCTCGCCAGGCTTATTTAATTGTAAAAAGTCAGGTAATATTTTATAAAAACATGTACACACTCAATGATCAATATTTATGAATATAAAACAAACTTCCATGCACACAGTCATGCACATACATGTGATCGCGCGTGCGTGTGTGTGTGTGTACATGTGTACGTGTGTACGTGTAACATCACACACCACCACTTAGAACCTGACACCTATCTACCTACATATACACTAAAAATAAATAGTATGTAATTTTTGAAAAAAACAAAAATTCGTCCGTATGTCTATTTTATCTTATTTTATTTTTGCGTTTTTATTATTTCTCATTTTTGGTTCGTTCTTTGAAAATTGGTTAAAATCTTTTCTGGAAAAAAAAATGCTTTATTGTTATGGATTATTTCACCACAATGGGGGAGTTTTTGAATTTGTACCAGCAAGATTATTTGCAACATTAAAACCCCATACATACATACATACATACATATGTACATACTTCTGTACCAGACTGTACAGGGTCCCACACAAAGTTTGAAAATTTCTCTTCTGCCCCAAATATGGGCATGAGGGAATAATTGGAAATAAAAGGGCAAACTCACTTGCTTCAACAGCAAGAGAGTTAAGCAACATAAATTTGGCATGCGCAAAGCCTTTTGATGCAGTTAAATCTGAGCTAAAGAATTGGGCACATAGAGCCCATTTAACTCTCTGGAATAACGAAACTGTGCAACTCAATGCAGAAATTCTATTGGAGGACCGAGACGAGGAAAAATCAGGGATACTGCTAAGACTTAGCAACTCCGAATTAAGTAGAACAATGACAGGTCACTCGTAGCTGAGGAATAGCGGAAGGAGATGAATGTAGAGCATGTGAGGAGGAGAGGGAGATATTAGTGCTTTATTTATTTATATTAGTGCTTCTCACAAATACGGTTATCGGGACCGGGAGAGACACCTTACCAGACATAGTCCAATTACGGGGCATATGCTGGAAGAAATTAAGGAACATTTTGTGAATGACACGGAGTTCTAATAGACCCTTGGGTCAAACTGTTCCTGGTTAAATCCAAGGAGCGCACAACAAGCCTACACTGGCTGAAGCGTATGTCGCAAGACATGCGCGATCAAACCCCTCCAATCAACGTAACCTAACCTTATCTGTGTGTTGCGTTTAATTTACGTTTAAGCTAGTAAATCTCGAATGTTAAAAAAAATCAGTGCAATTTTATTTTCGAGTGAATGCTTAAACCATATTTAAACGAAGAATTATTAGCGTTTAAAGTTTGGTCATTAAACAATGTAAAACACTAGCAGTTGGACATTTTTGCAACGTTGCCAAATTTCTGTATCAAAAAACCATCAATAATAAATGATTTACTACAGCCAAGTTTAAGCTGAAATTAAACTGGAGTTTTAATTTTAACTGATTTTAACTGACAGTAAACGTAAACTTTTGTCTTCTATTGAATTTCAATAAATAAACACATTGACACAATTGTCTATTTAAGATTAAAACGAAAATTATATTAAATAAAAATATTTCCTTCAAGGAAAATTTCCATCTCCCTTCTAAATCTCAAGCCAAACATATTTACATAAGGATTAAATAAAAAAAAGCTCGAAAATGAAAACACATGTCATTTAAGAAAATAATTTTCCCATACTACTAATTTCAAAAAATAAATAAATAAATAAATAATTAATATGAACAATTCAAACACTTCAAACAATTTTCTTAACCTAAAAATTTTTGTTAATAATTTTATCAGGCTTTCTAGTTCGATGTTTACTTCCTCAAAATTGAGAGATTTTTTTGTGATAAAATTGGAGATGGAAAATTGGACTTTTTATTTTCCATATAAATTTATATCATATTAGTATTTTCTTGATCTTATATATATTTTTTTTTTCTATTTCTTCATATATTATTGCCAATATTTCGCTCTCTTTTGAATAATTTCTTCAAGGCATTAATATACACATATTATTAAATACTAAATAAAGTTTTGTGTTTTTGAAACAGATAAGCCTCTGAGTTCAAAGACGAGTGCTGGCGAGAAGTGCGATGGCTTCGAAACAGCTGGTTGTCCCCCACCTAAAGATCTTTGAACTCAAGCCCATTAAACGCAATGCAAAATAGTTATAGAAGCAAATTTTTGGATAATAAAAATTAATACTACATATTCGCATAATTGTTTGCTTAATAATTAAAATGAAATTAAATCGCATTCGTGATAAATTTCCCTAAAGGAAAATTTCAATATTCTATTAAATTACAAAAGCAACCTCTTCATGTAGTGGTTGGTTTAAAAAGTTTTAATGAAAAACTCACCGAAATGAAAGAATTTTCCAAAAAGGAATTATAAGGAATTATAATTTTCCAAAAATCTAAAGGTTTGTTTTCCAAGTCTTTTGTATTTTCATTGCAATTCAGGAGCTTTTTTTCTGGAAATTATAAAAAACCAGATGCTCATGGAATTTATTAAAATAAAATAAAATAAAATGATTCTTTCAGTAAAGCAAAATTAATCGTTCATCTCTACCATAACAAATTAATAAAAACTTTAATTTTTAATCTTCAATTCTAAATGAAAAACGAAAGATTTAATTTTTGTGAAAACCAGTTCACTCTCATTGCTCCAGGCATCATTCATTCAGCATTTCTGATTCTATCGAAATGCAATACCCTGTATAAATTAGAAATCTTGAAACCAGTTCACTTTAAAATATTTAAAACGTGTTTCAATAACAATGATGGCAACTATTGCCAAACATCTATACATATTTTTTTCTATTTCTCTAAAATTATGTACTTGGGTGTGTATGTAAATATGTTTTCCATAGACGTGCAGAAGCTTAAGAAATTTACATGAGAAAATCGGCAAACCCACACACATACATACAAACATACATACGTAGAAATTCAAATACGATTTGAAACGGTTTTATTTAAAATGTTAATCTAAGCAAAATGTGAAATAAAAGTGATAAAAATTATTTTTATTTATTTCATTATTACATATAAGTACAAGTGAGTTGGAACAGTCCATAAAAGCTGATGTGTTACTGTATTTCCTAAAGGGTTGTGGTACTTTTAATGAAAGCAACTAATTTATTTTATATTCTCCTTAAGCAGTTATGAGGGAAAAAAATAACTTATTACCCTGCAGCTAAATTTCTACAAGTACATGGTCAAGTTGTGGAGCGGTCATATTTTATTGTTGTAACGAGATTAAAATAACACAAATCGCTCTATAAATTGCTTGCTGGTAATTTTGTTTTGAGAGTGATGGTGGCCAATCAACATCGAATAGCTTGCGAGATTCGATACACTCCTAACGCAGGCAAGCTTTGAAAGGTATTAAATAAATAAAAAAAATAAATAAATAAAATAAAAATAGGCAGTCAGTAAGGAAGAGCTCAAGTAGTGGAATGGCTAATCGCTGCTGCTTAAAAACAGTATGCAATTAGTCATGACCTGGGTTCGAGTCCAATTGGGTGCTGATGATCGTCATGGTGCATGTGAGACTGACAAGGTGTGTAAGCAGCCAATAAAATTTCATTGTTACTTTTCTTGGCTTCTTTAAAAATGTAGATGTTTCGGTGTTAACCGCCAGCCACTACGTTTCAACCGAGAAAGGCTCCTTAAAACAAAGATTTCGATCACCAAAATGATTGAGGCATCTCGCTATCATTAAGCCCTAACACAATTTTTGCTGGTTCCGCACTGCCACATGTAGGGGTTGTCTCCTGAATATCGGTCCGAATGAAAAAAGGCAACTATTATGTTTCTAACCACATACTGCTCATTTTTGTCTGCAGGGTACTTAGCAACAGATATTAACACACACACACACACACGCACAATGAACACTTCAACATGCAAACTTTTTAAATTGAAATGTAGAATTAAACAAATATTAAAAACATGATGACGATATAAAAAATATACAATTAGTTTTTATCTACTTTTATTTTTATCTTTTTAACTTATTATATTGAAATCAGTGTTCCCACATCAAAATTAAATTACGGATATATAAATTGTTTTTTTTTTTTTTTTTTCAATGTACAGGGTGTCCGCCGTGAAGGTATAATACTTTGTTTTTGATTAAATGAAAACGAATGGATCTTATATTGCTAATTATGCAGCTAATAAGCCTTGAAATTTACTTTTCTTGTCTTCTTTAAAAATGTTGATCACTACAATTTTGTCACAAAACAAAACGCTTTCTCAATTCTGAGCAAGAAAAATCAAACTGGAACCCAATAAAGTTATTAACAATTGTAAATCATAAAAGTCCGACAATAAAGTCTAATTTAAGGTTCAAAATAATTAGTGCCGCAGGTTAGGTTAGGTTGATTGGTTTGCCCATGTCTTGAGACATACACTTAAGCCAACATAGACTTGTTGTGTGCTCCGAGCCGTCGTACGTTGCATCAGATTTGTTAATGTCAAGAGAAGTTTTGCAAGGAGATTACCTGGCAACACTGTACACATAACCTTAAATAAATCTGTATGTCTTCTTTTATACATTCAAATATATGTATATGTATGTACATATATTTGCTTAACTTCACACGTATATAGATACTAAGATACGTACCCAACTACACACTACACAGAAGAGTAAAAGTCTATGTACACCAACAACGCTGGCTGCCAAGAACAACATACATACTATATGGGAATCGGAGACAACAACAAATGTATGTCTGCTCAAAAGAACTAAAGCAAAAAAAAAAAAAAAAACAAAAATAAAGACAGAAATAAAATTAAATGAATAAAAAAGCAAAAACAAAAAAAAATCTCAGAGCCAAGGAAGGCTGATGACTTGTTGCTTGTATAGAGAAGAGTTTTAGGAGTTTAGCTTGACTTGCTTGCTGAACAGAAGAAGAGTTTATGTACATACATATGTACATATGTATGTATGCACTGCAATTACATTTGTTGAATTGCTGCTTGTTCTTCTCCTTTTGTTCTTTAAACACCGGGGATGCGTACAGAACTGCGGGCAGCAAAGCCTCAGCAGAGACAACAGGTAAAACTGCTCGTCTTAAATTGAAAGGGTAGGCGGGCGTGTAAGATGTGTGTGCGTGTAAGTGATTTTATTTTCTGATTCTTCCATTTTATTTCTGATTTTTTCTTTTTTTCTCTTTCAACTCTTTTGAAAGCAATTGAACTGAAACTTAACAAAATGACAATGTGGTCCAAAAACTTGGAAATGTTTATAAGTATAATGAATGTTCACTTTAACTGTGAACGAAAAAAAAACAATACGATAGAGAGACAGACAGACGGACAGACGGAGATGCCATAAAATAATCAAAATCTTGACTATAAGCTGGTAAGACAGTCAAACTAACACTGCAGTTACACGATCAAGTTTTGGTATCAAGTTTTTTTCACATACTGCTTGTCAAAATTCAATAAAATTGATAGCTGTGACGTAGGCTGCACGCAATTTCAAAGCAATTCGTTTTCAAGATGCCGTCAAGAAGAAAATTAAAATTAGCTGCTTCATTAAAAGTACTATCAGAAATAAAGAAAATAAAAGAAGAAAAAAACCAGAGGGCAGAAAGGAAATACTGGGTGAAGCCGTTATTAGTAAGGAGGTTGGTAAATATTTAAAAATTATAGTGAATGTAGATATGTATGTCTGTATTTACTTTAGAGTGGAGCATGATTTGGAGGCGCATTTGCTCAGAGATATGGTTTGGGAAGATGATGATGGCGATTTCAGGAACTTTGTTCGAATAAATATTACCAAATTTGAAGAGCTTCTAAAAATGGTAAATATTTACCTGAACCGTAATACAATCCTGTGTATATTTATATGAATGTTTTCTTTCAACTAGGTGCACCACCAAATCGCAAAAAGTGACACAATAATGCGAAAGGCTATAACTACAAGGACAAAATTATGTGTAACGTTAAGGTTTATAGCCACTGGAGATTCCTACAAATCATTGGAATTCCTTTCAAGAATTTCGCGAAACACGATTGGAATCTTTGTCCCTGTAGTGCTAGAAGCTATTTATTCAAGCCTGCAAAATATATATTTGAAAGTAAGTTACTTACGTATTGTAAAATAAAAAAACGGGTTGAAAACTGGGTTTTACTATGTCTCGCGTATATACACATACTGCACCATCAAAAACTTTTATTTTTTATTCCTACCAATCTTGTTTTCTCAAAAACGGTATTTCAACGACCTACAGACGGGCATCGCTTAATCAACTTTTCTATTGATGCTGATCCAGCATATATAGACTATGGGGTCGCAAATGTATTTTAAAGAAATTACAAACGCAATGTCAAATTTATATATACCCTTAACACTTTTTTATTGGGTAGTTTCAAACGAATATACGTAGATATGTATACTTTATTATGTTTGTGATGAACATTGTTTTGAATTCATTACTTTTCTTCATCACATTAATGTTACAGTATTATTATTATACATATAGTAAACAAAACACTAACTAAAAATATAACGTAAAAACTGAGATCACATATTCATGCCTGATAGTATAAAAAAAATTAAAATTAAAAGTGTATTAAAAAGAAGTTAGAAAATTTGTCAATTTCATCCAATTTTGATTCTGGTGGTTGCTTTCTTTTTTTCGCAGATGATGGTGTGGCAGATATTTGTGTTAATGGCAACTGTGTTTCTGTTAATGGCAACTGTAAGAAAGAATCATCAATCGCCTCAGAGTCCAACGATGTTTCTGATGATGCAAAAACGTCTTCCTTGAAAGATTATAATATATATACATATATATATAATTTATGTTCGTTATTATATTTCACATTTTGTTTTATTTCTCAACAGATGCCTAACACTGAATGCGAGTGGCAAGAAATTAGTGAAGATTTCCACAGATTGTGGCAATTTCCTCACACACTTGGTGCATTGGACGGGAAACACATCCGAATTAAGGCTCCTGCGCACTCAGGTTCGCAGTTTTATAATTTTAAGGGGTACTTCAGCATAGTGCTTTTCGCTGCTGTTGACGCCCATAGCCGTTTTATTTATATGAATGTCGGTTGCAATGGGAAGTCTTCAGATAACACCATCTTTAGTGACAGCTATTTGTATCAGGCTTTGCGAAATGGTGCTTTGAATATACCGGAACCTACCCACCTGACTGCCGAACAAGGAAACAAAATTCCTTACTTTTTTGTTGGCGACGACGCTTTTGCTTTAGACAAGAACGTCATGAAGCCATACAACAGAAGCGGAAGGCTAAGCGTGCCTCAAGAAATTTTTAACTACAGGCTGTGTCGCGCCAGGATGGTGGTAGAGTGTGCCTTCGGTCGGCTCTCTAATAGGTTCCGTATATTTCATCGACCCATTGAAGTGAAGCCACAAACTGTGGACGCTATTGTGAAGGCTTGTTGTGTCCTTCACAATTATTTAACAAAACCACGAACGGCGACAGCAGATTCAGAACCGGATGAGCAATTGATCACAGAAGCTTTTTCCGCAATTGGCCATCAAACGCACAAAACATATAAGTATGCGTGCAGAATCCGGGACGAAATTGCACGGTACTTAACCACATATGGCAATGTAAGCTTTCAATGGCAAAAAATAAATATTAAATAAAACGTTTCCATCTAATGAGAAATAAATGTCTTTTATTTACTTTATCCACTTACATGGTTAGAATTGTCGATAGTTTTCCTACGAATTAGAGATGTGTCAAGAAAGTTCATCTCATTGAACCAAAAAACACTTGGTATATATACCGATTCTGCGGCGCATCCAGACTTTTTGCTTTTTTCCACTTTAGACTTCTCCGCACTGTAGGCTGTTCGAAGAGATTTTATTTTTTTCTTCACATCTTCCACAGACATTTTTGTTTCTGCGGCAATGGAATTATAAGACTTAACTTTTAAGTCATTTCGTCGATATGATGCTACATTCATATTCCACAGAACTTCGTGGCTTCTGTACAGCTCTATAAACCGCAGCACATCATTATATTTGTTGGTTTTGCACGTAAACATTTTTATTTCTATTTTTAAGATCGAATTTGTTTAATTTTTATCACTTTTAATTGCAACTTTCAAACAAAACAAAAAAATATTTGCAGACAGAACGAAAAAAAATTGTTGTCAGCTGTTTTCTTGATTGTAAATTGATGCTCTCTATGGAAAGCAAGAATTGCCATCAAGTTTGCATCAATTTTCAAAATTGTGAGTGTATTAGTAAAAAAGTGTGAATGTATTAAAACTTGAAAGGCAAAACTTGATCGTGTAACCCCCCAGTAAATGACTGTTTGTTGGTTGGCTTGTCTGTTTGAATTGCCAGTTCTTTTTTTTTTTTTTTGTTTTTTGTAGATAACAATTTTAGCCGGGGGTTAGCTGCTGATGATGCCATAACTTGTGTTTTTTTTTTTTCTTTTCTTTTTGTAGATGCTAAGAAATCGAAAGAGCAAAAGCCAAAGAGAACCAAAGATCATAAACCGCCAAGTTATGGTTGGTTTTAACGCTAATATTTTTTTTCCTTAAATAAAAGAATAGCTATGCACAGTGGTGGTGGTGGGCATTGAAATGTAAATTCTAACAGGGACCAAATCGTCGCATTCGTGCACGATCGAATTGCATCGCTTATGCTATGTTTGTTTTACATTATTTTTAGTCGCTAGTTCATTCGATATAAAATGCGACGATTTGAGCCCAGCTTTCAGATTTAGACAATTCAACGAATTTATATTTATTTTTCTATTAGAAAAGCAAAAAGCCGTATAATTAATGTATGTGCGTATTTTACTTGTAATGCACATTTGTAAGTTTTCAGAAACAGGTCATGTGCTGGATTGTTGGCTCAATATATTGCTTAACTCTCCTCAAATCTGGTGGCAATCCACACAATATTTTTGCAAATTTTCCAAAAAAAAAAACACTCATATACAAATAAGTAGCAGTTTTTATCGCCTCTAAAACACTGTTTTATCACCGCTGGTTTCATGCAGTTGGCCGGCCAAATGAAGTCAATTGATTTTACTTTTTGGCACTACAACTATATACGTTTTTCTTTTCTTTTTCTTGCAAAAAAGTAACGTCTTTTGCAGCTTTCGTACACAAGCAAAATGCCATTAATTCTCTTGGGGTCTTGTTATGTTGAAAAAAATATACATACCTACATATGTACATAAATGCAAATACAGATATGTACGTATAAAGCACACTAATATATTGCAGATCTTACTTGATTAACAAGAGTTATAACAAATCATCTTGTTATACAATTTAATAAAATATATTTTATGAAATTAATTATAAAACGAATTTCAATGAAATGACCCCCAAAACATTATCGAAAAATAGACAAAAAAAAACATCTTAGAAAGTATTTTAATTTATTTTGTTCGTTTTTTTTTTGCTCCCTCTCTCTCTCTCTCTCTCTCTGCTGATTTAAATCATTTAGTTTTTTTTTTATTAACATAAAAAAACAACAACAAAACTACACGTAATATTGGAATTTCCCATTATTTGAAATTCACATGCACCAATACGTTGACAATAAATTCAATACATTCAACACTAAATTTTCAAAAGACTCGTTAAATTAAACAAAACTTACGTTTAAATTAGCAATAAAGGAAACTGAAAAAAAGAAAGAGTTATGAGGCATGTAAGTCTTTCAATTAATGCCCTTCTTTATGCGATCATTTTATAAGGTTGATGAACCACTCGCAACAATTATTTATCGCGATTGTAGCAATACCATGTAGAAACATAATAAATTATTTTCTAATAAAATGAAATGAAAATAATATAAAGACCAGTCCAACTTAATTTAGCCTAAATCAAGCGTTTTGTACTGTGCAAAATAACTCTTGAAAAGCTAATTTAGGTTAAACCTTGAAAAACTCGACAGACACTACCTCAATCAGGCTTAAGTTCATTTTATATTTTTGTTGTGATTGATATTAATTAAACAAGACAAAGAGAATATCAAATACCAGCTAAGGGTCGACTAGCTGTTTCGAAGTCGTTACGCTTCTCGTTAGCAACCATCTTTGAGCTTGAGTGTAGCTGCAGAAACTCTGAAACAAATGAATGTCAAATAAAGTTAAGAAAAAAACTTGACGTTAAGGTGTAATCAAAAGACTTAAGGAACGAACTTCTTATCTCGATACAAGAATTGGTAAGACTCAAGTAGCGAAGCGATACAAGTAATCGGAATTCTTAAGCAGAGAACTTCTGCAAACTAAAGACTTAAGAAACGAACTCTTTTATTTCGAAGACTTTAAGAAGACTATGTAAGAACTTCTGCAAACTAAAGACTTAAGAAACGAACTATTTTATTTCGAAGACTTAAGAAGAGATCTTTTTCCTCTCGATGCAAGCAAACGGAAGACTTAAGAAACAAACGTCTTGATTACATAATCTGTTATCAGAAAACTGAATCAGAAAACTTAAGAAACAAACTTCTACATACATTTACATATATAAAACCAGAAGACTTCATAAGCCAACTTTTTTGTTTTATAATGAACGAAGAAACAAGTAAATGACTAATGCTCAATTTTTCCGTTGATATTTATATAGGAAATTATTAAATTTAATTTGTGTTTCGATACCGGTGCCTGTTTTTCAGTCATAAATAATTCTTTTCATTTGTAAGTTTTACGAAAAGTTTTTTAGACAACATCTGCTTATCATTGGAAAAAAAGAAGTATTCAGTTTATTACTTATTATATAATTACGCTGATGAGGCTATGCGAAGGAGAGCGAAATATCGGCAAATAAAATAATTATATAGAGGGACTTGTTGCTCGAAAAAAAATATTAACTAATACCAACTTAGCAACTAGTTTATTACTTGCTTTAAAGCGAGCATATATTTTCGAAAAATCAAAAAGTTTACAACTGTTTTCTGTTCAAATACCACCAACATGCTGAAAACTTAAAGACAACAAACTCAAATATAAGCAACCGTGATGACAACAGATGTGTAGAAGCGTTTGATGAGTATATTTCTTACGAGAAAAAAAATTAATATATTTTTGTAATTGTACATGGCTTTTACTTTACAGATTATTGCTACGACTGATATTAATTTAAAAAAATAGGGTGAGGCAACTAGCCCCGAAAATTACCGCCCAAACGCAATTTGTTCTGAACTCTCAAAGGGTATGGAAACTATGGTTAACTACCATCTAATGAGGTATCTAGAGTGTACGAAAAAGCGCATCGGTGACAGTAGAGTATCCAACTATATTCATGCAACGTCGTTGTGTGGCGTGTGTTACACGGTTCTATCGTTGTTATAATGTATTTTGCTCTGAGGATATCAGGAATCTTGTTTCTGAAACCGACATATTTTTATGCAGTACATGTGCATCGTCAAGATCACATTCATTTGTAGTCGATTGACCAATGAATTGCTTTGGACGAGACAGATATGTTTAAATCAAACGTACATAAAACCTACTCTCTTTTTCCTCCTCCCCAAAACCCATTTTCCTAGTTCCGGTACGACGCACGGTGTAAATAGGGGTCGTCCCTGAGTACTGATCCAAGTTGAAGCAAAATTGTAGCTTTAGCTGGGGTCCAGTGCCATTGCAGCTTCTCATTTTATTTTATATTATTTCATCGTTTACCGCATTTAACGGCTTACTCATGCAGTATGTGTAATGTAGGGTAAATAAAATATGATTATATCTGTATTTCTTGGAATGTTTTATTGGCTGTTTTGTTCAGTTTGAGATTTTTATTTTTTTGCTTTTTGCCATTTTCTGTAGATGATTCACCTTCTCTCTATTTGATTATAAATATTTATTTATATACTTACAAACAATATTGTAGTTGTTTAATTTTTTATTGAGTTAATAATTGTTGTTGGTTTTATTTGAAAGACAGAAAAAAAACGTACAGATAATATTTTCTCAATGCTCAGCAGTTAACAACATCTTTAACTGGCTTTAATCACAGAGAGAATGTACATCGTGAATGCGAATTATTTGTTTGTGACACAATTGCTTTTGTATAATTCCATACTTGTCAGTTTGGCTGTCTGAACGAAATGTTCCTCTACATAAATGAACGTTATTTTTTCTCATAATATTTGCGTTAAAATTGCGTTGTGTTTTTACCATAAAAAGCTTGAAACAAAACATGTTTGCCAGAATATCTAGAATATAAATTTATGCCGGCTAATAAGTAAAAATATGCGCAGGCGGGTTCTTTTTTTTTATTCTTTTATACAACGTGTTTTTTTTTTCTTTTATTCATGCTGCTTGCTACCTTTAAATATGTACGTATATGAAACGTATTTAAAATTAACTTTGTGATTTTGTTATTCCCTGCCATGTCTATATATTAATTGAATATTTATGTAAGAACGAGTATTTGTGTCTGCCCTCTTTCATGGGAATGGATTTTTTCTTTTTTCCATTTTTATAATTTTTTTTTTTCTCTTTTTCTTATAAGATTTGCCAAAAACTGCATATAAGTTATAAAAGTTAAAAGTAATAAACTGGCTTTTTGGTGCCACAGCTTGATAGCAATGTACAAAAATTTACATTTGACTCTCAGTGCCAAATTTAAGAAAGTTGAAATTTATATGGAGTGAATGTATAAATAACTTTTTATGGGTATATATGTAGATCAACTTGGTCTTATTGATAACAGAAAAAAGTTTACAAATATATTTAATTTGTAGGCAATAAATTTCCCTCCAATTAAAGTCTGAATGCATAAATTCTTTCAGTTTTTTTTTTCTTTTTGTTTGCTTGCAATAAAGCGTATAAAAGCCTGGCAATTTAAAGAAAATAATGAAGTTACTTTCTCCAGAGATCTGTTAACTACATAAAATATTTCTTCACATACTTAAAATTGCCAAAGACATACAAAATGGATGAGGGAAAAAAATAAAGCGAAAAAATGCGTACTGTTGAGAAAAAGACTTCGCTACAAGCTGAAATTTTACTATTTTAAGGACTAGGAGTTGATTACTTTCGTACAAGAACACTGTTCACCAGGGGCTTAAGCTAGGCCATGTTCATAAGAACCTTTCCTAAAGTATACTTTAATAAAAGCTGGTCCAGTTATAAGAAATGATGTTAATTGCTTTTAAAGTCTGTTTTTGGATTATATAAAACAAAAGTTCGTGTCTTAAGTCTTTCGATTGCTTGCATTGCGATGAAAAAAGTCTATTCTTAAGTCTTCTATAATTTGTATTGATATAAAAAGGATTATATAATCAAGAAGTTCGCTCCTCAAGGCTCACGATTACCTGCTTCGTAATAAAAAGTTTTGCTTCTTAAGTCTTCTATAACTTGTGTAAAATAAAAATAAAAAGTTTGTTGCTTGAGTCTTCTGAGTACAGATAGAGACGTTCGTTTTTTAAGTCTTCCGATTACTGGCATCGAGATGAAAAAAAAGAAGTCTTACGATTTCTTGTATCGAGATAAGAGGTTCGTTTCTTAAATCTGCTGATTGCAGATTACATAATAAAAAGTTTCGCTTCTTAAGTCTTCTACAACTTGTAGCAAAATCAAGATGATACTGGCTTCTTAAGTATTCTATAACTGGTATCGAAATAACAAAGTTTGTTTTTTAATACTTCCGATTACCTGCTTCGTTATAGAAAGGTTCGCTTCCCAAGTCTTCTGTAACTTATATCGAAATAAAAAAGTTCGTTGCTCGAGTCTTCTGATTGCAGATTATTTAATAAAGAAGTTCGCTTAAGTCTTCCGATTGCTTGTATCGCGATGAAAGGCTTCACTCTTTAAGTTTTACGATTTCTTGTACCGAGATAAAAAGTTGGTTACTTAAGGCTTCTGATTGTTGATCACATAATAAAGAAGTTCGCTTCTTAAGTCTTCCGATTACCTGCTTCGTATTAAAAAAAAAGTTGGCTTTCTAAGTTTTCTATAGCTTGTATCGAAATAACAAAGTTAGTTTTGTAAGTCTTCTGATTACCGATTACCTAATTAAAAGGAAGTTCGCTTTCTAAGACTTCCGATTACTTGTTTTGCTATAAAAAGATTCGCTGCATAAGTCTTCTGATTTTAGCTTATACAATAAAACAGAAGTTCATGTCTTAAGTCTTATGATTAACTGGGGAAAAATTCTGGCCCCATCCGATCAAACATGCTGTGTGCCCATGTTGTTTTTGTTTTACACCATCAGTACCAGGGTGACCGTAGAGGAGTCAAAAGACTCCTCTATTTATATGGTTTATATGGTTTCAAAAATATAATTTCTTTGAATTATGTACATGACTAAAATAAAAAGTAGCTAAAGAAAAGTTCTTATACTTTGCCGCATTTTTGTTCAAAACAAAAACTATGCGAAAAAAAATAAACAAACAAACAATTGACCAAAAATTCGTTATAAAAATTTTTGAAACTGCAGTCAGTATTTCAAATTCAAGAAACGTTTTAAAAGTTTCTACAAATATGTATGTAAGCGCATGAGTGTTGGTGGAAGTAGACTTGCGCATGCATGTTTGTGCTCGTGTAAGCAGCATCAGTTTTTATGCCAACTCTTAAACACACACACACACATACACCCTCATGCATGTGTGTACATATAGCATATAATACATTTTTTTTTTGTTTGTTTCTGTTCGCCAAAGCGGTTAGGAGCTTGAGCTTGAAGAGCCAAAAGACAAGTTTAAAAATTGTTTCAATTTCTGTATTTCTTTGGCAGTTTCATTTTTGAATTTTTGGTTGATATTTTAAACATGTTTGTGTATCTCCCTTAACAAAAAAAAAAAAAAAAATCAAGAAAATAAACCGGCCGGTCTTATTTTTAGAATAAAAAGAGAAAAAAATTAATAAACGTATGTTCATAAGTTTGTATTTATTCACCACATCTAAATGATATAAAACTCGTTGCTATGCCGAAAGTAACTGGCTGTGTGTAAGTGTGTGTGTTTTTATTGAATGCAATAATTTCTTTTCTTTTTCGATTTTTATGTATTCCACGTCAGTTATCTTATACATACTCTTTTACTTTTTGTCGTTTTTTATTTTTTTATTTGTTAGTTGTGTTATTGGCAAAAGGTGAAGCTGTTTGTCTTTTCTTAACTGCTGCCGCTGTTGTTCTTAACGTTTTTGCTGTTTGCTTTTTTTTCTTCACAACATGGCTTTTACTTAACAAAAATTTGAAATAAAAGCTACACATACCAAACGAAACAACAATCTTAAGACAAACATTAAGCCAGGGCATAGTGAAGCAGTCAACATTATCAAGCTCAGTAGTTGACAGTGATTCGAAGGGGATTTTTTTTTTCTCTAAATAATTTTTAAACCAAGGGCATTCTGAATTTTTCTTATTAAATTGATAAAGCTAAAAATAAAGGATATAGGGGAAGTAGTCGTGTGCTTATTCAGATGGCGTTGAAATATTTTATATAGCTAAAAAATATTCTTTTAAGCTGTTATTAATTTTTTTATGTTCCAGAGTGTGAACTTTGAAAAAAAGGATATGTGGAAGGAAGTCATATTCTTTCTCGCATGGCAACGCAATTTGGCACAGAGCTAAAGTACATGGTTCTCTGAATCGTAAGCCATTTTCTATGTCCCAGAGTGTGAACTTTGAAAAAAAGGATATGTGGAAGGAAGTCATATTCTTGCCCGCATGGCAACGCAATTTGGCACAGAGCTAAAGCACAAGGTTCTCTAAATTGTAAGCCATTTTCTATGCCACGGAGTATGAACTTTGAAAAAAAGGATATGTGGAAGGAAGTCATATTCTTTCCCGGACGGCAACGCAATTTGGCATAGAGCTAAAGCTCATGGTTCTCTGAATTGTAATATATTTTCTATGCCTCTGAGTGTGAACTTTGAAAAAAAGGATATATGATTGGAAAGCATATTTCTGCCTCAATGGCAATGACATTTCGCAATGGGCTAAAATATATGGGTTTCTAAATTGTAATTCCTTTGCAGAGTGCGAATTATGAAAAACGGATATATGTATGGCTGGGAGTCACATCTCTGCCCCGAAGGCAATAAAATTTCACATAGAGTCAAAACATATAGTTTTATAAGTTGTAATTAATTTCGGATCGGATTTTCTAAATTGCAATGCATTTTTATGCACTCGATTTTAAACTATGAAAAAGAATGAATAAACAAGAGGCAGTCATATTTGTAGCCCGCTGGCAATGACATTTTATATATGTATGTATATGTAGCTCAACGGCATGGTATTCCAAGTCGCTAGCTATTTTTTATGTTTTTATGGAATGTTTTAACAAAATGGTTTATTCCTTGCAGCGATGTCAATGAAATTTTAAGCTGTGTGTGATTTTCTAAATTTAGACTTATTATACAGTTTTATGCTTGAAGTAAGATTTTTACAAAATGGATACATGGGAGGCAGTCATATGCTTGCACTAATTAAAGCGTTGCTTTGCACATACAACTAGAGTATAGTTCTAGAAACTTTTACTCATTTTTAATACTGTAGGGTGTGAATTTCAAAAAAAGGATATATGGTAAAAATGCATACTATTGCAGCAAAGGCAGTAATATTTAACACAGCCCTCATGGGCATAGTTTTCTAAATTGTTCGCTATGTAATATGCTTTTTTGAGACAATTTACAAAAAGGTTTGTAAAAAAGGATATATGACAGACAGACACAAGCTTGACCCAATGGCCGTAAAACTTTGCACAGATTTAAAATGCATGAATTTCCAAACTGTTAGCTACTTTTATCGTTTAGTGTGAGAGATTTAGAAAAAAGGATATGTCGGAAATATCGCATGAATCATTTTTTTATGCTTTAAGACCAGAACTTTGAAAACAAAAGCGAACAGCAGGCAATCTTCGTA
Source organism: Sturmia bella (assembly GCA_963662145.1). Lineage (NCBI taxonomy): Eukaryota > Metazoa > Arthropoda > Insecta > Diptera > Tachinidae > Sturmia > Sturmia bella. The sequence goes on along the minus strand of OY759169.1, from coordinate 73,686,805 downwards.
CAGAGCTAAAGCACGTTTTCAAATAGCACAAATTTCGAGTAATTTGGACATTTAAAGAAAATAGTTTTCTTTCTTAAGGCAAAAGTCATTTAAACTCATTAATTTCCTAAAATTTTGTGAAATTCCATTTCGGATAACAATGTGCACTGTAATATAGCTGATGTAGAACAGTAATTTTTTTTTTTTTATTGACTCCGAAGGCCGACTTTTGAAGGAATAAGATATCTTTCAAACCGATAACAACAAAAAACGGCCATCATCATTCTTTTAAAATGGCATTAGTGAGGCAGGGCCTAACTGTCAGAATAGCCCTAAATTCTGCTTAATTTATAAACTACAGTCACTTATGTCTTCGATAGAACTTTCGTTACAATACAAATTTTCGTTAGTATCTCGTACGCCGTGTTTTTGGAACGAAGTTCCTTAACGCGGCTTGCTGGTAGTGCAAATTAGTAGAAATCGTCACGAAAGCGTGTGAGCTGTTTATATGTATTGGTGTATCTGTCGGCAAACAATTGTGTATGATGGGCGGTGTCTCCGATGACAGCAGCGGAGACACCTACCAATAAATATTAATTAGTTGTGAAAACGGACACTATCAGCTGCTGGATGTCGCTAAAGTAAAGTATGTCACAACAAAAAACAGCAATATTTAAAAATTAACCAGCAGTTGCTTTTCTTCGTTTTGCAGCAGATTGACAAAAAAAAAAATACTGCATGTGGCAAAAGTAAAAAAATGAAACGTTCCAAAAATTCAAAGAAGCATATAAAATTTAAAAAATTCAAAAACAGCACAAAATAAAACACAGATTTCACCTTGTATTACATTCGAAGATGAAGAGAAAACGTAAGGAACTTCGTTCCTAACGGGGGTCCCCCGACCGCATTTCTTTTTATTTAAATATAACGATAGGAAGCACTAAACGAAAGACCCTTTGGAAGAAACTGTAATTTTTAAAGCGCATTTTCATTCTACTTCCCCCATTTTTTTGTTCTTGCCTTTTTACAATACAATTTTTTTGCTGGCAAAAAAGGCCATCTAAACCACTGTTATTTCTTTTTTAACAGAATTTTATGGCAGCAGCAACAGCAGTCTTACAGCCAGCCAGCAGGCCAGCAACAAGACAACAAACACATTTAAAAAACTTGAGCTAAATTTGTGAGTCTGTTCATTTTATACGTTATCATTTTTTTTTTTTTTTTTTTTTTTGCTTTTCGTATATAAAATCTTAAGTTTGCTTTTTTTGTACGCTTTTGGCCCAGCATCTCTCTTTTGCGTAAAAAGTTTTTTTATGAAAACGACGAAAAAGGGGGTACAGTTTCGTTGTAACAGAAAAAGCTTAAATTTATAGCAGCTCGTTCGAAATAAAATAAAATAAAAAGTAATAAGCCTGCCTACATGTTTTGCTTTCTTAATTTTATGCTATTCTAAACCACATTTTGTTAGTTATGCTCTTGAATAATTTGTTTTTGCTGGTTGTGAAAGCAGCAGTAATAAAGATTTCAAATCAAGTGTTAATTTGTAGTTTAAATGTTAAGACCTTGTCCTATTTTTTGTGCTTCATTTAATTTATGGCTGCTTAGAAATCAATGAAGTTCTCACTTTCTCAGCAAGCATTAAAATATAATTCACAGATCAAACATTTATATGCATTTGTAAAGTATTAATGATAAAACAAAAACTTCCACTTACCTTCATAAGACAATGTTGATGGAAGAAAACATATTTATACTCGTATTAGCAGGGCACATGCATCCATCAAAAGAACTTGCAAATATGTAGTAGTATTTTTTTTTTCATCTGAAAAAACAAACAGAATGTTAAAATTAACTGCAAGTTTAAGAATCTGAAGCAAAACTATTTTAAACATAATTTAGGCAATTCAAAAATAGTACTATTTCCACTACTTTTTTTTTTGAAAATTGTCAAAATATAAATTACTATTGCTTTCTTATTGAATTGAAATCAAAGACAAATTCACAGTGCAGTCGAATAAAGTAGCAGGAAAAAATTCATTAAAGAAAAGTTTTTAAAATGGTAGTATTTTTACTACTTTTTTCACTTACTACTATTTAAAAAAAAAAAAAAATTTGTGAAAATTGTATTTAAAAAATCCATATTTTCACATTTCAAATAAATGTCCACTACTTTTTTCCGAAATCTTCAAAAAAATAAATTATTACTTTTTTTTTAACAAAAATCAACAACTAATTCACAGTGCAGTGTCCGTCCACTTTATTGGACGGAAAAAACTGTATTCAAAAAAGTTTTAAAAATAGTATTATTTTTACTACTCTGTTACTACTCTGTTACTAACTGCCAAAGTTTTCAAAATAGACTAAAGTAAAATTGATTTTTCTTATTAAAACCTCCTATGAAAAATTTTGAAATGACATATTAAAATATTAGAAAATGCTAGTATTTCTATATATTCAATACTTTTCAATATTTTTTCTGGAAATGTTCAAAAAAAAATAAATTATTAATTTTTTAAGCAAAATCAAAAAATAATTTGCAGTGCAGTGTAATAAAGTGGCCGGAAAAAAGTGTATTCAGAAAAGTTTTAAAAATAGTAATATTTTTAATACGTTTTTACAAACTGCCAATATGTATTCCAAAAGCAACGAATGTAAATTGAGTTTTCATGTTCAAATTTTAAATAGAAAAAATTTTAATACCATACAAATTTGAATAAATTTAGCAAAAACCAATACTTGTTTGTTTTTGATACAGCCAACAATTTCAAATAAAACTGTTTTTAAATACTAACACCGGTATTCATAAAAAATAAAACGTTGTTCAAATATATTTTAGAACAAATTTTATATGAAAAATTAGTTGTAAAATGTGTTTCAACAATGTTTTATTTTTTATGAATACCGGTGCTATTATTTAAATAGCTACCGGCTTGAAAACACATACATACTAGTATTTCCACTACTTTTTTTTTAACTTATACAATTTTTCTCCAAATATAAAAAAAAAAACGGAAACACAACTATATTTTCTATAAGAAACTATTTCAAATACCATCGATATTAAGCAATTTGAAAATGGTAGTATATCTACTACTTTTTTAATAAATATGTATGTACATCGATAGAATATTGTATTTTCAATTAAATAAACTTTTGCACTACACATAAAAAAAAAGTTTCTTTCATATAAGGAATAATTTGAAATAGTGGTATTTTTACTACTTTTTTGTTAAATCTACAAAGAAATTAATTATTGCTTAGTTACTCAAAAACAAATTAATTTACAATTAAATAAAAATATTTTATTACTTTCTCAATGACTCCCAGTATTTGTTTATATGATTCCGAACTGGCTCAAGTTTCATCAGCTTGGTTAATCACTTTTTTTTATTAATAAGATGGACAACTGGCTGTTTCTGGGTAGCAAACATCCTTCATCACAATTTTAATACTGCCACTTCTTGTGGCCAGAAATTGAGCACGATATATGGTTCCAACTTTCCAATTATGTACTTAACAAACGTTATTCAAAGCAATGGACTTTTTGTTTTATAGTCCACTTTATGGATGACTTTTTGTCCGCTTTGTACAACTTTTTATATGTTTTCGTTTGCATAATTGCGATCTAAGTACTCATCGAATGCCTCGAAAACTATTGTTTTTTTTTCATGGAACTTTTTTTCCTCATGCCAAAAGCTATTGAAACATCGATAAGATAATATCGCCCATTTTTTTGCCATATAAATCGAGCCACTCTAACGTGTATGACGCTAGTGAAAAAAAGTGGCAACAAAAAAATCTTGTTCATGTTTATTTATTACTCTGCACAGTGAACTAATTTTTTAAATGAAGGAAATATATAAATGTATGATCTTGGTATATTTAGTAATAATAGTGGTAGAAGGACTACTAATAATATCACATTAAGATATATTTTTTCAAATTTTTTTTTTTTTTATAATATTGTTACTTAAGTTATTGCAAAAGCATTCAAATGAACTTTTCTTTCTAACGCTTTACATTCAGATGCATCAATTAGTATAAAATGTTCAATTTATATCCGGCATACGTCAAAGCTTTGATGCTTAAAGTTACTTTTATACACATACATTTTTATCTTGAAAAAGGAAACTTGAGTCATAGCGAGATTCATTTCAAGACATTTTAGGATTCGAATGTATTTGAATACACATTTTTTCTACAACCATGACTATTAATTATTTATAAAAGTTCATTAGTGATAGAAAATGACTCATGGCGTTGCCATGAAACAACAAATAACAAAACAACTGCAACACGTATAAAAGAACAAAAGACTTAAGAAAGCAACTTAATAACGGATGTCTTTTAGAAATTAAAATAAAACAATTCCAGCCATTTATGTACGTGTGGATGTGGATGCTGCTGTATAAGAAAAAATTAGAAAATGATTAGATGAATTCCAAGTGGCCTACCTGCACTACAAAAACGAATTAGCATTTGTGATCGCATCAACTATCGAGAGAACTAATCAAGCGAAATATTTTTCTAGCTAAATTTTATAATTTGAGCTTCTGGTCAGTGTATTGAAAAAATTAGCAAATGTACTAATATTTTCAAGGATGTAGTTGCGGTGTGAATATCCTGCCACTACTGAAACATAATTAATAATAAAGAGCACTTTGTCCGTTTTGTGATCACAACTACCTACACTAAAACTTAATTTAAAAATAAAGGATATATGGGAGGTGAGCGTGTCCTTTCTGCCAATGAAGTGAAACTTTTTACATCGTTTAGCGAGATAATTTAAGAAATTCTTATAGTACTAATTCTTTATCCTGTCTTTAATTTTTTATTGAACGGTATAGCTCAGGTGTGAATGTTCTGGCACTATTGAAACAATATTTTGCCCCAAATATTAATAGCAACAAATCATTTTGCCAGTTTTATGTTCAAAACTAGAAATTAAATTGGATTCAAAAATAAAGAATACATGGGAGGTCAGCGTATCCTGTCTGTCCAAATGCAGTGAAATTTTTTACATCGTTTTGAGAGATAATTTAGGAAATAGTTATAGTCCTGGTTAAGTGCTTTTTTGTTACATACATAGTTCAGATGTGAATGTGCTGGCGCTAATGAAACAAAATTTTGCGCCAAATTTAATTAATAACAAATTATATTAACGGTTTTCTGATTAAAACTACCAATTAAACTTAATTTTAAAAAAATAAAATATATGTATATGGGAGACCAGCGATTATCTTTCGATAAATTATCTGCTCTCTGCTTATCTGCTCTCTGCTTATCAACTCCAATTAGGCTTCATTTCAAAATAAAGGATACATGGCAGACAAACGTGCCCTTGCTTTAAATAAAATCAATCAACCTAACCTAACCTTAGAAAATGTGTAATAAAAATTTCTTCCAAGACCAACCTGAAAGAAAATCTTTGGCTAAAAAGTTTACGCAATTAAGTCTATTTTAGATTATTGCCACTTTTATTAGATTTTTATTACAAATTTCATTTGATTAATTCGTTTTATTTATTTATTTTTTCTTTTTTTTTTTTGCCTGTCGAAAACAAGAGATTTAAGCAACAAACTTTATTTGTATCCCATCCCTTCACCAATAAACCACAAAATTTTTGTTTCAGCAAAAATGTTTCCATTAGAGTTAAAAGAAGAAGAAAAAAAATAGACAAGAAAAAAACGAAAAACAATAAAATGTTATTAAATAAAAACGAGAAAACCATTGATTTCTTTCATTAAACTCAATGTTTGTAATAAATTATAAGAAATGTTTTTCATTAAAACCAAATAAACAGCAGCAGTGGCAGGCAGCACAGCCGAACCGATGTTTGCAGGCTCTAAGAGATTTTTATTTAATTACATTATTGGCTAAAAAACAAAAGATGCCAAGAACACAAATCAACTCTCAATACGAATGTCTTGTAGAGCATGCAACAGGCAGTCATATCAAAGACAGGTAAATAGTTATGCCTGTATGCGGTGCGGTGTCTCTTGTTATATACACCAACATGGAAAAGTTTTTTATTTGTACAGTATTTTAGTTGCCAGTAGGTTGTTATGTACGCCATATGTGCATACATACATAGAAACTTCATAAAGTATATAAGAACATTTTCAGATTCTGGTCTTTTCCACATAAACGTTGGATTCTTGGCTGAGAGCATCAGAGAAAAAAAATTTATGAAAAGAATACATTATTGTTCTTGTTATTTTATGAAACGAAAAGGTGGTATTTTCTGTGTAGCATCATTAACAAAGTAACAAAAAGATACATTATATTGAAGATTTTTCAGAAAGAGAATGTTAAAGAATGAATTCATTGCACATTTTTTTTTTTTTTTTTGGAAAACTTTTTTAAATAATCCCAGGCCACAATGATCACAACCAGCTTGTACCCTTAGACATCTCGCATATACAACTAATACATCCAAATAAATAACGAAAAATACTGCAATAAAAAGCCTGACGAAGTTATTAACTATCTAAGGTTATGATCAAAATGTAGGATGATGAGAAGCGTGGCGGCTTCGAAACAGCTAGTTGTTACCCAGCTCATCATTATTTCGTCATATCAGTCATCTAAGATCCATCCGTAATAAATTGTAACTATAAACTCTATAGAAAAGTTTGACTTACATGCCGTCAGTCCTTCATTATGCAAAATATGTATTAATAAATATTTCTAAAATTCTGTCCTTGTGAGGCAGAAAAAAAAATTATATTCAATCGCAGCAAAAATACGTTTGCTTCTCATATATTCCTTTTTTACATATGTATGTATATGAAATGGAATGTGCATGAAATGTACCAACAACACTGTTAAAACTGGAAACTTTGATTGCAATCTTCTTCAGCTTCAGAACTTTCCTGCCGCCCATATATCCTTATTTTTAAAATTTACGTTTTTTACCAAATCGTTAGTCAAACTACTTCAGAAATAAAACTCCATAGATCCCTACCAAATTGTATTTCAATTGAGACAAGGATAAGTCTGCTTGCCATATGTCCTTTATTTTTAAAATCAGATTTTGTATTTTTAAGAACCAATGAAGAGGAAATTGCCTAAGAATTTCTTTTATGAGATCTAATTTTCAGCTAATTTTAAGTTTAGTCGACCTCCCTGCCTACCATACATACATATATCCTTAATTTAGAGATTTATTATTTTAATACAACTGCTGGGCTAACTACTCGGGAAATGGCACTTTAAAGCTATAAACCAAATTGTATTTCAATTGAGGCAAGGATATGACTGCCTACCATATATCCTTTATTTTTAAAATCCGATTTTGGCATTTTTAAGGACCATAAAGCAGCGGCAATAGACTAAGGGTTACTATTTTTATAACATCTAATTCTAAACCAGTGTTAACTTAAATGGGTGCGAGGATTTTCCTGCCTCCCCTATATCATTCATTGTGAATTCTACTATTTTAATAAAACTGCTGAGCTAACTACTCGGGAAATGTCACTTTAAATCTATGTTCCGAATTTTATTTGAATCGAAGCAAGGATATGCCTGCCTGCCATATATCCTTTATTTTTAAAATCAGATTTTGCCAGTTTTTAAGGACCACAAAGCAGCGGCAATTGCCTAAGAGCTACTATTTTTGTAAGATATAATTCTAAACAACTTTTAACTAAAATCGGTGTAAGGATTTTCCTGCTTCTTTTATATCCTTAATTTTGAAATCTTCTCTTTTGATAAAACTGTTGGGCAAACTACTTGCGAAATTGCACTCCAAAGCTAGATGCCAAATTTTATTTCAATCGAAGCAAGGATATGACTGCTTGTTATATATCCTTTATTTTTAAAATTAGGTTTTGGCATTTTTAAGGACCAGCAAGCAGCAGAATTTGTGTAAGATTTGATTCTAAACCAATTACAAGTTCCATTGGCATAAGAATATTTTCGACTTTTCATGACGACTCTTTAGATAAATTTGTTGGACATACAACTTTAGAAATCACACTCCAAAGCTCGGTACAAAAATGTTTTACAGTCAAGGCCAGGATAGATCGGACTGCCATATATTATTTATTTTGGAAAACAAATTTTATTATGTCTAAGAACCAAAATTCAGAACCAAACTTAAGCGTAGAGAGATGTTGCCAATAAATAAATCTTTTAAGACCCTGCCGTTGGCAACACTTTATGCCAAGTAGACATACGTACATGTGTATATTCTCTTATTCTATACCTGCTATGTATGAGATTGCTTTCGCTTTGCTGCCTGTCTGTGTTTAAATGAAACTGTATGATGTTGCCTTTTAACTGCAATAGTCGTTAATCGTTTCCAATGACCCTTGGCTTTGAACATATAAAAGGACTTACAAAAAAAAAAAAAAAAATACTGCCTCAAGAGCATTTCAGAAAGGCATGTGCACAAGAGGCCTACCTGTGTGTTTGTGTGTACAACTCGTTTATATTTCGACAATGTCTCGGTCTGTCTGTCTATCTGCCTGCACAGACTTTATGCAAGAATTTTAGCTGGCTGCTACGTAAGACAAAAAAACACACACACACACACACACAGACACACACAACAATGATGATCATGAGGATGGTGATTTTAGTAACTGGCAACAGGTAACTTAAGATCACCACCAAATGTTAACATATTTAAATAAAGAATCGTTTCTCTTATTTTTCTTGGATGTTGATTTTTGTAATTTTTGCTTCTTTTTCATCTAAAGCAATTTAGCACTGGTGCAACCGGCTCTACAGGCAATACAGCAGCAGCAGCAGCAGCAGCAGTTTGTTGTCTAAAGGTTGGTTGTATAAAACAGATAAAAAGTATACACACATACACAAACAGCATAAGAAAACAAGAAAACAACAAAAAGTTTTGATGCCATGTTAGATCGATTCTTTTGCAACGAATTTTAGTTTCACAAGGGGGTGATGCTTTTTTTTTTTTTTTTCTTTATTTCGTATGAAATTTAAAAGGGAAATATATGAGATAACGAAAAAGAAAACTTGCTATTAAATCAATTTTGCACTCGTTTTATAAGAAATAGTAAGAACTGTACTTTAAAGCAAAGGACCTGTTTCCATGCAAAAAAGAAACTCAACAAAGGAATGCTAATGCTAGTCCTGACACTCTTACTGGACTGCGGGCTACCAGCTTTGATGCCCCAATTTTAGAGCTGTCTAGAGAATTGTAATGCAGATTGGTAGAAATTAGATAGGACGATTTTTGCAGTTCAAGGAGTTCGTAAACAATTCCAACATCGATACACATTTACAGAAATGCACTTTAAACGATTAGTAAGTAATGTTTGCTTTTCACCAAGTGGATATGATCCTGGCGAACGCTGCCACAATCGATTATTTTCAACAATTAGCAACCTATGCATGCCTGATAATACCCACACCATTGCACTGGGGACCATTTTGGGACAAAAAAAAAGTCACTGATTTTGAAGTTACCATTTAAAAGTTAACTTGGCCTTGAGTTTAAACGGTTATTACGACTGATATTAACTAGAGAACAGAAATAAGGCAAAATTATAATTTTAACTGGGGTACAACCAGTTGTTTCGAAAACGCTACGCATCTGATCAGCAGCCCTTTTTTAACGATTTTAAAGCGGAATAAGCACAGCTCCTTATGGACAAATGTATATCCCAACAAAAATGGAATACAACTCCTCACGTTTGTTCATTTTAGGGTTATTCGACCGTGTGCAAGAGCTAATCGGCAATAGTAGGGAATTCAACTCTATTGACTCACTGGAGCAATGTCGCAGTGTGGGGTCCGTCACGTTGTTTTGTTGCTACTATAATGGTTTCTGCTCGAATGAAATCAGGCATCTTGTTGCCGAAACCCGCTTATTTCTACGCAATACGCGTACATCGTCCCAGGCTCATCCATTTGTAGTTGTTTGGCAGCAGTCGTTCTTCGTTCTTCTCCAGGGTGGAGAAGATACCACTTGCAGTGGTGTGAAGGGTTCAAATTAAATGTACACCCTCCCGCTATAAACATTTTTTCTGGTACTGGCACAATGAACTGCTCCAAGTAGACCCACCTGCACCTGAGCAGCGGTCCAAATTAAGAAAAAAAAACTACATCAAGAATATCTTATGTTATTGATACAATGTAGCAACAAACATAAGAATCAATTGGATGCTGGTGAGAGAATATAGAATATATTTTAATCAGCAGAAAAACAGCAGTGATAAAATGGAAAGTTGAGCAATAAGATGAAATATATGTATACAATCATATACATATATGTACATATATATATACAGCCCAATCATGAATGATAATTCCATGAGAGGTTTTTCTCTCTTCCCTTTCCTCTTATTATGTTGCTAAATTCGTTAGGAAATTTTTTTTTAACCTTCCCTGTTTTAGCCACATCGAAGGGGAAAAATAGTCGACGGAGGCAAAAATAGGTATTTTAAAAACATGCGTTTTTTTTGTTTTTTCCTATAAAAAATTTCGATATTACCAATTTTTATTTTTTTGTTTCTCAGGTAATTTATGATTGGAGGAATTTTTTCTCGAGGAATAAAATTCCTTGAGAATATTCATGATTGGGCTGATACTGTTTTTAGGCAGCGCTGCAGTATGCACTTAGTCAGTCATCACCTGGGTTCGAAGCCACTTGGGTGCTGATGAGCGTCATCGTTGACGTGAAACAGCCATGAAATGTACAACAGCCGGTAAGTCTTCAACTCCATTTTATTATGTCTTCTTTAAAAATGTTGATCAATCCAATTTTATCACAAAAAGATCTTCTGAGAAAGATTTTTTTTTTTTTATGTGATAAAAATTGAGTGATCAGTACGTTTTTCCCTTCTTTTTTTACAATATTAATTCAAACAATTTCTTTTTAATTATTTTATTTAAAAATAAAAAAATAAGTATTTATTTACTATATAACCTTACCATATACATATGTATGTATGTATATGTATATTGTAAAATAAAAAGTCCGTATTAAAACAAATACACTTCCTCGATTGAATAGAATTGTGAAGAGTTTTTCTTTTTGAACAATTTCTTTCTCTCCACCATATTATACAGTAGAGCGGCCAGTTCTTGCAGCTCCTGAATTTCCTGTTTATAACTTAAAAAGAGGGCATGCCATTTCCCTAGAAGTTCGACTAGTTCCAAGTCTTTGGCCAGAGCCAGCTTCTGGAAATGAGAATTTAGACACACACCAAACCAACGCAAAAGCTGCAACTCGTAATCTGTGCTGCAGTGTTCCAGAGCGGGACGTTCATCGATTAGCAATTGCTGAGGACGGGCCAACATGTTGTACAAATGTTGCATTATTAATTTAATTTCCTGGTATTCTATATCCTTTCGTATGTGCAAGGCAATGGTTTCTGTATCGAAGGAACATGATAGTAAAATATTTAAAACATCTTTTACTTCGTCCACAGCGTCTGTATTATTTAAGGGATTTTTTTCAGCTGCAAGATCTGGCACACGATTATCATTTTCCAATTGGCAGTCAACTTCCATTTGTTCTGGCATTCGGCCATTTGTTAAGGCTGCACCATTTTTGGTTTTATCATCATCATCATCATCATCATCATGAGCAGCAGCAGCACTATTTGACTTTATTTTTTGCAATAAATAACATAGAGTTTTTGAAAGAATTTTTTCCGATATATTATTATAACGTCTCAGGCAGTTGCCAATATCGGACAATAAGTTGGCCTTCATTAGCACTGTCAAAAGTTTTTCGGTTATTTCGTGTTCACTGGCTCCCGACTTCTCCAGCTGTCTGACTATCAGCTGTATTTCGGGACTAATAAAACCATGGTCATTAAAATTAGTCATCAGAGAAATTTGAGCCTCATCATTACTGCTGCGATCCGCCGGTAGCACTTCAACGTGTAAATTTAAACGCTTTAAAAAGTTCAATTCTTTGTTGAAATCCTTTGCATTTACAAACGGCACGGACAAGCCATCTGCTTCTGGGAAATCAAACTTCTCCTTAGAGATTTTCGCCGGCGCCGACTGGTCAAAATCTTTGCTGTATTGCAGACATTCTTCTAAATAGTCCTCCTCATTGATATAGACATCTTCTAAAGCTCCCTGCTGGTCCTGACCCAGTTGTGTGCCCACTAAATCTGAAAGCACTTCCTTTAAAACTCTATACTTTACCACCGACAGATTTTGTCCCATGGCCAGAAGAATGTGCTCATTGATGCTCCACAGCTGTGAAAAGTTGAAGTACACTTTGAAGAATTGTTTGGTTTTTATCACTTTGTATTGGGTGTTGTACAAAAGAAGCGATGCCCCCTCCTGGCCGTGATTGGCACCATAAATTGCCACAAAATTTTTAGATATGCCCAGAATCGAGAGAGGTGTATCAACTTTAAGTTGTGTCAAGAGCGATACAAAATTACCAGGTGACCGTTCGGGCTTGGCATCATCGCCAAGATTAAGAAGAAAAATACGTTTATCCGACCCTGGAGCAGCGTCAGAAAAATAGCATTAGGGCAAAAAAAAAAAAAAAAGTTAAAAAAAAAGACGGTAAAACAATTTAATGAAACGAGTGAAGACAAGCAGTGCCATAAAAGAATATTAAACATGGTTTTAGTATGCAAGCATTTGTGTTAAAAATCAAAATAAAAACTTTGTAAAAGCAGACAAATTATGAATGACTTTAAAATGTTGTTAACAGTTCCAGTTTTTATTAGAAGTTCTCTGAAGCTTTTTACAAGCAAACTTTTCCTAAAGGGAAAGTTTTGTAAGCAATTAATTGTTCTAGATTGTCTATCTGAAAAAGTCCTACACCAGAAATTGTTACAGCCTTTTTTAAAATGTTAATTGCAAAAAAAAAGAAACTCTTTACCCATAAAAAAAAAATTGAAAATTCAGCGTAAGTTTTATTTTTCTCATTATCAATCAAATCGAAAAAGTTAAAAATATTAAATGACTTCTTAACAGGCTCAAGTTCAACCTTCTGGTTGGTGACTTTTTTTATCAATATCAATTAAGTAAAGAAAAGTAAAAAAAAAATTTATAACGAGGCGGACAACCGACTGTTTCTAGGTAGCAAAAGACCCCATGAACTTTGGACGTGTCAAATTTCACAATTTTGACACAGCCGCTTCTTTAACCACTCGGCAACCAACAAAGCTCACTCAATTTCACTTTCTATTTAACCATATACTTAACTAACATTAACCAAAGCTTTTTTCTTTTGTAGTCTATTTTATGGATGATTTTTTGTCATCTCGGCAGACTGTTAATTGCTCTTTTTATGAGAGCTTTTTTTCATACATGTTCTGGTTTGCATCCTTGAGATGTAGAGGCTCATTGATACAACTTAAACTTGTTAACATTTTACTGAAATTTTAATTACATTGAACTATGATGTTGTAATACATTTGTATTAAATTACTTTTCAACCTTCGTTTGTCACTTTTTTTTTATCAATATCAATTAATGAATATAATTATTTATTTGCTCTAAGAGCCAGTAGAAATGTATTATTTTAGGTCTAGAAATAGATCTTATTAATTGTTTTCAGTCTTTTTTCAGCCGTCTTTATGACGAGTTGAGTAGCATCAACAAAATGTGGGCGGCATATAGACGATGGAAAAAGACAGAAAATAGTTAATAAGTTCTATTTGTAGACCTGAAATAGAAAAAAACCATATTATTTAACTCCAATTTTTTGTTTTGCCTTCCTTTGACTCGTAATAAATAAAACTCATTCGCTTCTTGATCTATATACATACATATGTATGTATTTCGCGGATCTTCATAGATCCAAAAGTAAGTCTAGAAATACATATCTAGATCAAGAAGCAAATGAGTTTTATTTTTACGGGTCAAAGGAAAGCAAAACAAAAAATATGAGTTAAAAATACTAGGAATTGGTCCAGAAAAACAAATGCATATAAATATAGACATACACCCGTATTCATAAAAACTATTGAAGGTTTATTACACGTTTATTTGACAAATATTCCGTAGAAATACCTCAAATAAGAGCTTAATAAACTTACAATAATTATTATGAATATGGGCTATATTGTTTAAATTGAAAATTTCCTTGATTAGGACATTTTTTCAGCATAAGTTTTCCTAACTCCATAGAAATATAGCAAATTTATAAAATGAAAATATTAGAATATTAGAAAAGCTGCCACCATTTAAAAAAAATGCCCTTAATTAACCAAAAATCGTTTAACTAACTTTTAAATTAAATAACTCTAAGAATTTATTAAAACACTTTTCTTCGAAAAATTTTTCTCCAGTAAAGATTTGCAAAAAAAAAAAACCCATACAGGAATGTTATTTACAATCTTTTCAAAGTAAAATTTCCCTTGAGGGTAAATTTATATTTGTTAAAAACTTTTGACAAAAAGGTCCTTTAAATTCATTTTTCATTAAAATTAATTAAAATCTTATCAAAAAATATGAAATATAAAAAATTTGCCCCCAAGTGAAATTTTAATTGTATAAAATTAAAAAAAAAAAAAGCTAAAAATATTTAATAGATCAATATTTTGCCGAAATTTTCCTTAAAATACTGCCTTTCAAATTTATAACAAAAATTGTTTTCACTGGAAGTCCAACAATATTGCGTACGGAAGAAAATGTTGAAAATCAAATTTTGCTTTGAGAGTTGTAGAAATTTAAAGCCATTATCTTGGAGCATGTTAATCTTCTAACGAAAAAACTGTTATGTTACGTTTGCTTTTAAATTGTGAAGGTATGTATGTATATGCATGTATGTATGTACATGCATGTATGTATGACTGTATGTATGAATAATAAATAGACCAAGTGATGTTAAAACAATATCGAATCAAAAAAATTGCAATGTACTTACAAATTGTTAGTAATACTGGTACACCATCGCCTTCAATAACAGCACCGCCAGCCACACAAATATTCAATTCACCCCTTTTTAAATTAAAACGCTTTGTGGCGTTCTCTTCACCGTCCAGGGAAATTCTTATAAAATAATAATCACCAGTTTTGGTGTTGCGTTCAAAATAAGTTAAAATTCGATTTCCATTTGCAAAATATTGAACACCAGGATTGGTAAACACTAAATTTGAAAATAATTCGGATGACTGCGAATTCTGTGATACATTATCATTCTTGCGAGACTCAATGGCCAGCGACAACAGTTCACAGGTGCCATCGGAATATAATACCCATACTTCTTGTTTGTCATAAACCAATTCCGCAATGCTTTTATGAAACTATTGAAAAAGGTTTCATAACAACCATGAATATACATATATATTATAATGTCAAATTCAACATACCTTTAATTTTTTGCACTTATTAACATCCGTGGTGTTTTTATCCCAGCACCTGATGAATTTATTACCAAATACACCAACATATTTTTCGGTTTTTCTATCATAGACCGCTTTGGAAGATAACTTTTCTACCACGGACCAACTTTTTAATTGTTTTTGTGTGGAAATCTTCAGATATAAAGGAAAAATAATGAAAATTGTTAATGGATTTTATTTAACTAATTACCTTTATAATTATAATGATGTTTTTGGCCAATGTTGTAATAATATTGCCTTCATCTTTGTCGGGTGAGGTGCCCAAGAATTCCTTGGGTTCAGGTATAGGACACAAATTGTAATAGGTCAGAAATTTCGTCATTTTGTAGAAATACTTTATAAAATCAAATTTTTTTTATAACACTACTAACAAACGCGTCTTGCACGTGTTTAAAACATTTTGTTTACAGTTTTTTTTTTTTTGCATAATGGCGTTTGCAACAGCTGTTTCAAAGCCGTTATTACACGGCATACACTGGAAGAAATAATTGATCATGGGCTAAAAAACATTGTGAAAGAATTAAAAAAAAATGTTTTTCTTAAAATTAATTAAATTTGGGTTCGAAGGAAAGGGGACACCCTCCACTTTACAAAAATGTGCCAACCGTTTGGATAGTTGCTATAGTTTGGAAGATATCTGCAATTCTTTGCCGAGCCAGAAATTGAAATATTTATTTGCTTAAAATTAATTAAATTTGTATTCGACGGAAAGGGGATGCCCGTCACTTTACCAAAATGTGCCAACCGTTTGAATAGTTGCTATAGTTTGGAAGATATCTGCAATTCTTTGCCGAGCCAGAAATTGAAAAAATGCATGGGTTATATACCTATACACTTGTGAAAAAATTAAGAATAAAAATGTTTTTTTTTTTTTTAATTAGTTAAATTTGTATTCGACGGAAAGGGGATACTCTCCACTTTACAAAAATGTGCCAACCGTTTTTATAGACGCTATAGTTTGAAGTTTTTTCACAAATGAATTTTTTCAATTTCTGGCCCGGCAAAGCATTGGAGATATCTTCCAAACTATAGCAGCTATCAGAACGGTTGGCACAGTTTTGTAAAGTGGCGGGCGTCCCCTTTCCATCCGTCAAAGAATTGGAAGTTTAGTGGTTAAAAAAAAAACACACATACACGCTCGTAACATATTTTATTACTACTAACATTTTATTTTGTTTAAAAAGTAAAACTTAAGTTTATTCTTTATTTATAAATATGAAAATATGCAAGAGGAATTGCGTGGATTTAATGTTTAGTTATAATTTAAATAAGTTCTTTTTTTATTTAGTTGAAGTTAATAAAAATATGAGACTACAAAATTAACACGTGTGACGATTTGTAATTTTAAAGACAAATAAAAATACACTAAAACAACAAAAATGACATAAATTATTATTAAAATAAAATCAGCATTCTTCTACTTCTTGAGCATAGAAATATGTATATTTAAAAAAAAAACCGTTTGTTTGCATTTGTTAAAAACTCAAAGAAAAAGAAGAAATCTAAAGCAAATTAACGGGGAAAAGAATAGTGGCAAATATTTAGAAAAGAACTGTCTCTTAGTTTAAACGTTTCACAAAACATAAGAACTTAGTTGTGTCCAATATTCTAAGGCATGCTTCTTTTTTCCCTCCACTTTTAAATGAGAAATATGCAATGATCAAATGTTTAATGGTAAGTCTTCTTGTGTTCAAAAATAAAGTCCTTAGCAAGCAAAAAAAAAAAACAGGGATTAAAAGAACATCTTCTCCAACATCTTGCTTAATTTTTCATGAGCATAGCGAATTTTTTGATACAAATCCTTGGAACAGCCGTGTTGGGTTATAGTGGAGAAGCGATAAGTACGGAAATTCTTTTCATGATCCATATAGGTAATGGCACTCATGCGTGGACACAAAATGATTTTCATGTGATCCGAGAAATTTAGCTTAAAACAAAAAAAGAGGGGAAAACAATTCACAATAATAATTTGATTATGCAGGGACCACAGCAGGAAGAAGTACTTACCTGTACAGTGCCATTTGTTAAATGCATGACAACGGCACACGTGGTTCGAAACCAAGAATGCAGATGTGGCATCCGAGATATTTGATCAGACTCAAAATTGACATTATTGGCACCAGCCTTAACTAAATGTTCAGTCATGTAGCGTTTGAAATAGGAAAGTAATTTCATTTTCTTATCCAAAGACTTGGAATAATCGGAAGTGGTCATGTACGACTCTTTGCCATCCTTGTCAATGAAATGGACATTGCTAAAAAGAACATAACAATCAGTCATTCAAAAAACAATCCTTCAACTCGTCATTCGTTTTCATTGAAAATACAAAATTTTTGTGGTTGGATGGAATATACATATGTATATAGACAGGGTGTGCGGCAGAAAGCTATACCACAATTTGACGTGGCAAATTTATTATTGTGGAAAAAATATTTGGTAAGCCAATGAGTTTTAGTTGTTAAAACATTTTTTCAAAATTTTTTGGTAGAAACAAGACGCACTATTTAGTGCAAGTAGTGAATGATTTTGAAGAAAGAGGGACGACTGTGTGTATTTATGATGAATGGCTCGAAGTGATAATGTGACACAAAATGTTGACGACGAGACAAACGTACGCCAGGCTCCGTATGAAGCGTAGTTGTAACGTGTGAAATGAAATTTTACAAAATTGTTTTGCAAATCGAACTTTATGATTTATAATTGCTAATTGCTTTTATCGGGGGCTTTCTGCGATTTTTTTTTTTTTGTGATGAAACTTTAGTGATCAACATTTTTAAAGAAGACAAGAAAAGTTGAAGATATATACCACGGCTGTTTCACGTCCACTACGACGCTCGTCAGCACCCAAATTGCTTGGTCATGGCCGGGGTTCGAATCGATTTGGGTGTCGAGCCATGGTCGGCTTGTGTTCTTCGCAAGAGATACTCATTCACATGAATTTCATTATCAAATTTCATCATGGAAAGTAGGACTTTTTCCTTATTTGATTTTCTTTGAAACTGTTTCTTCCATTTCAAAGGTAAGAATATTAGAAAATATATATGTATGTATGTATGTATATATTTTTTGTGACTTTTCTTCACACACTGTGCAACATGTTGTTTGTTGACTGCACAGTGTGTAGTCGTGTTTATGCAATCATTTTGAATTGCATGAACATCAATGTAAATATTTTGATAACTTTTTTTTTTTTTTGCTTACAGTTGATTTGGCAGCAGTATCAGCTTTGTGGTATCATTGAACATAACGCCGATGCCTTCATCACACAATTGATAACCAAATCCATATTTATCACTATAATCAACCCATTTGGAAATCCAAAACAATGGTTGAGCCGCTGGATCGGTGTTTTCGTCTCCCAAATTTCCTGGCAGCAAACGAGGCTTGAATAGAAATAAATAGAAAGGGAGATTTCATTTTTTTTTTAATATGAACGTTTTGAAAATTCATCTCATTCACACTCACTTTGGAGTTTAATAAATTTGTAATTTGGTGCTGCAAACTTTGTATGTCGCTGCGATAGTCCTCGTTGTGTCGGCAGGCTTGAGCCGAAGCTGTAATGGCATCATGAAGATTGTTTTTAAGAAACGTCGACTCCAAACGTGTATCATCCCTGAGACCGTTCAATTCGCTCAACGGTTTACGATGCATCGGGTCGTGCTCGATAGTTTCGTTCATCTCCAAACGTGGCGCCATTGTTAAGCAAGAGCTGGGCAAAAATGTTGGTACTGGGGAACATGTCAAGAACTCAAATTTCAGTAGATCAGATATTGTGGGCCGATTTTCGGGATTGGACTGCAGCATGGCTATGACCATGTCAGCCGCAGATTTGCGCAAATAACTGGGCACACGGTAATCACATTTCTTAATTTTGGAATAAGTGTCCTTAAGAGTTTTCGTTTCAAAGGGCGGCTGGCCCACCAATAAGGTGTACATAACACAGCCAATGGACCATATATCCACCTCGTAGGAATGGCCTTTCTTTGTAAGAATTTCTGGCGCAATGTAATTCGGTGTGCCGCAAAGTGTCTTCTTGCGTTCGCCCTCATACTCGATACGAGTGGCTAAACCAAAGTCGCCGATTTTGACATGAAGCATGTCGTTTAAAAATAAATTTCCTAATTTCAAATCACGATGTATTATGCGATTATCGTGCAGATATTTAACGCCCTGTATTATTTGATATATGTAATAACGACACTCGTACTCGGTAATTGTCTTTCTGCGCTTATGCAGTTCCATCATTGACTATAAGCAAGAAAAAGGAGAATACATAAATAAAACATTCGGCATATGGCCGGCCAATGCCATAATAAAAATACTTACTCTTTTCTTGCACAACTCTAGGACTATATAAATATTAGAAGTATCCTCAAAGAAACCGTGAAACTTAACTATGTTCGGATGGTTAAGACTACGGTGAATTGTTATTTCTTGAGTCATTTTTTCCTTTTGATTGTGTTTCATCATTAATTTTTTGGAAACAATTTTACCGGCGTAAACATCATTTGTAACAATATCTATAATTTCGTAGCATTTGGCAAAACCACCCTGAAAAATATTGATTTATTTGTTAAAAAAAAATTAACTTATATAAGCTACGTTTGGCTTCATGGCGCCAATACAAATTTATTATATGTATTAATAAAAATATTATGAGATAATATTACAATTCAACGGGGTTGTTATGAAATCCGATCAAATCGGAATTGGAATTGTAACCGATAAAAAAAAATTAAATCCAATGGTATCACTTTCTTGTACGAACTAAAAATAGTAACTATTTCGAACTAAAACCCCGACAACATCAGATTTCATGACACCAAAGAAATTTTGGGGTCGGTTTCAAATACAATTCCAATAAGAAGTAGATTGTATGGCACCCTGGAATATAAGATTGTATGTATGTACGGTACATTCGAGCGCATCTAAAAAACAAAGGTATTTTTTAATATATTCTTGTTGCTAATTTTTCGATCTTTGTTGGTTAATATTTTAAATTAATAATTAGAGATTGACATCGCTTGTTTTTTTTTTTTAATGCGATTCGGCAGCATTTTTGGTGGGAAATATCGAAATAAAAACATTTTCTACAATTTTAATATTATTGAGATCTTCATTATTCATTTCACCTGTAACATCAACTCCACTACTGAATGATTACCGAGTTAAAATTTTAATTGGTTTTCTTCACCTGGTTTGGTGAGTTGGATATTTTTTGTACCAATAACTTGATTTAATATTAATACCTCAATCAATAAATACAATTTAGCAAAATTTGTTTGAACAAATTAAATATTTAAAGAATTAATTTAAAATAACGGATTATAACAACATATGCCAAATACTCCAAATGTGCAACACTGACGGGGTTTTTTTTTAACAACCCCGTTTATAAACAGCAGCTTGAAGGCAGAGCACATACACTTTTCAACATGCAACCACTCACACACTCATACATACGCGTGAAGGATATGGCAAAGAAAATGAAATACAAATTTATACCACGACCATTTATAATAAAAAAAAAAAATTATAAATTTGATCAAAAAATAAAATATAGCTCAACTTACTTTCCCAAAGAACCGCATGCGCTTGTAGGTTTTGTTATTGGTGTTGTCATAAAGTCTCTCCGGTATATCGGAGGTTTTATCGTCGATTTTTGCGGCCATTATGAACAAGTTTGGCTTGCAATAGACTGAACTTTTTAACAAATATTAAGGCACACACACACACAATTTATTTACAAAAAACTTTCTTACAATTTTGTTGACACTTTGACAAATAAAAAACTAAATTAACTAAAAGCTGCTTTTCTAATATATTTCTTTGAGTTTTCAAACAATTACAACGCGCGGTTCAAAGAAGCATAAAGCAATGGATAGCCAGCAGCTCTTCAGCGAACTATGTACTCGGTATGTGAAACAGGGATGCCAGGTGCATTCTAATATTATTCCTAAACAACTTCGGAAAAATTCCCTCGCGAAAATTTTTTAAGGCATAAATTTGTAAATATTCATAAACTCTTATTTGAATTTTTGGTTGACCGCACTATTACTTGCACTTTTTAGCCATTTTACAAATGTTATTCTTAGATAATTAAGATTTTAGAATATTATTGTATAGATTTGCTACAACTGGTATTATTTTTAATCTACTCAAATTCCAATACAAAAAGCTACCGAACTCAAAAAACTCATCATTGTACTTTGGGTGCATTTTTCATTTGATAATTAAGAATTATTTTATTCTAAATGAGTTCAAATATGTCATAAGGGGTGTTAAAGGCTAGATGTTATTTACATCTATTTACGTTTCATCGAAACGTATCAGCCATTTTTCACGAAAAATTTTCATTTTTTCTCTCTCGTTTATTTTGAAGTTGCTACCAAAATCATAGTACACATTTTCACGATGATATTTTAAGGCAGATATTTTTTCATTGTTAAAAAAAAAACAATTCACACATAAACAGTTTACCTCATCGATGTTCATACATATATGTAACAGTAAAACTACAAATGAGAATAAAATCAGTAAATAATTGGGAATACAGAAATCATGTCATTTTTGCTGCCTCCTTTCTTATCTACCAAATATGCGTACAAGTAAACAAGATATGACTTGTAAGAGGCAGGCAAATGTAATGGTCAAATTGCATTTTTAGTGCGCCACAAAAATTGTACCCCAAATATTTTGTCCTCAAAACTCTTGTAAAATGCTCACTTTGGGGAACAAATCTCTACCACTGGCAACCCTGTGTAGAAAACAAAATATCAAACAAAACAAGAACAACATAGAGAAACAACCGTTTACAATAGAAATTTAAAATGATCCAACAACAAACAAGCATACATTGAACGAGTAAAAGAAGTATTTTGCTAAAGGCAGGTCGCCAGATGTTCTGAATTGTCTACTTATTTACTCGCTAGTGCAGTAACATTAGCTGTTGTCTCATTCTTTCTTATAGGCTCCAAGCGTAAGGGCTAAATATTCGGCCGTTTAATTGAAGTAAACAAAATAGATATTGCCAGATGATTCTTTGGAAATCGCACAGAGAAGTATTATATATCGTTACTTCAAATGCAAACGGACTAAAATACTTTTATTATTTTCAACATTTAAGGATTTGTGCAAAAAAGGTTGTTTGGTATTTTTTTTTTTTTTTAGAAAAAAACATTTACATAAAAATATTAATTTTTTAGATATTATTAATGAAATAAATTGAGACTTTCTGGTGTATGGGCAGGCACCTACCTGAAACATTGATTTAAGTATTTCCCTCGAAGTTAAGGCGAATCTATAACAAGTGGTCATGTAACTATTTTTGGTTGCTTACAGTTTGTCAAAATCAGACACGAGTTCCCTTTAACTACTAAATGGACCTTGCTTGTGTCATTTTAAACTTTTTGTGTAGTTTCGTTTCCAGGACAAAGTCGTCAATCACACTATACTGCCTGGCAACAAGATCACATTCACCCAGTAATAAGTTCGTTCGCCTTGAATCAAATGATATCAGTTTATATTTTATTAATTTCAATTAGATTTATGAATAGAACAAAAATTTATCTTTTCTCTTTTACTTCAAAAAAAGTTCTTTTGAGTTTTCACAATCCGAAGGAAAAGATACATACATACATATACATATGTATAGAGCTCCATAATAAACAACATCATGAGCAATATGCATACACACATGCGCTGTTGGCTCCATTTATAAAAAGTTCTAAAATTCAAAATAACATAAATTCAGTTATGAAGTTTACAACTTTTTTTTTTAATACTTCTTTTTGTTTTTTTTTTTTTTTTTTATTTAGATTATTATTTTCACACATCATATCATTTCACTTAAATGATAATAATTTATTTTATTACTACAGTAGTATGTTTTCTTTGATTAAAGTAACTTAACCCAATTAATTTTGATGTTTGTCAAATCCGTGCAAATTTTTTACTTCTGACTGACTGCATGGCTGAACAAGGACTTCAACCAGGTGTTTTTCTTTTATATTTCGGAATAATGTTAAGGCTTTTGATAAATTTTAGAGAAGCCCCTGATATTTTATTCGATAATTTTATTTTTGTTTTTATTACTATTATTATTTTGCAATACATATTAATGAAGTTATTGAAGGAAATTTTTCATGATCATTTTTGTTTTATTACAAAGAAAGTCATTAGATAATTTTGTCGGTTGGATTTTTGTTTGTTTGTTTGTTTGTTTTTGAATTGGTTTTGGTTTTTCACAATTGTGAATAAGAATTAATGGATGAAAGGAAACTAAATAGAGAGGAGAAGAACTAAACGAGCTGCTACTGCTGCTGCTGCTGCTGCTGGTTCTCTAATATGGTGGTGGTTGTGGTTGGTATTGATGGTGATGAGGGTTGTACCAAAAATTTCAGCTTGATGTCGTACTCGTGCATTGACGTTGCTGTCGTAACCATTCAACAAATTCATCTAACATAACGGGCCCTGAAACGCACGTAATTTTTACTTTTAATCACAATTTTTGATAATTGTAAATGTTTTCGCTACTTACATGCTCCATCAATATCGTAATTTAATAAATCATTATTGATGGTGCGTGAAAATTCCAATATATTACACCATTGATCCTTATTTATGACTTTGTACTTTGATTGATCTAGGAATTGTGCAAATTGTGGATACAAAGGCCAATGTTTGCCCAGCAATAATTGCAGCATTGCCTTTGCTGTATTTGTATCCATACTACGTTGATCGGAGTCCTAAAAAAATTGTATTGAAATACTTAGTGCTGAAATGCTTCCGCAATATTAAATAAATAAAACAATTACAAGTCAAATACAAATATGTTAAGAGCTATCCTTGTAAAGTCAGTTTTAAACTATATTTTAACTATTCTAATATAAATTTTTGTTTTACTGACTATCAATGAACAAAATTTTCAAAGTGGCAAATAATAAATTAATCAAAAGCATACTGTTATTTGTATTTGTATTTTGATTTTTTTTTTTTTTTAGTTTGGCAGCAAAGTTAATAAAATTTCCTCTCAACTTACCTTGGCAAAATCATATGCATAACGATATATACTTTTAAATACGTTGGGATCATTTAGTATGTTCCTTAAATAATCCAATTTTGATTGCATTTTTAGTGCAGAATCACATTCCAACTCGGTTAAACCTTTTTCCCATTCACACTTTCTGAAAAAACCCATTTGTGTGGCGCCCATTTTATAAGCCAATACCAACATCACAACATTTTCGGGTTCTACACCAATATCTTCACAAAATTTTTCCATACCATCAGGACCTAAACAAACCAGATGCACAAATAACACAATAGAAATTTTATATGGCAAAAAAAAAAAAATAATAATAATAAATACTTACCCAGCGTTTCTGGTTCATCGGGATTTGTATATTCTTTAAACCACGCTACACATCTTTTATGGCTGAAAGCATCTTCGGCTTTTATATGACGTCTGTAAATAATACATATTTTTTATTTTTTTGATTTATAGACTTTTTATATATAAAAAAATAAAACTATTTACTTGGACATTTTTTTTTCTTTCTTCTTAATATTCAAACTTTTATAAGGATTTTTGTTTTTTTTTTTTCTCTAATTTTCTTTCTGTTTATGATCATCTAAAAATAGTTTTAGGAATTTAAGCAACTAAAATTTTCTAAACAAATGCCAACAAATTATTATTGAAACACAACACAAGGTGTCTTTTAATTCAAAATCATGTTCATGTTCATTAAGAGACATTGACAGCATAAGAGGAAAAGATAGTGCAAAAAATTACGAAGAAGAGAAAGAGATGTTTTTCTTTTCATTCGAAATAAAAAAACATAAATAAATAAAGAAAATTATCCAAGTTTGTTTTATTTAATATATAATGTAGGTGGCCAGCTTTTTTCTTTTCAACATTAAATATTTGCTAATTGTTACTTATTTAGGCATTTTTTTATATATGTATATGTATATATGTATATTTTTTTTATTCAAATGAAAATTTAGAAAACAAAGATAACAAATATCAATTGAGGATATAAAGGGATAAAGATTAACGAAAAGCTTTACCGCTGCTCTTGAAGCGCTTCTGGAAGGGTGGAATGTAACACCGATCCTTTAAACGGTTTTGAAACTTTCGTTAATTTCTGGGAGTTTTTTTTTTACTACAGCTGACATATAACTCATCGCTTTGCAGTAACCTAATGGTATTCTTTGAGATATTGTGCAAGCTGCAATTTTAAAACCACAGCAAACACTAAACACTAAAATCACATGGTTTTAAGAACAGCTAAAAATTCACCGAGTTATTTAGAATCATAAAAGGTGATTATTTGCGTTTTGTTTTCTTAGTATGCGAGTTTCAATATTTAAATGAGATTGAAGAAAATTTTGCGATAACTATAAACAAGTAAAAAATATTATATGCATATAACACAATCGTTTTTATATTTTTTACAAAATATTAGCGCGAATATTCAAATAGAAAATATGAAGGCCAACTCTGAAAGTTATGTGATTTCAAATCACAAGTGCTTTTCAAGCCCCACATGCGATTTTATGGTGTTCTATAAATCACATCCGTTCTGTTTTCGTTGCGATTTTCAACTGCCGGAAAGCACAAGGGAATAGATGTTTTCTTTATCTTAACTGTATTGCTCAACAATCCAATTCTAAAAACCAAAACCCAACAACTATTCTTCAAATAGAAAGCGTGCTCAATTTTTTCAAAGTTCCATTTTTCTTACAAAATTGCAAGTTCTATTATAAAAATCAATTGAACAACATATTATTTTATCATGTGCCCTGAGAAAGGCATCGAGACAAAAATAAGAAAATGATTTCAAACTCAGCCGACTGCTTTCAGACCACAGAAATTCGGGTGCAGAACACCTTTCTCAAATTGTATAAAAAAAAGTGATTTTTAGAGCTCATGTCTGATAAGATTTAAAAATTTTGCAACAGCTCATAATTAATACACAGTTTAGAATGTAGATGCGTAAAATTGAGCTAAAAAAATTTGTGCAGGAAAATCAGCGATTCAAAAAGGAAAAAAGTTAATGTATTATGAAATAAATTTATAAAACAGATCCTAAAAGTATGCTAATTTCCTGCCTACACTTAATTATGTTCATAGTTTCGAAGTTATTCTTATTAGAATTGTTTTTCTTCGAAATACGAATTTCTACTTAAAAAAAAACTTTAAATAACACATATTGAATAAAAGAGATTCCAAATTTCTCGCTGTTGTGGATCTTGTGAACTCTTTGTTAAATAACCTTTGATATTCGATTGAAAGGGGCAACCTGCAACAAAGGTTTATTATAACTCTCTCGTAGGGATTATAATAAGGGTTTTGGGGGGAAAGAAAATAACTTTAGTAATTTCTATATGCGTTTGCTTTTATTCATTATTTTAAAGTATAACAAAGGGCCCGTATATTGCAATGAGAAAAAGAAAACTCGAAATCTACGTTTCACAGGCTGCCAGTCATGTCACCGGCCTACTTGGCTCCTAGAAAGTCCCGTTGTGTTATAACTCGAAGCGTACCCCATTATCTAGTACTGTTCTTGTAGTTGTACAATGTAAAAATTCTAAGTACCTATTTTCATTTGTAATTTTGTCTGATCCATACAATGCTAAAATAGAAAAGAAATTACCTGCTGGTGTTTTGTGCTGTGGCTGTGGCTGTCGCATATGTATTGCGTTGTCTTTTCGAAGTTTGACGATCATCTTCACCCATATCATGATTGGAACGACGTTTACCGCGGGGCATGTTGTATGTAGTCTGTGTTCTTATAAAACTAGAGTTTGTTACAGAGCAGATATAAAGTTCTCAACACAAATCAAATAAATTGTTAAACACTCAATACCAATCAATAGTTACTCAAAGAATATGCTGAAAAGAGAAAAATTCAAAGATTTTTTGAAACATATTTTAAGGCTACTTTTGCTAAAAAGTAAAGCAATTGTTTACCTAACACCAAAACTAAATACTTTCCACTAAAGACCTTTGGGAAAATTGCAGGGATGTGATACAAAACAGCTGGAATATATGTAAATTGAAAAGAAAAAAAACTTAATTACATATTGTAGATGAAATAAATAAATCACTTATTTTGTGTATTTGTAAGTATTTTACTGCAATTGTATTGCTAAACTTTGTGGCATGGCTTCGCAAAAGTTTTGCTTGAAATTTGTATACTTTTTTTCAGCAACCGGCAAGATAATTTTGATATGCACAAGTTTTGCAACACCAAATTGTTTAAACTGATTTCGATTTATCTCACAATGTAGAGAATTTCTTTTTTCTATGACTAGATTTATTAAGAATATTTTTTTAAATATCAAAACACCTTTTTTTTTGATAAAATTTTTAATAAACCCTCATTTTTCTATTTGTTAAGGTGCGTAATGATTTTTTTCATTTTCTTATTTCCTCCTTTTTTCACCCAGCTGAGTGATGGTAGCTTTTTTTAAAAGGCCCTTTGCAGATTTATTTTTTTTTCTTTTGAATTTTTGTGTTTTCACCAGACATGCACTTCTATTATTCTTCGATATGTATTTTCTTATATGTATTTGACATTATGCAAAAAAGGTCTTAAGTGAAAAAACAAAAAAACAATAAAAAAAAACATTTCGACTATTTTAATCAGTTTATTTCAATTTCTGGCTCTTTCGTTTCATCAAAATAGTTTAATTGTAAAATAACTGATTCCAATCGTAGTCATTAGCTTTTTATGTGATGGAGTAACAATAATGTTATGGAATAATTACCATTTTAAAAAAACCATAGTTTCTGACTTAAGATCTTTTTGAATAATGTTAGAGATATGTACTATGTATATACATACGTTTTTTTTTTGTTTTTGCATATGAAACTATTCTTTTTACCACTACATTGGTAACTTCACCAATTCTACTTAACGCTGTCAGAATGTTCTTTCTTCACGTGTTCACTTGTGCTTATATTATTATACATTAATTTATGTTATTCCGAAATTATTTTGTTCAATATTTAATTATTTTGCAAACCTTAAAATAAATTCACCCTTTTTCAAGTTAAATTTTTATTAATCAAATGGCAATAAGAAATTTTTCCTGTTTTCTTTCTTTTCTTTTCGTGTTTGAGATGGCTTTTAAAAGTGTTGACAATATGCGATTTTAAAAAAAGACAAAACCCTTCCCTCAAGGTAGGTACAGTTAGTAAAAATGTACTAGCATTTTTTCTAAAACGTAAATAAACGTTCGTTCTTGAATTTATTATCAAATCAACGAAAAAATATGGTATTGTTTTCAACACAAATACACGAAATAAAATTCTTGCACGTTTCATAAATGCTAATCATTTGAGTGAATCGTTCATCTCTTTCAAAAAGTTCAAGTGAATTAATTCTTTTTTCATTTGTGTGAGTGTAACTAATGCCCGTATGACATTTCCTGCATTGTTTAAATTTTGGAGAACAGTGCAAATATAATGTAATAGTAGAATTTATTATGTGCAAAGAGTTCAGCTATATTAAGATAAATGCAAAACTGTCAACATTTTCGTTGAAGTTATCGATAAAAAATCAGATTATGTCAGAAAAAATGTAAAATATTTCAACTTAAAATTGACATTTCAAACTTGAATGTTGCTGTGACAGCGGCTAATGGACAATTTTAGCGATTTAACTCTTCTTTTTTGGAATATTTTTATTTCCTAGCGCTTTCTTGAAATAAAAAGAATACAACACTCAGAAAAAAGATGTCAGTTTTGTTTACGTTTTGTATATTTGGTTCTTTCTAGCAATTGCTGTTTCTTTCTATCAATTCTATTCCAATTAATGAAAGAAAAATGAGAGTATCATACGGGCTTAACCTTTCAGGAGGCAAAAAACAATTTTATATTTATGCCAGGTAGCATTTTTTAATGCTAAAAATTTAAAAATTTATCGTTATCTTTGTCACGTAAGAAATCTGTAGAAAACAAATTTTTGCGTTACTAACATCAAGAAATGCTTAACGTTATAAGACACGTTCTCATTAATTCAATCCGTAGATATGAAAATGCATGCATATTGATATTAGTTAATTACTTTTATACCTACTCCAGCATTATCTATCCAAAAGTTTTTATATTGATATTATTCAAAAGTACTTCAACTCCGATCGAAATTTCATGACATTCTTGTAGTAGTATTTAAATGTGTGGTATTTTTTGTAAGTCACGGTATAATTCTCCAAAAGCGCTTAATTTTCACTCCAAAGACGCCAACACCAATAAAGGTGACTAGTTAATTTTGCGGGTCACTGTCAGTTTTCTGTGTATAACAGTTTAATGTTTTTAATCGCGTTTACTACTCTTTGAACACAACTCTGCACTGCCACCTTCCCATATGTATAACAATATTGCTGTTTTTCTATCAGATATTGGTAAAAAGCTGTGTGTGTACGAATTGAGCTAGACAAAATCACGAATTCTTTTTTTTTCTTTTCATTATCTACAATAGTGAAAGAAAAATGTTGTATTTTAGCTAAAAAATCTTAATTATTTTTGTAAAAACTTTACGGAGTTTACAAACAAAAAGATGAAGATGTAAGACCATTGTAACATAAGGAAATATTAAAAGAAGAAAAGTGGTTATGAGAAAGAAAAAAATGTCATTAAGAAAATTGGAAAAACGTAGTTATATATTGGTGAAAAATTGAAAAAAAAATTTTTTTTCCATCCGAAAAGTGTAAATTCTGTGATTCGTGTAAAAGTTGTGCAAAAATTTTAGTAAAATAACACTAAACTAAATTAGTAAAAACAATACATTTGTATATATTATTGTGTGTATTTATCCTATGTGAGTGAGTACAAACAAAATTAAAATTTTCTTTACGGTTCATTGTGCAGATTTTGTGAAAGATTGCAAGCTGAAAAACCACTTTTTTAAGTTTGATTGCAATAAGTTTTAAAACGGGGAAACTTTAATTTTTGTTGTTTTAAATACACAAGTAAAAATCAAGGTGCGGCAGGACTTTCAATTAATTAGGAAAACTGTTTTTGCTGGTGGTCTTTTTTGTTGCCATATTTAATGGTTAATACAGTACATAGATGATTATGATTGACATTTGTAATCATACGTACGTACGTGTGTGAAAGAGTATGAAAACATGTGTGTGCGTGTGTGTGTGTGTGTGTATGCTTTTTGCTGTTCGAAAATTGTTGTTATTGACCAAGGTGCTGTGTATTGATATTGTTTTGTTGGTATTTATTGTTTTGCTTTTATTGTTGTTATTTGTCATAGGTTGCTAGTGGAGCTTGTTTGGCTACTGCTTTTGCCAGTGTTTAAAGGAATTGTAACTTTTCTAAGACCAGTTCTTGTAGCGCAAAAATTTAGCTTTTAAATTACGCTACATGGTAAATTAAAAGCATGTTATTGACTTAAAGGAAAATTCATAAAAATAAAAAAAGAACGAATTTGAAATGAGTTACTATTCACACTGGTTCAACATTATTATACACATGCTGTGTGGAAGTACAAAGCGAAAAAATGCAGAGCAGAATAATGAAGTACCTACATATGTATGTATGTAAATCTATGTTGGAATTCAATCCCATTAGCTACAAAGATATTTTCATAATCCAAAATAAATTTCAGGGAATAAATATTAAACAGAGTACCTACCTATAGGTGTCTACAAAATGAGATTGGCGAATGTATCAGACTACCTTTGTGATGAAAATCAATTCATGGTTAAAACTGCACAAACGCATTCAATTATAGTGCCAGACTTGAGCACTGAACTTCTATAATGTACGACCGGTACATAAGGGCGAACACTTCTTCTTAGACCTTTATAGACGGCTGCAAAAATAAAAACATAATAAAAAAATATACATTTAGATATGTATGTCAAATATATGCCAAATTGACGTAAATAAAATATATACAACAGAGCTTTAAGTCTCCGCGAAAAAAAAATAAATAAATAAAATAATAGGTATTAAACTAAAAAAAGGGTCGATTGAACTTTATTTATTTATTTTTTTATTAAAATATGAACTAAATTGTTTATTTGCTTTAAGAGCCAATTGAAATGTATTAATTCAGGTCCAAAAATGAACCTTTTCAAAAATATTTGTTGTATTTTTCAGCTGTCTAGATGGCGACATTTCGTTTTAAGAATTTTTCAAGTCTACTGATGAGTTGATTAGCACCAACGAAATGTCGGCATCTAGACAGCTGAAAAATACAACAAATATTTTTGAAAAGGTTCATTTTTGGACCTGAATTAATATTTTTTTATTATTTATTTATTTATTTCATTATTTAATCGAGCCCATTGGGCCATATATGATTAATATATACATACATATAAATGTACATACATATAATAATAACTAATAGGTTTAAGATTTCAAATGGTTAGTGCCGAAATTTTTCCAATACCCATTTTCACTATATTCATAGACATACATATATATGTATATATGTACATACATATGTTTATATAGACAATTAGTAAGTATGTATGTATTTATATGCATTCTTTTTTATAAACATTGACCTTTGCCAAGTTTAAATGATTAACATTGATCTCTAAACACTTTCAGTCACAATTTAGATGACTGTTTTGGCCGCAAAATATTTACAAATTACATGTCTACATATCATATACAAACATTTTTACATACATATACATATGTACATACATATGTATGTATGCAGATGTAAGTGTATGTGTGAATGTTTAATACACGAATTTCTTAATGATACTGCCCGTGGGAGGGAACTTTTTCATGTGTCATTTTCTGTGTTTTTGCGTTTGGGTAGTCAATGCAATAAGAAAAAAATAAAAAACAAATTTCTGTGCGTTTTTTTGTTGTTGATTGTATACATGTACATACATATGTGCATACATACATGCATACATGTATCCATATTTTGGAAATATTATTTATTTTATTTTGCATCAACGCCAGACTGCTCTTTATAAATGGACGGCCTTTATTTATTGACCAGGAAAACAGACACAAAGCCAGCCAGAAATTTGGATGTGATATAGTATGTACATTAGAGCGGGTCGATTTTTCTTAACTTGATCTAACAGGAAGAAAATTGTACAAAGAAACCATGGCCCTAACATCAAATCCTATACTATACCTCTTTGTTGTTGTTGTTTCTTTTGATGGTTTCTTCTTAACAAAAAAAAAAAAAAAAAAAAAAAATACCTATATAAATATTTTTTTAATTTAAATTCAATAAAATCCTCTGCTAGGTTTTTGAGATCTCAGTTAAACTAGTTACACTGTAAAGAGATATAATGCCGCCGGTACGCCTAAATAGTATTATTTGTGATTATTTCAATAAAAAACAACATTTTGAGCTAAACTAAATTGTTTCGTCAAAAGATTTTATATCAAATTGGTAGTGGCGGCACATACTTTTTTCCAGTTTAACTAAACCTAGTTTAACTGAGATCTCAAAAGCCCAGCCCAAATTAAACCATATTAAATAAAAAAAAAAGAGAATAATGTTTCAGTAAATAAAGTGCCTCGCTTTGTATGTAATTAAGCGAGCAATCGATGTTGAGTGACATCGTGGCCCTGGCAGAAAATTTGCATATCAAAAACAAAAGTTTACACTCGAGAAAATATTTTAGTGTTTTTGTTTTTCTTCAACAAATTGCACTTCATTACTTAAATAAAAAAAAAAATAATAGTAAGTACAAAAGTTATATTTCTTTATTTCAATAAAAACAAAAAATCAGGAAGTAAAAATTTTTTTTATTATTCTTGGGTTTTTATTAATTGATTTTGCATTTCTTGTTGCTATTTAGTACAATTCATAGTACATTGAATTTGTAAACTTCAGATCAAATATTAAAATATTTTTGAGATCCCAGTTAAACAAAGTTCAGTTGAACTGAAAAAAATATGTTGTATAAATATTTCGCATAAAAACTTTAGACGGAACAGCTTAGTTTTGCTTAAATTGTTCTGCTTTAATGAGATAATAAAAAATAATATAAATGTATGTAAAAATTTAATATAAATGTATGTAAAAAATAATACCATTTCACCATAACGGCGGCACTTATTTATTTACAGTTTAACTAAACCTAGTTTAACCGAGATCACAAAAATCTAGCCTAAAATAAATATTTTATTTCCTAATTACCACAAAAATCTCTTAAAAAAAGAAGGAAAAAATCTGGGTTCTAAGGTTACACCCTTATTTTTTCTATGGTCTCAGCTAAAAATTGTTCTGACAAATCTTCCGATTAGAAAAAAAATCTATGGTCATTATGAATGTACACTATAATGATTCTAGTGCACATATTTGGAAAATATTCTCGCGAAAAAATAATATTTTGGTAATTTTATAAGTGCATTCTTCATTATCTTCCATAAGAAAAGCTGGAGAATCAATTTATAAAACATCTTTTTTCCCTGGAAATTTTTTCCCAAACAAACTTTTATTCATAATAGAAGGAATGGGAAAAAGAAAACAATTGTCATGGAGTTTTAGTTTGAAATTGGGCTCAAGAACTGAAAACAAATTTGTATATCTTCGGAAAATTATTAATTTTTTGTTGAGTGCCTTCGAGCACTTTATCACATATTTAACGCAAATCTTTTTGTTTTCCAAAATTCAAAAATCGAAGAACACACACAAACGTGACTAACTTTTCCAGTAGTACGATTCTGTAACTGAAAAACTCAAGTCTGAATATTATACTCAGTTTACAAAGATTTTTATTAGTTTATTTTTATACTATTTGATCTTGAGATTATTAAATTAATTATTCAAGCTTTAGTAGATCTTTGTGTTTTTATAAAAAATAATTTGAAACAATTATATTTATTTATTTGCAATATTTCGCCAACAATAATTATTTTCCTGAAGATGTTAACAAATTGTAGGCGAAATATTGAAAATAAATAAATAAATTGTATTGAAAATAAATAAATATATGTAATTGTTTCAAATTTAATAAGATTTTTATTAGTTTTGGTAAATGGCTATTATTTTTCTCCCCTGATAAGAAAAGCTTTAACCGCAGAAAAATAATACAAATAAATATAGAAAAAAAAGAAAGCAGCAATAAAATAATTACAAGAGATGCAGGCATACATACATACATATGTATGTGTAAAGATTGTTTATTTCACTCTTTATGAGTTATTGTTTTTTTTTTTTTTTTTTTTTTTTTTTTTTTTTGTGTGTAATTATCTTTTTTTTTATATTTATTTATTTTTAGATTAGCGAAAAAAAACAGTAATAATAAAGAATTACTTTCCCATACGTTGTACTTCTATCACAGATTAGAAATACAGACAGCAAACTTTTAGTGTTTATATTTATTATATACATACATAAGTATGTACATATGTATGTATGTGTATGTACATAAGTATATACCTGTTTGAGGCAGAATTTGTTGACATTTGAAAATAATTGAAATTGCTAGAGTAGAACATCGAATCGTATATGCATATGCGAGGTTTGTTCAAGAGAAAAGGTGATTCTTTTTTATTTTTTTTTTTTTTTTTTTTGAAAAGTATTTATTTATTCATCAATAACCATTTTGTTTCCTTCACAGTAATTCCCCTCAGATAAAAAGTTTTTCTTCAGCGCTTCTTCTAATCCTCGCAGCATTTCTGAAATTGCCTTTTCGGTATGACCCTCATCAGATCGTTCTTCGATTCTGATTTTATTTCAGCAATATAATACTGTGGTAAAACGCTTTCTTTTCATTTGACTGTTCAGTTTTGGAATTAAGAAAGTAATGGCGATACTAGAGCAACGTTGCTTTTGCTCAAAATTTAGCAATTTTGGAACAAACTTTGCTGTCACACATTTCATGTCCGAAAATTGCATGACATGAGCCGATTGATATGCCAGCCAACATCCTCAATAGTGATTCGATGATTTTCGTAAAAAATATTTTTCATCGTTGCAATGTTTATTTTGTATTTTCTTTAGTTGTTGACGTCGTTTCAACTCCAGTGCGCTCATCGTCATCAACATCCACTTATGTATACTTATATGGGGGGGAAAAAATCACCTTATTGGAAGTCAGTGTCAAATCTGTTTTTACATTTATAAACTAGACAGCTGTAGAATACAAGTGAACAAGTCAGGGAGCGATATTGGAAGTCAGTGTCAAATCTGTTTTTACATTTATAAACTAGACAGCTGTAGAATACGAGTGAACAAGTCAGGGAGCGATACACTCCCCAAGAAGGCAGAATAATCGTGTCGCGCGACCGTCCGACACCGACAACATACTTACTTAAGTTGCCTTTTTTTTCTGTGGGCACTCGGACATCACCATGTTAAAATAGTCAGTTGTTTGCGTTGAAAAGTAATCCAGGCGACAACCAGTACCTGTTGTGAAATGCATAGTTAGCTTTAAGCTAATCTAAAGTTAACTTCGTTTCCGACAGGGCAGTTTGCAAAAATTCAAACTTTACCTTTTCTTTTGAACAAACCTCGTATATAAAAAAAAATACTACAAAACATCTTTGATGTTCTTTGGTGTTCAATTTAAATTTGTCGATTTAAATTCTTAGGTAGAAAATATACTTTACATACCTTTAGCTGAAATGCTAAAGATACACACTCCGCTCTACATTTACATACAAACATCCATCCATACATACACACACAGACATACACATACATAGCCATGTATCTGCTGTTGCTTCCTCTATTGACACTTCGTTCCAATTGGCCGCAGCCTAAATACATAAATTCATGCGATAATTACAACTGCAAATTATTTGTATTTGTTGAATTTATCAGAGCATTTTTACAAAAATATACATAAATAATAATAATTTCTGTAATGTTTTAGTGAAAACTAGTAAAATAAAAACAAATTGACATAAAGAAAATTTGCTAATAAAATACGTATGTATGTATGTAGATATGTTTTTCATGCACAGTTTGTGGTTGGAATTTGCAAACATAATCTGTTTATAATGACATGTATTTCGTTAAATATTTTTATCTTGATCCCATTTGCTTTGACCTTTTGCTATTTGTTAAATATTTGTTTTCGAATAGTAATCGAACTAGAGGTCTACTGTTTTTTTTTTTTTGTTTTTTGCAATTAATGGTGTTTATTTAATATTTTGTTTCTCTAAAGAGAGCAATATCATAAAAAGACTTTATTAGGGAAGGGAAGTGCTGAGGACAGGTGGAGGGAGACGCTATTGTAAATCAAATAAAGTTGTATTCTATTTTGAATTTTACTTTAAATTTGGTCCAAAAGTGCAACTCTGAAAGTATTAAGTAACTAATCAAATTGAGCAGCCAGAAAAAGTACAAAAATACTCACTACTCGGTACCCTAACACTTCACCGGCACCTATTTAATACTAATTATTTGCAGGGTGATCGTAGAGGAGTCATATGTATGATCAACCCCCAACAGATTTTTCTCTCCAGTAGTATTGCTTTTTTTTTTTTTTTTGAGCACACCAACCCTTTACCACGGCAATTTACGGGCACTGCCATAGAAAAATATAAAAATTTAAATTCACACGTCTTGAAATTGATTTTTTGATACGTCATAGTGGATTTTTTTTTTTATTTTTCTTCACATCAAAAGCTATCGAAAAATCAACTAACGTTTTGTCGTTCCAAATCGGACCACTCTAATGTATACATAATACATATAAACATATAAACCATGTGCCAGCACTTGTTATATACATACATATATTTTTTCTCGCCGAATGTGATTTATTAAAGTTAAAAAATTTGTTAATTCAAGTCAATAACACACACACACACACACACAGTCACGCTCACACAAACGCATGCTCCTCATGCTCGTGCTCTTGACAACAACAACAACAATTTAATTAAATAGTGACAGCATCAGCATGTTGTTGTCGTTGACACAAATATAATAAATATTTATTTGTTTATGTTATTAATTTTATTATCATACCCATCGTCCGTCGTGTCTTTTGTTATTTTAAATAATAAATAAAAAATTGTAGGAAATACATATACATACTATGTGCGTATGTATGTATGTACACACCAGGTTTATTCATTTATTATTATTATTTTTTGTTTTCATTTGCAAAGTTTCTTTCTGTATCATTTAAACTGCAGAGATAAAATAATAATAATAATAATAAAATACTAAAGAAATATTATTTAAAAGATTTTCCCCACAACAAAGAACTGCCACAATCTGCGATGAAAATAATTTAAATATACACATGAGAAAAAAAAAAGAAAGATTATAACGGAAAAAATAAAACATTTCTGAATAAATGGCATGAAATGAATTCCTTAAGTGATCAATAATGAGTAATTCGTGCCAGTGACGCCGTCCCATAAGAAGCAAAATATTAATTATTATCGTTGTATGTTTCAGAACTTAGTGTGCCATTCACTTTGTGCGCCCACTCTTCAAAAACAGAAACAAAAAGAAAAAATACGAGTATCAACAAACAGTTTGTGAATGCCACCAATAAAAATTAAATTTTGGCAGATTTGAATTTAAAAGGAATTCCTTAAGTTGTAAAAATAAATAAATTTATGTGAAAAAAAAGAACGCAATAACATCATTTGGTGGGTCTGAAAATCGTTGATGCGCCATCCAGTTCAATAAATGTAAACCTCGTATAAAAAAAAATAATTTTTTATCAAGTAAAGTTTTTTTTTTATCTTTTTGCTCAACTAGTTGGTTAAATTCAATTATTTACTGCAGTCTTGTAGCGTTAAACAAAAAATCGATATAATAAATAAAGAACGTTTTATTAAAAATACTAAAAAGCCCAGGTCTACTGAAAGTCACAAGACAAAACCCAAAGAAAACAATGAAGAACAATTCTTTGTTAATTTTTAATGAAAGAAAAGTTTACATTGAACTAAAACTAAATCATTTGTCTGATGAACAACAGCAAACACAATCGAGTCCTGTAAAAAAATATGCTTTAACAAGGCAATTCCATTTACTTATATAGAATCGAATATGGCAACAGAGCGACTGAAATGGTCACACCGATCTCAATCATCGTCGTCTGTCGTGCGACCACCAATCACTCTCAATGGCAATAAAACAATATTGCAAACATACACATGTTTATGTGTTAAATCTCCTCCCCCCCACCACCCTCATGCATGCAAATGATTTATTTAAATTAATTTCTTTCTTATTAATAATAACAATAACAACACAAGAAAAAGATGTTAATTAAATTTGCAATACTCTCTGTATGAACACAAAAAGAAAAAAAAAACTAATAAATAATTTCTGTCTGGGTTTGCAGGTTAAATTTATGCTTGATGGAAAAGTTAAACAACATCGCCTCATTATTGGTTAGCAATCATAATAATAAGTTTTCGAAGCTGAAGCAGCAACAGCAGCTCTAATACGCTACTACTACAACAAACAGCATCAGCAACAACAACAGAAACTGCGAAAAATTAGTACGTTAGATATAAATAAAAGCAAAAAAAAGAATATTTATACGCAGCACACAAATTTGTTAAACAAATAATCAAATTGGTTGAAACCAAATCGTACAGATTAATTTAAACAATAAATTTAATATTTAATAAGAATACTTTATATGTATATAGAAGGAATTGCTATTTATAACGAACAACAACAGCAACCGCGAGGGAAAAATAAATTTAAAATCACAAAAATGAAAACAGCTACCAAGAATGCGACGATATTGGGGTTTTATCTGAAAACAAGAGCCTAAGTTTAATTTGAACAGCCAAAATGTCGAGGGCCTCAACTCCCAACACCTCCAGCGGTTCGATAGTGTCACCATCAACCGCCAGCATGAGCAAAATTTCTACATCAACACCTCAGAAACCCACATCAGATGATGCTAAAGTCGCCGCAGAGGCTTTGGGGGATATAAGTGGTATAGCTGACACTGAAACATCTAATGTTTTGCTCGACGATACGATCAACACAAGTCTCAGTTCACATCAGGCCGGTGGCCATCATAAACTAAGTAAATCCAGCTCGGCCACAAATAGTCCGGTGGCCAAAAGGCATATGAATTCGGGTTCCATAGCACGTTCAAGACCCCAGTCCAGCTATTCGGCTAGAGTATTGATTTTCGATGATTCGGATCAGGAGTTGGGCTGCAGCAGCAGCATCAATAGCAATGCCAGCGGTAGTGGCAACATTACAAATGATGCCACCACAAAATCGTCGACTGCCTTGGAAATGTTGGCTTCGTCGCCGAAAAACGATTCCTCAATATCGTCCACGCAATCGTTGTTGCGTAATTTGAATTTGACGAAATCCTCTTCGGGTGGTTTGTCGGGCAGTTCGGTCTCTTTGCCCGCCCGGGGCTATGGTGCTCTTTTGCGTAAAATTTCATATCAACAGCATGCACATTCAGTGAGATCCTCCAGTAATGGTAAGTGAAGAAGTAGAAGAAGAAGAAGCAAAGATTGGTTTCCAATCCGATTCCGATAAAATCGAATTCTATGACATCGGCAAATTGGTGTTTTGAAAATATTTCAATTTTCTGTAGCCTCCGTATTTAACGAAACATTTGACATGATTCCATTCTATTTTAGACTCTTCGAACTTAGTGCGCATGCGAAACACTTCGCTGGGCAAATCGGCACCCTGTCTGACAGGCAGTTATATGCGCGAACGTGATACCAGTTACTGCAAAGCATCAGCCGCAGTTGCACCAAATGCACTTACCCAATCGCCATCGTCGTCGTCGTCGTCTTGCAACAATGCCTATGCATCATCTTCTACAGCTAACGCAAATATTACTGCACCAACGGCCGGAACAATAAATATATCACGTTCTGGCAGTTGTGCCGGTCTCGGCATTGGCAAACATCATTTGCATGGTGTAGTAATGCGCGGTAGTGGTGCCTCCAGTGGTGTAGCTCATCATCGTTTAAGTTTGGTGACGGGCGGTATAGGTGCAGCTGCTGCAGCAGCGGCGGCCAATTCTAGATCTCATTCTCCGTATTCGGCCAGTCCTGTTGACAGTCCGCGCATCAATTCGCCCATGCAATTTGCTTTTGCTCCAATCAAACGTATCGCTACATGCCGTGGAGATGGTAGAAGATGGTCGGTAGCTTCATTGCCATCGTCCGGTTACGGGACGACACCGGGTAGTTCAAATTTATCGGTAATTTTGAGTTAATCAATTTAAATTACATATATCTTAAATACATTATCATTTTTTTTCTCTTGCAGAGTCAGTGTTCTAGCCAAGAGGCCTTGCATCAATTGCATCATGTGACGGCTCCAGAGGAGTTACATATTCTGACAGGCGAAACGGGTAATGCAAATGTCATTGTTAATTGTTGTACCGAACACATGCAACAGCATCAGCAGGCAATAGCAGCTGCAACACATACAAATCGTCCCCATTGCATTAAACATTGTGCTTTAATCAATAACAACTCATCAACAGCGACTTTAACAACGAATAAATCTGCCGTCCTGGGACCGAATAGTCCTAAACAGTTTCAAAAACAACAACAACAACAACAAACACATGTGCCAACACCACAACCTCATCAGCCTTCAAGCGTTTTCATTAACAAGCGCTGCCCCAATTGTTGTGCTGACCACAGCTTGATTTGCAGTGGCAATGCACCGAATAGCCAACAGCAACAGCAGCAACATGTTAATAATTCTGCCACTCCAGCAGGAGGGCCTCAAAGCAATAATAATGTAAGCAATAGTAGTGGTAGAATATCGCCTTTTCACCGACCCAGATCGCGGTCCTTGTCAAGTCCGTCTCGCAGTCCCGCTTTAGATAATGAAATTGCCATGATGAACACTTTGTATAAGGAACGTTTTCCTAAAGCCACCCAGCAAATGGAAGAACGCTTGCGGCATTTTATCAATGAAAACAAATCGGCGGCCTGCAACAGCTTTCGCGACTCCCAGCCAATTGTACGATTTGTCCATCACCAAGTATTGGAAATGGCACGCGATTGTTTGAATAAGTCTGAGGCCAAGTTGATAACTTCTCGCTATTTTTATGAGATGAGCGAAAACTTGGAGCGCTTGCTATTGGAAACTAAAGAGAAGAGTCCCGAAGCAGCGGTGGAACTGGCTGGGGTCATAAAGAAGTTATTGTTAATAATATCCCGGCCTGCGCGTTTGCTGGAGTGTTTAGAATTCGATCCCGAGGAGTTCTATCATCTGTTAGAGGCCGCAGAAGGTCAGGCCAAGGCCATACAGGGTATTAAAGCCGACATACCGCAGTATATAATACATAAATTGGGCTTAAATCGTGATCCTATTGAGGAAATGCAACAGGAGGCTAAAGAAACAAGAGAAGTATGTGATACCAAGGGGGGCAGCGGCACAGCCTCTATAAACAGCAGTTTACTTAATGACTCGGGTACGCCCTGCTCGCTTCTGCTAAGCTCCCCTTTAACGTGCGTTTCGGCTACCTTGAATCCAAATGCTGAACTAAGTTTACTAGCCAACAGTGGCACAAGTACGCCACACCCTCCCCTACCACAACAGCCACCACAAACACCAGTGGCCACCGCAGACATGCCTTCGTTTGCAACAGCCATAAGTATTCATAATAAAACACATTTAGCCACTACCACAAGTCAAGAACAAACTCCCACAGTACAAACTCCCACTGGGTTACAGCAACCGCAATGTCAAGAGCAGCAGCAACAAGTTACAAGCGCTACTGCTTCTGCAGCAGGGCAGCCTCCTCTGCCTCCTCATCCTCCTGCCAGCCAGCAGCAGCCCATACCAAATGAACAAGATTTTGATATTGTTAAACTGATCTCAAATGGTGCTTACGGTGCTGTGTACTTGGTTAAACATAAAACGACACGTCAACGTTTTGCCATGAAAAAAATCAATAAAAATAATCTCATTTTACGCAATCAAGTCGAACAAGTTTTTGCCGAACGTGATATTCTGTCATTTGCCGATAATCCCTTTGTCGTCAGCATGTATTGTTCGTTTGAAACGAAAAAACATTTGTGCCTGGTCATGGAGTATGTGGAGGGTGGCGATTGTGCCACACTGTTAAAAAATATTGGACCTCTGCCAGCCGACATGGCGCGTTTTTATTTTGCCGAAACAGTTTTGGCTGTAGAATACCTGCACAGCTATGGCATAGTGCATCGTGATCTCAAACCGGATAATTTGCTAATAACGGCTTTGGGTCATATTAAATTAACGGATTTTGGTCTTTCGAAAATGGGTCTTATGTCTTTGGCCACCAACTTGTATGAGGGTTACATAGATTCAGAAACTCGTCAATTTTCTGACAAGCAAGTACGTATGCTACAAATACATACATACATATGTATGTACATATATGTATTCAATCGGTCGCTCTTTCACGTGAACTTTTGATTCGAAAATTTCTTCTACTTAAGGTATACGGCACGCCGGAGTATATAGCGCCCGAAGTGATATTACGCCAAGGTTATGGCAAACCAGTGGACTGGTGGTCTATGGGTATAATTTTGTATGAGTTTCTAATCGGCTGTGTGCCATTTTTTGGTGAAACGGCTGAAGAGCTGTTTGCTCATACTGTAAATGATGATATTGAATGGCCGGATAATGACGACTGGCCCGTGCAACCAGAGGCTAAAGATATTATAACACAATTGTTACAACAAAATCCTCGTGATCGCTTGGGCACCCAGGCTGGAGCTTTAGAAGTAAAAGAACATTTTTATTTTGATGGTCTAGATTGGAACTCATTGCTAAGACAGAAAGCTGAATTTGTGCCGCAATTGTCCAATGAAGATGATACCAGTTACTTTGATAGTAAGTTGAAATTTTTGTATATTCCTCTTAATTATTTTTAAATGCTTTCCAGCGAACAGTTTTTCGAGAACAAAAACAAAAAAGTTCTCTATAAAACAGCTTTTGGTGAAATGGGGTTTTTACGCAAAGAATTTTTTTTTTTTTTTTTTTAATTTTGTGAATGAAACATTTTTATCACAAAAGTTGTGATATTTCAATTTTGCCTAAAAATACAAAAAATTTCAATACCCAGACTTTTTTTTTCTTTTGTAGAAAAAAAAGGTTTCCTGTAGAATTAATATTAATCACAAAAATAATACAGAAAGAACTTGAGAGCCCGATAAACTTAATACAAAATAATTATGTATGTAGGAAAAAGTTCGAACAATAAAAATTAATAAACAGTGAAAATT
Organism: Sturmia bella; assembly: GCA_963662145.1. NCBI lineage: Eukaryota > Metazoa > Arthropoda > Insecta > Diptera > Tachinidae > Sturmia > Sturmia bella. The sequence continues at coordinate 73,643,368 of OY759169.1, read as the reverse complement.
AGTCTGTTACTGTAAATCAATAATATTTATTATTACAAAACATTATAGTCTTAAGTTTGCGTATTATTTTCTTCACTGTTATGAGTGTTTGTTTTAGTCTCAAATAGAACTAACAATATAAGAAAAATATATACAGTAAGTTGTAATACAACTGGGTTGCCTTTGTGTGGTGAGAAACTCTCACCCGGTACATATGCAACGATGCTACATATAAAATAAAAAATATGTAGTAGTAATGGGTATGTTTGATGTAATTAAAAATTTACACAGAAAATATATGTACAACAATTTGGGTGGCAGGAGTGTCGCTTTAGAAACATGAGCCCCTGAGTTCAACGACGGGTGCTGACGAAAAGTGTGGCGTTTTCGAAACAGCTGTCAGTTGTCCACCCTGCTACATAAATGTCTTTGATGCTTTCTTTGTCTTATTTAATTAATATCAATCACAAAAATTATATAGAAAGAACTTGAGCCCGATAACCTTAATACAAAATAATTATAGAAAGTTTTTAAGGGTTTCCTGTAGAATTTTCTTACTAAAATATTTTTATTTTTTTTTTGCTACCATAAGCTCGCATGGATCGCTATAATCATGACTTGGCGGGTGAAGATACAGACGACACTGATGATACACCAGTAATCGGTTCCTTTTCATCGTATACACCTCAGTATCGTAAACAGCATTATTCCTGGTCCCGTACATCATCTACAACAAGTAGCAGCTCTTCAACTACAAATAGCACCACAACCTCAACATCTAGTGCCGCCATCACAAGGGCTGTTACTACCACCAGTAGCGCATTCGCCGATACTAAATTACCAGCTACTGAAAGTACGTCATTGCAAACAACGACAACAACAACAGCAACAACTGAAGCAGAAAGTAAAGGTCGCAAGATAATTGCCCCGCTATCTTCTCCCCAAAATATTACAGCACAACAGCTGGTTAATAAGGTTTTGAATACACCACAATTGAGAAAAATAGAGGTGAGTGAGTGGGAACTATTCTTAAGTATGAGGATTATAACTGGTGTATAGTTGTATTTGAGAAAAATATTTAATATTAAACTTTTGCATTTAGATTTCCACCAGTTGCTTGAAAGTTCCTTCAACACCTGATGCCGATTATTTACCAGAATTGCTGCACAATGTAACCATTGGCAACGATAACGAGATACGAATGCTTCATCAGTTTCTGCAACAACCAGCTGGTGCTGGTGCGGCTGCTGCGGCGCAAAATAGCAGTTTGCAGCAATTAAAAACGGATAGGCCACATCGACACAGTATGCCACCCAATACGACCACAATTATAACAACACCAGCTTCACCACCAGCTGCAATTGTCAATGCTCCCGTAGAAGTTGCTGCCAATACCACAGAAGCTGTGGCAACTGACGGAACAACTCCCTCTGTCACTAACACCAATACCGCTAGTGTGATAATGCCAACTACAGCCACCTTAAGTACAACAACAACAGCAACAACAACAACAACAACTTCAACTGTAACCACCGATCGCAGACTTGCCGATATTCATCGTAAGTTAGCAACACTTGCTACAGCGCGCAGTACACCGGAGTCATCTCAAACGGATAGTGATGATTTTTCACCTCAGACAGCACGCAAACGTAAAGGTGTTTGTGCCCGTGATATTTTGCCCAGATTTTCAATATCTATTGAAGATGAAACCATTAGTGGTGGTTCGTCTTCGGCTGAAAATACCAGGGAGCAATCACCGCTGGCGTTGCCCCACCAAAAGTCCATGGACAGTCATATTGGGGTTAAAAATCATCGCTCACGTTCATCGATTGTAAAATCAGCCTCGGCCTTGGGACTGTCGTTGATGTCCTCAGCGAGTAAGTTGACTCTCAGTATCATGGTGTGAAATGTATTTTCTTTAATATATATTATAATTTTCTCTTTAAGTTGATAATACGCAGTTGGCTCAACAATTGTGCAATATTACGGCAGGCCTCCAATCACCCAGCGGCGTTGTTGGTGGTGGTGGTGGTGGTGGCGGCGGAGGAGGAGGTGGTTCCAGCACTGCCTCTTCCCGTGATACATCACCTTGCCGTGAATTGTCACCTCTGGTTACCAATCTCAAACCGCCTATCATTATACGACGAGGTCCGAGAGGGTTTGGTTTTACAGTGCACACCATACGCGTCTATTATGGCGATACTGATTTCTATACCATGCATCACTTAGTAATGGCTGTCGATGAGGGAAGTCCCGCGTTTGAGGCCGGTCTTAGGCCGGCAGATTTAATAACACATGTTAATGGTGAGACGGTGCAGGGGCTGTTTCATACTCAAGTATTACAATTACTGCTAAGCGGTGGTGAGCACGTAACATTAAGAGCCACACCCCTGGAACACACCAGCATACAAAGCGGTGGTCGCAAACGTGATTTAATGCAAAGCAAATTGGCCAAGAAAGGAGTTAATCGCCAAAAGAAGCAAACGAAAAAGGAACATGATAAGAAGCGTAAAACCTCTTTATTCAGACGCATAAGTAGCAAACGGGCTTCGGCCGAAATCCAACAGGTAAGTCTGATGTCATGGAGGCTAAACAACTTTTATATGTACATGCATATGTATGTGTTGTGGTTTGTTATTATGTCTGCTCAATTCATTTCATTTAATGGCTTTATTAAATGCAAAGAAATTTAAAAAAAAAATCTAACAGCTTGTTAGAATTAAAAATAATCACCCTTATGCCTAGAAAAATCACTGCAATTTCATCTACCGAGTTTGGTTTAATTTACGTTTAAACTAGTAAATCAGTTTAATTCAGTGAACGAAACCACCTTCAAACGAAGCAAATTTTGGACTTAAACATTTGAGCAACAAATAATTGCAAAACATCAACTGTTTGACATTTTTTGCAACGTTGCCAAATTTCTTTTTCTAAAAACAATCAATAATGAAGCCGAAACCAAGCTACCCCGATACCAGGTAGCCACATAACTACAATAAACACTTCATGTATTTTGTTGGTAGAAATCGTTAAAGACTGTCACCACCCATTTGTTAAAGTTTGTGTTGTGTGTTTTGGACAGTTTTTCAAGCTAAAAGCAGTAGTCAGCTGGGCTTGTGAGGCCACCTGGTATCGAGGTGCATTGGCTTAAACTGCAATTAAATCACAGATAATTTTCGTTTAACTAGAGTTTTAACGCAACTACGGTTTTGAAAAATTTCAAAATGAAAATTATTTAAAAAGGAAATAATTACTTTTAGTTTTTGTTTTTGATTATACATACATATGTGTGTATATTGCCACACGGGCTATTTATTTGTGTTTGTTAGATTTCTTAAAATAATAAAGATCAAATCCCTGAAGAACCAAACAAAAAATGGGCGAAAAGTTGGCAGAAAGAAGCAAAATAAATTTGTTTTAATTTATAAAACCTGGAACTGACCAAAATAGCCCGTGTGGGAATATATGTATATACATATGTGTAACCAAAAAAATCCCCTCAAGGTAATAATTGCTATTTGAAGCAATTGCGGCCTAATTAATTGCCGGTTTTTCTAAAACTTATACAACAATTTTTTTTTCTTTTTTTTTTTTGAGAAAAATTGAGTCAAACCCAATCAAAAGCTTTAACCAGTTATTCTCTTCAAGAGCGACTGTGCTTTTGCTTTCAAAAGATTTGAAATGCATTTGAAGTCGTTAAATCCACAATTTATTTATAAATTCTAAATCAATTCAATGTTGCAGATTGCTGCCGGCATAAGTTCGCCAACGACACCTTCAGCTTTGGCTGGCGCTGTGACTATGGGTAGGAATTTGTCTCCCTTGGACTCTTCTTATCATAGTGGTAGTTGTTGTCCATCCGCCAACACTTCATCGCAGTCCACATCACCTTCTTCTTCGTCACCGAACACACCAACCAGCGGTGGTGGCAATGGCCATCAACCGAATAGCAATGTTGTTTCTACAGCTGGCAATAACACCGGAATCGGTTTTGTTAGCACTTCAAATACGGTGCTTTTACCAATAGCTGGTTCTGTTTCAGGTGCGCCTACTGCTGGCGCTCCGGTAGGCGTAATGGGAGCCATACCAGGTTAATTGGTCTTAAGGAGGATGTAAATTTTTGTTTTTGTGATTAAATTCTTTTTTGCATTTCAGTATCTCCCACTGCAGTGCCACAACTTTATCAAAGGCCCTCTACACTGCACGGCTTGAAACATAAATTACATACAGGCTGTGCTGGCAATGCAACGGTGTGTGTCAGCGGCGCTGGGGTGAAAAGCTTGCATACCAATTCAGCTGCAACCATACCCAATAGGCGTAAATCGGTGGGCCACATACCATTATCGCCTTTGGCTAGGACGCCTTCACCCTCGCCTTTGCCCTCATCGCCAACACGTTCTCCTTCGCCTTTGGCTTTTCCATTGATTGGCCATCAACCGGGCTCTTCGAATACCACACAATCGTACAGTCCTGGTGGTTCTTTGCCAGTAGTACAAACTGTTGCAAGCGGTTCTAAAAAGGCCGGTTTTGTACGCACAAAATCCTCTGAACCCAGTTCACCTTTGCTGAGACGTGCACTTTCGCCCGACCGCTTACATCCACGCAGTGCTGAATCTAAATGTACTCTTATATCACCACTTTGCTGTTCCCCACCCATTAAACAAACACAAAGGGTCATTAGTGGAGTATGGCGTCCTTCTACAACTACAACAAACTCGAATTCTACGGCACATGCCATCAACAATCAGCCGGCCTTGCCGCCCATCAACACCCATCCACAATATCAACAACAAACAGGGCAGCAGCAGCAACAACAACAACAACAGCAGCAGCAGGCTAACTTGAACATTAGCAATACGTCGTCTAGCAGTCGCTTTTTAGATCAGTCAGCATCATCATTATCATCATCATCCCAATCGCAGCAGCATCATCATCACCATCAACTTCAGCATCAGCAAAACTGCGATCTTTCAGGTGGCCATTTGGAGGACTCCAATGCATTTACATATGATAGTGCCTCCTCAGCATCTCAGTCAACATCGTCAGCCTCTGCAGTTGCTGCAGCCTTAGCTAGTACTCCGTCCGGTATTGCTCTGCCAGCACCGGGTGAAATGCTGCCTCGCATTGCCGAAGAGAAAGATTCTCCCACCAGTACTTCGGAATCGACACCCGGCGGTTTTATGCAAACTATTAACGAGCATGAAGGGGAGACGAATTACCATCAGCCGTTGAAAGAGGATAAAGACACTAAAACATTGGAGAAAGTTAAAAACGAACAAACGAGGGAAGAACAGCAGCCAAGCAACAAAACATTACGGAACGAAAGCAGTGCGCGTGTTAAGGAATTGAGGAATATGAATGTGATGACAAAATGCATAAGCAACGAAAGCAGTAAGTAATTCTTTATACTATTTACATAAATAATACTGGATGAATGTTAAACATAAATTTATATTAAGAAATTCCCAAAATTCTCAATTTACAAAAATAAAACTCTTTCAAGAACCGAAAATAATTGCAAAAATCGCTTTATAAATGGCCGAGTTATTGGAAAATAGATATTTTTGAATTTAGTTTCGAATTCGATTTCGAATAAAAAATAATATATACCTATTTTGCTGGCGCAAACACTTTCCAAAAGGCAAAAAGAATTTTGAAAATCACTTCATAAAAGCGATTTTTTGGGTATCGAAGAAATATAGATTTTGTATTCGACTTCGAAAAAATTTATATTCTCATTTTATTCAGAATCACTTTTTAAAAAAAGCAAAAAGAATTGCGAAAATTGGTGTTGGCGTATATCCAAAAATAAGTAGATGGCTCCTTCTTTGTATCGAAATACAAAGGCTTGAATTTATCTCCAGGTAAAAGAAATAATAAACACTTGTTTTCTTTCAAAAGTTAAATTCACTGTTTATTTTGCTTTCTTTGTTTTTCTTATACAAATCACTTGCACGTAATGCCAGTATTAAATTAATTTCAAAAATTAAAAAAAACAACTTAAACTTTCATGTAAAGCCGTGAAGGTTCTTTTTAGAAGTGAAGTTATAATAATAATTTATAAAGTCTGAAGGCCAACAACATATAAATACAGTTAAAGATCTACTCGTTAAAAATAGGATTAAATCCTTCCAATTACATTATAATAAAACGTATATAAATGTGCACATATACATGTGAAACATAGGATTGTATACCCAGTGGGAAAAATTAGACGATCTTTAGCTTGCATTTAAACATTGCCGGCCCCCTTGCAACAATAAGAGGTTGCAATGACAAATGAGTCAGTAAGGACTCCTGTGGTTACTTGATGATAGATAAAAGATGAGTCAGTAAGGACTCCTGTGGACTGTATGGTGTTTTTTTTTTTTTTTTTTTTTGTAAGTCAGGAAGGACTTCTGATGATATTTAAATTTTAGTCAGGAAAGACTACTGTTGCGACTCCTGACCGGTATACGCTGATAGCATTAAAAGGGCGACAAGCCCGAAATGACCCATCCAAAAATGGTGTACTGGGCTAAAGGAAGGCCAGGTGTCGACTGAACCCTGCTTTTCATTATTAACGGTACAACTTCAGCGCCCAAGACTAATCCGACGTTTCCCGAATGATAAAATGTGGGATCTGCCAGCTGCAAGCCCTCAAAGGAATCTAAAATGGACTTGTTCACAGATTCCGGCGGAGTTTTAATCCCAATCAATCGTTGAAGTCTGGCCGTTATGAGCAGAGTCTGATTTTTGTCATGTATTGATTCCAATTCAATTCGGCAAAATTGTTCATTGTTGATATTGGAAATGGGCAGTTTCAGCTTTCGCGCCAACTCAATACACATATAGCTGGTTTGACTGCATGCGTCCAAGACCGCCCGCAACGGTGTTCGTGAACGGCCTGAACGTAGAGTAAGTCGCAGGGTAGGAGAAAATGAAACTGCCTGTCGAAAGGAAATGGGAGCCGCCGTAGTAGTTTGACCAACTGGAATTTTGCGGAGCGTTTTCTTCCCGGTCTTACGTTCGTGGAGTAACGTATTGTGCTCTTTTCGACAATGCCGACAAGTTCCTTTGCTATTACAATCTTTCCCCACATGGCCGCTCGACAGACAACGAGAACAAATGCGATGCACAGCTACCATCCGGAGTTTGCGTTCCAGACTCATGTCCCGAAATTTGTAGCAAAACCGAAGCGGGTGATTTTTTCCACAAATTGGACACTTAGAGACCTTTCGATCATTTGCGACGGGAGGTTGAATACCAGTGCTACAAGCCGCGTCATGAGCCCGAACCACATCCGTCAGCGTAGGAATCCCCTCTGTAATGACGTCTGCCGAACGACTTGGGGAGGCATTAGAGAGCCCTGTCACCATGATTGACGTCGAAGGCGTCGGTGATACCTCTGGAAAAGAGGGGACTTCAACCGCAACCAATATATTGGGGTTGGCTTCAGAACTTGTCGGCGCCGTCAGCGAAAGGTTGGCTCGATCATCCAATTCCATTTCCTCCTCCTCGTCTAAGAGCCCATCTTCGAAGAATTCGTCTTGTGTAATACTAGCGGATTCCATGTCTCTAGGAAATGAATAGTTAGTACGTGTAGATTGAGATGGAAAATAAAGTGAAATTAGCAATCATTTAATACAACAAGCTTTGTAATCGGCCGATGAATTACGCCGTTTTCAGTTCGAATATCTGCGACGCGGACATGACCGTCAGTACCAGAATAAATCCGAGTAACAATTCCTAATTTCCACGAAGTCGCAGGTAATTGTTCGTTTTTCACGACAACTAAATCATTGATAGCAATATCCCGGTGGGGATGTTGCCATTTGTAGCGTTTATGTAAGTGTACGAGATATTCCTCTTTCCACCTTTTACAAAATTGATGAATTAAAGCTTTCATTTTTCGGTAACGGTTTACGACACTAATGGGACTATCAAATATTGTTGGTTCCGGAGGAGCCAAAATTGCTGATCCGATCAAAAAATGTCCAGGCGTTAAAGCGAGAGGTTCACTAGGATTATCAGGCATGGGACAAAGAGGACGAGAATTCAAACATGCTTCTATTCGAGCCAAAATTGTTGACAATTCTTCAAAAGTATAACGACAAGATTGAACCTCCTTGCGAAAATGTAGTTTAAAACTTTTGACGCCAGCTTCCCAGAGACCTCCCATATGAGGAGCTCCTGCTGGTATAAAACGCCATATTAGACCTTTATGACCGAAAGTGGAATACATTCTAGCCTGACATTCTTTCAAGAAAGTTTTAAAGTCCCTTTTGATTTCATTGGCTGCACCTACAAAGTTAGTCCCATTGTCGGAAAACATAGTATGTGGGCAACCTCTACGTGAAATGAATCGATTGAAGGCAGCCAAAAAGGTATCCGATGATAGGTCCGAGGCAGCTTCTAAATGTATTGCTTTCGTAGAAAAGCAAACAAAAATGCAGACGTACCCCTTAGTAATTTTGCATGACCTACCATTGTAATTTTTTACATCAAATGGCCCGGCAAAGTCAACGCCAGTAGTGGTGAACGGTCTATCTAATGTCGTGCGCTCCGGGGGAAGAGCAGCCATTATTTGACTGCACGTACGCTGTTTGTCAATAATACACCGTTTACATCTACGTATCACAGTTCGAATGAGTACTCGCAAACGAGGCACCCAATATTCAAACCTGTAGACTCGTAGCATCAGTTGATTTCCACCATGAATGGTTAGTAAATGTATAAATTCTGCCATAAGCTTGGCGAAGCGACAGCTGTATGGTAGAATGATTGGATATTGTTCCCGATATGACAACGAAGGAGACTTCACCAATCTTCCGTTCACTCTCATTACCTTATGTTCATCCAAAAACGGATTTAGAGGTATTAGCGAACTTTTCGCCGGAAGCGGCTTTTTGTCCAAAAGGTTCTTATATTCCTCGGCGAAGAAGGCCTTTTGTGCCACTGTAGCTAAACGTAATTTAATTTTATCAATCTCTTCATTTGAAACCATATGAGATTCATGGCGAATTCTATGTCCTCTAGCGGGATGCGTAGCATCATAAAATCTAAAAACATAGGCAATAACACGCAGAGCTCTATCGAGAGATGAAAAACGATCCAGTACATCTTCAAATTTTGAGAAAAATGAGACATGCACTTTTACTTTACGACTCTCCATCTCCGTATCTATACTCCCTAGCTTATGGAGAGGCCAATGCTCTCGATTTCGAGCAAGCCACGAGGGACCATGCCACCAAAGTTCACTACTTGCCAGCGCAGTTGGATCTACCCCCCGGCTGCCTAAATCGGCAGGATTGTCCTCAGAACGTACATGAAACCAATTATGATTACCGGTATTTTCCTGAATGCGACAAACCCTATTTGCCACGAAAGTAGTCCATGAACAAGGTGGTTTCCGTAGCCATGCCAGCACAATTGTCGAATCTGTCCAGCAATACACTTGTTCGATGGGGATCTCAATTTCATGCCGTACCTTTTTTAGTAATTCGGAAGCTAATACTGCCCCGCATAATTCTAAACGAGGTAGAGATATCGATCGAATCGGAGCTACCTTTGTCTTTGAAGACAACAAATGGGTATGTATGTCACCTCGTTGGATTTTAGTGCGAATATAAATCGCCGCCGCATACGCCTTTTCAGATGCATCAGAAAGAACGTGAAGTTCGGTGTTCGAGTCCTTATAATAGTTAACCCATCTTGGCACTTGAATAAGGTTTATCTTGTCAAAGAATTCCACAAATTGAGACCACGCCTTTTCTGTTGAAGCTGGAAGCACGTCATCCCATCCGATGTTATCCAGCCAAATGCGTTGCATAATAATTTTAGCAGTAATAATTACTGGACTCAGCCATCCAATCGGATCGTAGAATTTTGCTATCGTGGATAACACCTCTCTTTTCGTGAAATTAACTTTCGACTCTATGGGAGATACCTTGAAAAAGAAAGAATCCAGCTGAGCATTCCAGAAAATGCCTAAAGTTTTCGAACAACTGGACTCCTCGAAAGTTAGAACCTTTGCGTCCACAAGATAATCCCCAGGCAATCCCTCCAAAATTGACTTTTCGTTGGATGTCCATTTTCTGAGTTCGAAGCCAGCCGATAACAAGGCCGCAGAAATTTGATCTCTAGCCGCTAAGGCACCCGAGATTTCATGGGCTCCGGTCAAGACGTCGTCAACGTACATACCCTTCCTCAGTATCTCCGCCGCGAGTGGATATTGTGCTTCACAATCATCTGCCAATTTTAATAGGGTCCGTATAGCCAGGTACGGTGCGCAGTTAAGTCCGAAAGTGACCGTTTGCAACTCGTAATCCGTTAGTTGATCATCCGATGAGCTTCTATAAAGTATCCTTTGGAAAGGAGTGTGTGAGGGATGAACTCGAATTTGTCTATACATTTTTGTAATGTCGCAATTAAAGACGAATTTAAATAATCTCCACCGTAAAATCAAATTGACGATTTCAGCCTGTAAGGTAGGACCGACAAAAAGGCAATCATTCAAACTATTGCCATTTGATGTTTTATTTGATGCATTAAAGACTACTCTTAGTTTTGTAGTCTTTCTTTCCGGTTTAATTACCGGATGATGTGGTAAATAGCAGGACTGAGTGATCGGTGCGCTAATGGATTTGACTGGCTGCATATGACCTGTCTTCAAATAGTCCATTAGAGCATCATCATACATCTCCCATATGTCCGGTTTGCGTGAAAGAGAAGTCTCGACCCTCATAAACTGTTTCAGGCTGCTAGGTCTAGACAAACCTAAGTTAATCTCCCTGGGAAACTCTGGTTTAAATGGCAGCGAGACCATATATCGGCCAGTGGAATCCCGTGTAGTGGTTGACCTATAGTAGTCTTCGCAGAATCTATCCGAGGGAGATAAGCTCTTCCTTCTCTGAACTTCCTCCAATTCCCAAAATCTCAAAAGATTTTTATTTAAATTATCTTCACCAGAAAAGGTGATCGTAGTAGAAAAAACATTAACATCGGCGTTGACCGAAGACTTGATGGGACCTGTCAGAATCCATCCAAAGACCGTCTTCTGAGCTGTAAGAGACCCATAAATGTTATTACGGATATCCCCAAGAATTATTTGAGGATATAAATCCGCTCCAAGCAGTAGATCAACCGGCCTGCTTTCGTAGAATCTCATATCTGCCAATTGTATGGTGGGTGTTTTACATTTAATATCCGAAGGACAGGTGAACGAGGGCAGATTGCTCGAAATTGTGGGTAATACGAGGGCTAATGTTTCTAGCCTAATCCTCGTATCTAAGGGAGAACCGACTCTAATTGAACAACATTTTCTGGAAGTTATGGAAGCTTCCTTATTAACGCCGGAGATCAAAACATTCGTAGAATGTGACGGAAGTCGCAGTTGATTTCGCAAGCGTTCAGAAATAAATGAAGCCTCAGAGGCCGGGTCAATTAAAGCCCGTGCTGGGTACGTAGTACCATGACAAATAATGGAAACCATGGCGGTTCCCAGTAAAACAGAAGAATTCTGTTCAATGTGAAAAACTTGTCGATTCAAGTTACCCGTGGCGGCAGCAGACGTCGATGGCATCTCAACTTCCGCACCCGAAGGGCGTGAACTTGTTCTAGGAGCAGAGTCATTCCGATTTGTCAATGGAGCCGAACTAGATACCTCACGATGTAAGAGAGTATGATGCTTCTGATTACACATGAAACAACGATGTTCGCTTTTACAATCTTTGACTTCATGCGATTTGGAAAGGCAATTAACACAGCAGTGATATCTTTTAATAGTGGAAAATCTCTCAGAGACGGACATATTTTTAAAACGACGGCAAAATCTTAAGACGTGGCTTTGCTTTGTGCATAAAATACAAGTATTAGAGGAGCTTGTATTTGAAACGTGAGCCTTCAGCTTACGCTCCACCACTTTATTACTAGAGTCGCAATTTGTAAGATCATGAATACAATTCAACGTTTGGATGCGTTCAATCAAAAATGCATTCAAATCTTTCCATGAGGAGAGGGCTGTTTTGTCTCGAATGGTCTGTTCCCACATAGTTACTGTCTGAGCGGGCAACCTTTGAATACAAATAAACACTATAATAGGATCCCAGTTCTGCGTATCTATCGCATAAATTGACATAGCTGTCAAAAAGCCATTTATGCCGCGTTGTAAAACTTTCAAAGCAGAACTAGTTTCTTTCGTGATTCTTTCCAAGTTAAAAAGGCTCTTCAACTGATCATTAACCAACATCCTCGGATTTTCATAAGTATCCTTTAAGTTCTTCCAGGCTATATCAAAACCTGCGTTTGTAAGGGGACACTTTGAGACGATTTCCTTAGCCTCTTTTCCAGTACGTTTGAGGAGATAACATAACCGTTCAATATTGCTTAGCCGCGAATTATTAATATATAACGCGGTGAAAAGATCTTTAAACGTAGGCCAAGTAAGATAATCCCCCTCAAAAATTTCCGTATCACATGGCGGTAGAGGTAAATTATGACAAAATCCATCTGATCCCGCAAGCTCGTTATTAGCGCGTATTTCGGATTCGTGTGTTGCCTTCAGTTCATCGCATTTCACTTTCATATCCTTCATACATCTAACATACGCATTAAGAGTGCTTTGGTATTTTCCCTCAACAGCTTCCCATATCTCAGGCTTAATGTCTGAAGAGGTGTCACTCGCTACCTCGTCATAGGCAAGTTTTGCCCTTCCCCATAATGACTTTAACTCATCACTATATACCTCAAAAGAATATGCATGAGGATCGGTGTCTTGACGCTTATTAAAATCCGCCTCAAATTTAAAAATAGCATCGGAAAGGCGTATAAACGTTCCGACAGACATGTTTTAAATTAAATATTAAATTGAATCCGAATTTATAATCAATGAGAAAATTTACAATTCTTCAATATAAAATGTACACGTATGCACCAAAGAGTCAACTATACCGACCGTAGAGTGACTACCAATTTCAGTGGAAAGAGGAAGCAGCAATGAAAAACAATGAAATTGCAATATACAAACAAATATATTTTGCAAAGACAATACTTGCTTGCACTGGTAGTTTTATGAAATTATACGACTTTTTATTTAAATTGTAGGTATATGTGTGTGAAAAAAATAAAGAAAACCAGAGTTAATTTGTTAATGTTAAGCCTCAAGTTGTTTAAATGTGGATACACATATGTACCTGTATGTATATATGTATGTATGCGATTGGCCCGAATTAATTTACCCGGTGTTTTTCTTTCACACTAAATTCTTCCACACTATTTAAATAAATTTAACACGCGATGCTTTCTTCTATTAAAGGTAAAGTATATTTTGACGAGTTTTAATTTCTTTTAATTTCTATAAATTTTAATTTTTCTTGAATTTTTGTGGATGTCCGTCCACGTAAACAAACACTTCTTTGACAAATTTGGTACAAAGGAGATGTAACAAAAGGTCTTCAAGAATTATTAAACAGTATTATCGGCGACTGTTCTATCAATACCTTTTTTTTTTGTTCCAATATATTAAATATACACGAAAACAGATTAAGTGTATTAAATGTAGGTATATATATTTTTATATTTTCAAATATCTTTTGAACATATACCTATACCAGTGTATTTTAATAATATTGGTTATATTAATTTTACGTTTATAAAAGCTTGTTCCACTAAATGAATATATGTGTATGTAAATACATACAAATAAAGGACATGTACATACAACCGTACGTACTTTGTATGCACATATGTCTTTAGGTAATCAACCTCGCACAAATTCACTTTATAATTCAATCTTACTAACCTGACTTAATAGAATGTGAATTGGCTGATAACGAAAGTTTAATTTTCCAATTACCCGGTATCCCGTAGGGCAGCAATAATCCGGTTCGAGGACCAAATGTTGGCGTATATCCAAAAATAAGTAGATGGCTCCTTCTTTGTATCGAAATACAAAGGCTTGAATTTATCTCCAGGTAAAAGAAATAATAAACACTTGTTTTCTTTCAAAAGTTAAATTCACTGTTTATTTTGCTTTCTTTGTTTTTCTTATACAAATCACTTGCACGTAATGCCAGTATTAAATTAATTTCAAAAATTAAAAAAAACAACTTAAACTTTCATGTAAAGCCGTGAAGGTTCTTTTTAGAAGTGAAGTTATAATAATAATTTATAAAGTCTGAAGGCCAACAACATATAAATACAGTTAAAGATCTACTCGTTAAAAATAGGATTAAATCCTTCCAATTACATTATAATAAAACGTATATAAATGTGCACATATACATGTGAAACATAGGATTGTATACCCAGTGGGAAAAATTAGACGATCTTTAGCTTGCATTTAAACAATTGGTTTATAAATTACCTGGTTATTAGAAGATTATTTTTTTTTTAATTTAATTTCGATTCAATTTCGAAAAAATATATACATTTTCCAAAAGCAAATAGAATTTTGAAAACCGGTTTGTTAATGAATGAGTTATTCCAAAAAGCAAATTTATATGCTCATCTTATTGAGAATCACTGTCAATAAAATAATAAAAAAGTTTTGAAAATCGTTTTAGTTTAAAAATTTAATTTTTTTCGACTTCGAAGAATTTTAATTTCGAAAAAAAGTTTTTTTTTGCTCATTTTATTGCTACACATTTTTAAAAAGCAAATAAAAAACACTTGAAAATCGATTTGTAAATAATTAGTTTATTCGATTTCGAATTCGATAAAAAAAAAATTAAATTAAATGCAAATTATAATTTACGTTGAACATAGTCAACATGCCGATGAAATTGATTCACTAGTTTCGGAGATTAGTGAGAACAAACATCGTGACACAAGACTTTAATAATTTATGTACTAAAGACGTGCAAGCGTATATCTGAAAATATACGCCAAACAGATACACCATTCATATTGTATGTACATATTTGTTTCTATTGAGACAGAAGAGTGAAAGCGTGAAACAAACTGAAAATCACTTTTCTCGCAAGTGCTTTGAAATCACTGAAATGATATTAGTGTTTTCATGATTTGAAATCACTGCCGATTTTAAATCAAATTTTTTTTGTAATTATTGTGCTATAAACCTAGTAAGAAACTGATTGAGTACTTTATATGGTGCCTGGCCTGCTGCGATGGCACTCGACATCGTTCGAATACATAAAAACACTGAAAACAACAACAAATTTTTCAATTTTGTTATTGCTTTACGTGTCGCTAAGCGAGCGAGCGATGTCGCGTGATATCAGGGGCCTGGCAGATAAAATGTTTTTTACGCATTTGTGCGATAATATGATTTCATGCCGAAACCATTTCCACTTTACAATATTATTTAAAGATTTTTAATATTTATTTAAAAATATTTCCTACAGCAACACAAGAAGAAACTGATGCGAAAACTTCAATAAGCAACAAACCCGTCACGCAACAAACCGATACAAATAACAGCAGTTCTAACAGCAAAAAACCATTATCTTCTTCCTCTTCCGCCTCCTCATCAGCAACAGCCTCGTCAACTGAGTTAAGGACTAGTGATAGTAAAATTACCACCACAACTGTAACCGCAACTACAACCACCAACACCAATACAATAATTACAACAACAACAACAACTACTACTACGACAATAACTCAAGGAAAATCCCCCAAACCTACAACAGCAGGACGACGCGAACAAAGCGGAACAGCAACAGGAAATAATAATAATAATAGCAATAACAACGGCAGAAACAGTGCAGGAGGAGGAGGAGCCAATAAAATTGCAACAAGCAAACAAAAGAAGTGAATTATTAAAATAAAATATTCATTTGTGCATGAAAGCTGCTTTAATGCTCAAACTAGAAAAGAAGTGTAGAGTTGTTGTTTGCATACACGTACATATTTATGAAAATGTGAAAAAAAAAACATTTTTTTGCAGTGTATGGGTAAGCTTGTTTATTGTTTTCCCTTTCGCAATACATACATACATATTCGATACGATATTTGCAAAACCTAAAAGTAAACGCTTTAAAATGTCTTTAAATCTATTTGAAAATTATCTGAATGTTCTTTTTTCTTTGTTTGTTTGTTTGTTTTTCATGAGTGCATTTTTCTCTTCATAGAAAATTTATTGATGTAATAAAATTAAATCTTTAAACCACAACCACGTACACATTATACATTCAAACAAACATGCATCTATATACATACATATTATAAAAGAATAAGAAAAATTTATTAATATATAAAACTCTAGAGCGTAGAAAGAAAGAAATAAACAAAAATCCTGTTTTTATTTTTGATTGCCATATTCTTGAACCATACTACTACTACTACTACTACGAGTACTACTACTATAATGTAACTATAATCGTAATATTTTTTCCAAACTATAACTATATCTATTATATAGCCTATATACATATGTATGTCTGCATTGTCTTTGTCTATTTGTTCGAAATATAAACATAATTGATAATGAGTTAATTATAAATACTAAAACATAATTTTAAACAAATTATATACATATTTTTGAGAAGCTTTTTCGAAAATGCGCAAAACAAACGTGAGACGAATTGTAAAAGTGATTTGTATTTTAAGCGGAAAAACTAAATGGAATAAGAGTCTGAATGAAGAAGATGTGGCAAGAAAAAAAAAAATACATACATACATATTTATAAACAATATCAATAGAAATGTTCAATTTCATTCAAGAAATCTTTTGCCGAAAAGCAGCCAAGCCAATAATGCCCTTAAATTATATGTGATGATGATTTTGTGTGTGAGTGTGTGTGTGTTCGACAAAATTTGCGAAATAGAAAGTTACAATTTTATAATTTTCGTTACAAAACATATCGAAAAACTATTAAGGCAAATGTCTGTGCGCCGTCATTTCGCGCTGACTTGCAAACTTTTGATATGTTTTGTAATAATAAATGGGCCTCAATGGTGGCAAACAATAAATAAACTCATTTGTTTTTATATTCTTAAATTAATTTAATTACAGATATACATATTTTTCAAAAATATAATAAAATATAATTTTAATTTCATTTTTTTTTTTCTTTTATGTTTGTTCTGAAAAATCTTTAGTGCTTGAAATCAAAAACACATTTTGTAATTTCAAAGCGGTCAGCTAAAAGACACCAAACAAATTAAAGCGTTAAGGCCGCTACGGGGGATTTTTTGTTTTTTTGGAAATTTACGTGCCCATAAGAATGTGTGTAAAACAAAATAACTGAAGTTTAATATGCAATATCAATTTTTGATATTCAAACTTTTATGTTGTCATAATTTTATTTAATTTACTTGTGCTCAATTTCAACACATATTAATTGCAAACAATAATCAGCTTTATTGCGGCGAATGCTGCCGTGATTTGCCAAAACATACGAAACTTTTCAAAGTCTACTACAAATTCGACTGACAAAAGTGTGATTTTAAAATCGAAAAACTGGAATTTTTAAATTACACACAATGAGGTTGAGAATATAAAAATGCATTTGAGCTCAAATAAATTAAAGTTGTTAATAAATTCTTTGTGTGAGGAAAATTAAAGGTAATTTTTTAAATAATATCAACTGATATTGTGCAATTTTTAAAAGCATTTTTTTTAAGAAAATTTCCTGTTGAATGATGGTGTATTCCATTTAATGTATAAAAAAAAATTGGATAATTATAAATAGTATTATTTTCTTTTATAAGCTAAATGAATTATAAAATTTTCGAGATACCTACATATGTATATACATAGTAAATTGCGTAAATTTAACTCACCCTCTGGCAGAACTCCATTTCGACAGATGGAAACTAGTTTATGCTGCTTTGTGAAGATTTTCTTGTGGGTTCTTATCTATCAAATTTGTAAAACGACGCACGGTAAGGACTCACAGTCCTCAGAAAACAGGATTCCGTTTTGAAACTACATATTTACACATTTAGCCACGCATGAGCTCTCACTACAACTATTGAGTTGTTTTTCGTTTTAATTTTGTTATATATACATATACGTTCATATATACACTTTTTTTTAAAGAAAAACTTGTGTTGTGTTAAAGTTTTAATAATGTTTTGTTTACTTTTTTTATGCCAACTTCCAACAATAATAAGCAGGTTTTTCTCACACGATGGCGTTCTAAAATGATGAAATATTAAATTAAAAGTTTACGAAATTACCCAACGTAAGTGTAACGTAATCGTTAAGAAAACATTTCTGGGGTTTGTCTGAACAACTTTCATTATATGTATGTTGTATATCGTTGCGAAGTCGTGTCAACTCTTTCATATTCAGCCCAATCATTTTGTGAGAATTCGTTCTCATTGCTCTTACTGTGAACAGAGTTTTAATTGAGAGAAACATACCCAGGGAAAACAAAATAAGTCTCAGGTTCAAACACATGCAGTTTTGTTGAATAAACAACTCTGGTCAATTCTCTCTTAAAATTGCTTTCATATTCACACCGAGCAACCAGTTTCAAATAATTTCCTATTCATTTCAAACCATGCAAACTCTGATTACCGTTCTTCTCCCGAACATCTGGCATGAAGATTATACTGACCGAGGCTGTAATACATTTTATTTATATTATTCTTAATTGGCTCAAGTTCAAAACCTGATCACCCATCAGTTGATTATTTAATTAATTAAAAAAAGAAAAAAAATGTTTCTGATAAAACATTTTTAAAGAAGACAAGAAAAGTAAAGTTGAAGACATAGTGGACAACTGGCTGTTTCGAGGTCTCTAAACTTCTCATCAGCGCCCCCACCCCCATGAAGTGTTTGAACACGATGTACGTTTTATAAATAAAAAAAAGGGTTAGAATTTCTCTGGGGGTGTTTTCTGCGACTTTTCTGACGGCAGATGATGAACAAATCACTTGTAATATTGCAGAAACATTAAAATTATTAAAAACTCTGTTTTATTGATAAAAATAAACACAAATATTAAATGTTGAAAGCACATTCTGCAATTTCTTGCACTTTGAAAAAAAAAACACCAACAATAAACGGTCAAATGTCAACAAGCAAAATGGCTGCTTCAAGGCGTGGAGATGCCACTCTTTCTGGCATTTTATTCCCAAGAAATTTCCAATTGGAGGTAACTTTTCTCGACAAAAATATGTTGTTTGAGAAAGAATTTTGCAAGAGTGAATATTATGATTGAATTAGAAGCCATAACGTATTCAGAAGCTATAACGTTGGGTATCAACAAGAATTGTTTATACTTTGAATTCTTTTAATTAAGCATTTTTTTATTTCTGTTTGTTGTTTTTAATTTCAAATCTATTGTTAAGGGCCTATTTCCCAACTGCGAACATTGTCGTTCGATCGCATAATTACATATAATATTTTGAGTGTATGCTATTGTTCTCAATATTATTGTGTGAACAAACGCCAACGTTCGCAGGTGAGATTTATTTTTATTTTGCAAATTTTGTTACAATATTATTTATTTAAATATTAGTTTAAAAAAAAAAATTTTTTTTTTGTTTTATAAAATCATAAAGAAAAATCTTTTGCTTTAAGCAGAAATACAGGCCTGTATGAAAATCGATTTTTGTGTATGTGATTTAAAAACACCAAAAAGGTGTACTGCACACAAATTGTGTTGGCTGGTAGTTTGAAATCAATTTCTTATTTTTGCGTCCAATTTTTTCTGAAGTCATGATAATTTCCTTCAAATAATAAGTTAATAAAGGTATAAATTTCAGCTTTTCCTCTTGGAGGAAATGTGGAAAGGGGTAAAATTGTGTTTTTGTTTACACTTGGGAAAAAAATTTCCCCAAAAAAAAAAAAAAAAAAAATCGGCACAAAAATTAGTTTTTCTAACGAAGAAAAAAATGAAAATGAAATGAAGACCTGATTTTTGTAGTAGTATTGGAAAAATTTATGAAACTTTGAAAAAATTGAGGACGCTTTCTATTATCAACAATTGTTATTATTTGCTTTTGTGATATGTGTTTTGATTTTTGACTTCAACATAAGGAAAACAGCTGTTCGCTTGTGTTTTCAGCCATTAAAACTCACACTGAAAAACACAAAAAGTTTGTGATTTGCAGAACACCATAAGGTCACACAAGTGTGTTTTTAAAAGCACATGTGATTTGAAATCACTTGAATTTCAGAACAGGCCTGATAGATTCTTAAGATTAAACAAACAATTAAAAAAAAAATTATAATAAAAACTTGCTTTGTTTTTATTTATTATCTAACTATTAAAAATCTTTAAATTATAAATTATTTTATATTAAGTAAAAAAGAAAAAAATCTATTTTTTCTAAAACATATAAAATATGCATATGACTATTTGTAGAATCTCTTAAAAGCATTAAAAAAATTAACTTAAACAGATACATTCGAAATTGTTCAACAATAACAAGACAAATTGAAAAAAAAATTGATTAATCTTACATTATAAAACAAATAAATGTTTCTGCGTTAATTTTAAAAGGAAATGTAATAAATAAAAATAATATATTGCAGTATAAAATACATAAATAAAAAGAAAAATATATGCCCTTAAATTTAGTTCAAATGTTTTATTTATTGTATTGCCAGCTTTTTTTAATTTTATTTTTAAGAATTTTTCAAATATACCCCCCATTTACACACGCAAGTGCAAGTAACTCAATACATTGACATTATTTTACTAGTGCCATACAATTGTTTCAAATAACTTTTTATAAAAAACAAAGATCTAAAGCTTGAAAAATTTATTTAATATAATCTCAAGATTAAATAATATAAAACTAATTGTTTTCATTTAATTCATTTATTTTGTAAAGTAAAGCATTTTTCTTTTCTTTGACGATATTTTGCTGTGTAAACAATCAAGCAAGTAGCAACAGCTTTTATGGTCTCTGTCAATGTATGAGTTGCAACAAGTTACTTGCATGTGTAAATGGTGTGTGAATCTGCTTGCCAGCGGCGACATCGGCGTCAATGTTAGAACGATATCAATAAAAATATGATTGCACAAACCGTTTGTGTAGTTTACTTCGTCCTTTAATCAAACATTTATTTATTTACAAAAGAAAATTCAAATTTTTGAAAAGACGGAAGTTTGAAAGTTGACAAAATTCTTTATAGTAAAAAAGAAAAGTTTGAGGAAAATTTTATAGAACTTTAATTGTATAGAGCAAATTGCAAGCATTTTCATACTTATGGGTTTCATTTATCAGGAACTAAAGAATATAATAAGTGAGTAGTGATGCAATTGTATGTTGTATGTTTTCTCCCAAAAAAAAAAAATAATAATAAATCTATTTCTAGAAAACAGCACAGTTTTGGAGAGACGAGAAAATATTGAAATTAAACAAAATTCTGGCGAATTTGTTCACACAAAAAAAACTTTTATTAGAGAAAAATTTATATGCCAGCCGGAGAAGCACAGCCTAAATAAAGGCAGATCTCAGAGAAAGAGCTCGACACAAGCTTCTACTAAAAAAAGTAAAGATTTAAAGGAAGTCCTCCTCAAGGAAACCGTAAAACAAGCAACTTGTTGTAATGAAGACAAAGATTTCGTATTAGGGCAAAGAAAAGACAGGAAGAAGTCTAAAATTAATAAATCAAAACGGATGGCGGAAACGTGGGCTGATCAGTTGACTGCCGGTAATTGTTGCCCAGAAATAGCCAAAGAAAGATTTTCCTTCAAACATCAATGTGTAAGCACTTCTCCACGTTATAGTGATGACAAGGAACTAACAGCCAGACCCAGAAAACGTAGTGTGGCCTCACAAATGCCAGCACTAAAAGAGAACTGGCAGCCCGAAGAAGCCCCAGCTGATCATGAAATTTATACAAAAAATAAAGATGTACTAAACAAAAGACATGTAGCAAGCAAACAGCAGGCAACAATTCAGTGTTGTTACAGCTGTATGCAGCATTCTCTGTGCCCCTTTGAGGAAACAGCTAAAGCTGTGTTATGCCACCACCCTGATCATGAACCACCCGCGCCAGCCACCAGTCATGCATACACCCATTGCCAAGATGAATATTATTTTGATTGTGTAAATTGTAAAGCCCATACAGATCAGCATACAGATCGTGAAATGCCACACTCTGTCTGCCTTCCGGAGCATAAAATCAGTGCTGCCAAATTGCGCAGAGGGAATACACAGTGCAAAAGATATGGCGCTGTTTTTGAGAAGTTTATAGAAAACAACAAGAAAGAAGTTGAGAAGCAAATGAGACAAATTGAAATGAAGACAACAAAGAATGTATTTGAAAAGGCTGGCAGCTTGTTTAGCAAAAGTGAGGTCTCAGAGCTGGTAGGATGCTTTCATCATTATATCGAAGAACGTGAAAAGCTAACAAAGCTCGAAAACAAACACAATTGCGATGATTGGTGCTGCTCTGCTGCAACAATGAAAAAATTGGTAGGTAACAATCAAAAACCGCAAAAAACTTCCATAACAACAAAACAACAGTCCACGGATAATATTAGGCTCCTTCCCAAGTATTCTTTGGCCACCAGCCAACAGTATTCTCCGCCAACTTTAGCTATGTTAAAGAGAATGAAAATTCATGCATACAAACCTCAAAAGCCTGTTAATAAAATACAACAAGATAAACCAAAGTTGGAGAAAACAAATGAGAAACAGCCTTTAGACAAAATAAAGAATTATCAAAAATATGTACAACAATTTGCTAGAAACGAAGAGGAAATTGAAAAGTCTACAATTAAAAAAGAGTCAACAAAACAGCCAGAAATTAAAGAGACTGATGAAACAGAAACCGCAAGAAAAACAGGAGAGTTTTTTAACCAAAATGATATAGGAACAAGTGATATAAGAACACATTCCCATCCAAAAGTTCCGGCCACAACTTCCAAAACAAGCGAATGTTCCAAAGGAAATACTTTGACGCACACAGATTTAAGTGAGCAAATGAGCACATATTCTTATCACACAACTTCCAAAGCAAGCGAAAGGAAGGAAGGAAAGCCTTCCGATCAACTGGATATAAGCCTACAACCAAATCATGAGAAAAAATTAAAAGATTTTAATAACGAATCAAAAGCAGAATTGGTATTTCGAAATTATCAAATGAACGAGCTTAAAAAGTTGGAAGACATGAAGGCAATTCAGTTCAAGGATCATGTTATAGAAACACAATTCAGGGCAGAAAATACTGAAACGAAAGCAGAATTCAAATCTCAAAACTATGCAACGAAAGAAGTATATAAAAAATTTGAGGTTATGAATACAATACAAGCGAAAGATTTCATGGACGATTATGCAGCAACCAAAGACGATAGGGAAGAAAATTGCCAGTATCAAAGAAATACATACGATGTTGATAATTTAAGGGACTCTATGGAAATTCCACAAAAAGTTCATGCCAATAAATTCCATAGACCTTCAGAAATAGCAAATGAAGAAATGAGGGAATACAGGGGTGGAAGCGAAATTTTGAAATTTCCAGCAGAAAGCGGCCACACAGAACAATTTGATCGCTACGAATCTAAGAAGGCGACATATTACCCACAGAATACCGAGCAACTGACATCAGGGCCAATTTCCATTTACAAGCATTCAAAAGAAAGAATATTTAAAGAAGTCGCTGAATACGATAAAGAAAGAACTGAAACTTTTAGGGAAGCAACAAAGCGGTTACACCATTCAACACAGGGTAGATACGAAAGCAGATTGCAAGAGCAGCCTGATTCTTACGAACCTGAGAAATCCAAAAATTACCCACCGAATCTCGCGCAGCTGACACAGGCGCAAAATGCCATTTATAAGCCTACAAAAGAAGGAATGTTTAAAGAAGGAGCTGAAATGTTGAAGGAAATAAATTCAACACAGGATGATCCTTATAATGACTCCAAGAAGATCAACGAACAGAACAACCAGAAACAAAAACGCATTTGCGAGAATTTAGCTGAAAGAACATTAAGAAATTCCAACGAATGCGATAAAGAATTCATTGAGATTTTGAGTAGAGCAGAGGCCTACGAGCCTGAGCAAGTGACACACTATCAAAACCGCTCCGAGGAGATGAAAGAAGGACAAAATCCCATTTACAAGTCGCACAATTTAGCACAGGTCAAACGCGCAAGCAGACTCAAAAAGCAACCTGATCCTTGCAAATCTAAGAAAGCGACACACAACCAAAACTCAGTCCAAGAAGTGAAGCAAAATTACAAGTATTCAAGAGATCCCAGCAAATATGACGAAGAAAGAAGTGAACTTCTGAGGGAAACAAAAAGACAGACACACTTTACAGTACAGGACAAACACGAAATCCGGTTGATAAAAGAGCAAGCTGATCCTAACGCACTTAAGAAAACCTCACATTATCACAACCAGTTTAGGAAAGATCGACAACCAATGACCCACATGCCCAAAGAAAGAATATTTAGAGAGGTCAATGGACATGATGACAATGCCATGCAGCTGGAAAGAGAAGAAAGTTTGAAAAAGGAGTCTCAGATTTCTAAAGATCAGGACCAACTTCAATATTTACACACGCCAACTTCACGAGAAATACAATGTACTGCGGCTTATGATGTATATAAGCGAACGCTACACGAGGAATATGCAAAAGAAATTGAAAGAGAAAAAATATTGAACGAGTCTCTGGATGAAAAACTTGCAAGCGAGTACGACAGTTCGAAAGACATTAAGCTGGGGCTTAATTCACATACGGAAGCTGTGGAAGAAAATGGATTTCAAAAGGCATATGATCAAACGCAAATCGCAGAAAGCTTAGAAGATATGAAGTCAACTCAAGATGAAAATATAGCGGAAAACTTTATGGACGGTCCAGGAACAAAATCATTCAGAGAGCAAACCAATCGCAGTGATTTCGTTAAGGCTGGTGGAACTGATCATCAGAAGAACATTGCCAGACAACACAACCATCATTACATTCTCAATGAACCTGAAGAAGAGCAATATCAAGATACCAAGGAACTCAACTCTTGTCACAGATTTTCTGATGCCCGTGCAAAACGAAAATTTAGTGAAAATTCAAGAGAAAAAAGCTTTCATGAGTGCCAGGATAATAACGATCCAAATAATCCCATTTATGACAAAAATAAAGGCATAAAACGAGCACAGATGCAGTATACAAACAGCGAGACCATAAGAGAAGGCATGAGTAATGAGTGGCAAGATTATGATGATCAAGGTCTAGGGGAAGAAGATGAAGCTCCCAAACCCTGGCGGAGTTCGATAAAAACTTCAAAAGCAAAAGAATTTGGTAAACATAAAAATAGTTTTGATCTTCAGCAGTCTCAACCTGACCATCAGGTCCCCAAGGAATTGAATCAAATGGAATATCTGACCACCAATCATTTAAAAGAGAAAACAGTGAGAGAGTGCCCTGACAGCGGGGAAATCAAACAAAAGCCATTTCAGATATCTGAGGATCTAAAAGAACGAGTATTAAGTCAGTTACAAAAATATGAGCATATTTTGATTAGAAATGTGGAGCAGCCCGGTTACGCTGCTAAGGACCCTGAATGTGGCAGGTCCAGCGATCTAAATCCCATGCAATATCATTTCTTTCTTACAGAAAAAAGTTTGAGTGAGTCCCAGGATCATAATAGTTCAAGAATTAAAAAATTTGACAAGTACCAGCAAAAATACCATCCAAATTATACCAGTAACGATAAAAATAATTGCGAAAAACGCAGCCAGCATGAAGACCCAAAACAAAAACTATCAAATGGAATATGTGATGAACAGCAAAACAGCTACAGTTCTAATAAAGCCATCAGGGAACTAATAAATCAAAGGCCAAGTCGTGACTTGCTTGCAACCCCGCTTCATAGAGAAGGTAAGAGTTTAACAGCAGAAAAACCGGAAGCGCTCCAGAACAATAACGAGCCAAAGACGGCCAAGTTTTTCGAAAGCCTTAAACCAAGGGAAGTGGTATCAGTGAATTTAATAAGACCATCAAATCAAAAACCAATTGATGATGTAATCAAACAAGAAGCGGATTATACTTATACATTTAATCGAGCAGGTGAAAGCTGCCCAAAAGAAGAGACAGCTGCAGGACATGATCTAAAGTTGGAGAAATTTTATTCATCAAACTACAATGTCATCAAAAAAATTGAAAACGATTGTCATCGTGACATAAAAGAACAAACTTCCGCTAAAGTAACTGCAATCACAGCAGAACTTCTTCCGCCTTCATCCCACAAAGCCAAAGACATTTTAAGTAGTTTGAAAACCAGATTAAACAACGCAGCACAAACTGGTATGGCGGAGAACGATTGTTTCAATTCGATTACTCAAGCTGCTGAAGACATAATCACTAAATTAACTTCCTGCATAAGTTTAGAGGTCAAACAAACTCTAGTAAGAGCAGAAAATTTGCCAAAACAAATTAAGCCCCGAACGCAGAACACAAACGGAGAAGTGCAAACAGCTTACGAAGCCCAATTCAAAGATCTCGAAACTTCACCAGATTCCAGTGATGTTCAGTTGAAAGGTCCAGTAAAGGGGGAGCAAAATTTGTCAACTTGTCAAGAGGAAAGCAAAGAAAATGCAATTGATGTTATAGCCCAAGAAGAAGTTCTTCCATTAAACAAAAAGGATATGACGGAAATAACAGCCTTAAATATAAGAAAAGACTTTCAAAGGGAAAGTTTAAGTGAAAAATTACCGGCAAATGATAATTTTAGTACAGACTTCTACCAATTAGAAACAAGAACAGAAGGTAAGTTGGAGAAAATCAAACAATTGCAACGAACTAAGGTACGCGCACACGATCAAATATTAGGCATCAAACAAAGACCAAGTTCCTAGATACAAACAAGTAAGAACCCTGCAGGAGATGGATGTATTATGAAATTAGAATTTTTTTCCAACACAAAAATCACCACTACTGATTTTCAACTGTAAACTTTCCTACACTATCGTCATGCTCAAATTACTAGTAACATTGGTACTTTTACCATTTATTCCCTACAAGCGCTAATACGCCATTTTGAAATGTTTAAATGTTTTTTTTTTTTTTTTTTTGGAACACTTTCCACTTTTTTAAAGCTAATTTTCTACTGCTAAATAGTACAAACTTCGTGGGAGAACCGCTCTAATTTTGATCGTGTTTCCCAGGAACTTTTCCATAGACAGCGGAACAGCAATGCCTTTCTGAGTTTTGGATTTCTTCTGTACTAATTATTCCTTCAAGTTTTCTTTGACAAACTAATTTGTTGATTCTATTAATTTATACTTTTTGCCATGCATTTTCTTATTTCGAGCATAAAAATTCTGCACAAATTTAAATTTTGTTTTTCGATTTGCTCTTTCAGCCATTTCACAATTGCCTTTCAATATTTTAAATTTATTGTGCAAATAGAAAAGGTACACAGCACAGCGATCTTCGTTTTCAAGTGTGTCACAAAACGATCTAGCTAAGAACTGCTGGACGGACGTTTTTTTTTTTTATCTATAAAGCATCTGGAAATTCTAGAATTAGTACTTTTTGTATCAGAAATTGTACCAATATCTTTTGGACAATCGCCACTCAATCTTCTGCAGGGAATACTTATACACACATACATATATAAAACAACAAAGACCAATGAGCAGAAAAATCGGCGAAAAAAAGTTTATAACATTAAATTTCACACGAGCACATCTTAAGGTTGTTATGATTGCTCAATGAGCAAATACAAAAATTTACAGTGAAAAATTGTTTGATCTTACAAAAACTATGCAAGAGGAAACATAAATATGCTAAAAATTGTGTATTTGCTCGTTGGGTAAACATAACCTTAAAATATGTATTTTTTTTTTTTAAATTTAATTTAATGTTTTTGCGTCTTTTCCATTTTTTCTTTGGTCGATGCGCTCGAAAAAGATATTGGTGATTGTTTAGTATTAAAGGCCCGACATTCAAATTTCCCCCCACCACGCTGGTTTGCCTCATACACATACATATTTACTAGGCTGGGTCCATTTGCAAGGACAAACATGTTTCGTTACTGTAGCATTGATTTTTCGATAGATTTTCGCATGAGGAAAAAAAGTTCCATTACGACACTTACAAATTAATTTTCGGGGCACCCAATTTTGATTTTTTTTTTTGATTTTTATGTGGGAGTCCACCTAAAAAAAAGTGTGGTACGGGGTTGGCGTTTTAGATTCACTATTGGAGAGAAGAAATTATTGGGGGTTGATCATATATTTGTCCGCTTTACGGGCACTCTGGGGCAATTTAGTGAGTGTGAGGGGGAAAAATATTTAATTTTCGAGGCTCCCATATACGCCGTCTTTAATACTAATCAGTCTTAGGGGCCCACAGAGGAGTCGATTGTATGACCAATATTTTTTTTCGAACACATCAATCCCATACCACGCCTCCGCAGAGACGCTGACGTTCAAAAATACAAAAAAAAAAAAATTGAAAATCGGATAACTCGGAAATTAATTTTTTTTTGCTATCGAAAAATCGATGGCACAATATCGACTGCCAAATCGAACCATCCTAACCTACACTTATTGTCCCTGGGAAATTTTTTCTCCAGAAAAATATTTTATTCATAATACGAAAAATGAGACAAGGGAAAAAATTCGCTCATGATTGCGCTGAATATAAGTTTATCAATATTTTAAACTTACTGTGACTTCTCCAATTTCAGCCCAGCAAATAATTAACACCAGCGGGCAAACCATTATAACTAAGAGTAATTCTGGAAGTGCAATTGCCACGACATTTGATTTTGAGCATCAGCCAATGTGTGAAGAATGCCAATTAGAAACTGAAATAGACCTGGCACATTGCTGCAGCAATAATTCTGAGTCTTGCTTTCCTTATACTGCACCAATGCCAGCATTTAATTTATGTCCTTGTATGTGGGACACATACGCAGAAATGATGCTTAATTACTACAAAGGAAGAAAACAATACGAGAAATTTTAATTTATTTTGCAAAAGCATATTGAAAAAGTTTCATAATTTGTATATTTTATTTTATAAATGGAATGTTTTATCTTTATTCGTCCACAACAAAAAAAAAAATAATAATTAAAACATATTAAAAACAACTATTCGAAGTCAGCTATAAAGTGTGGGTAGGAAAACGCGGACTCTGTTCCCTAGAGCGAGCTTGGCGAAAACGATCATCGGTCAGATTGTGACGCAGCTCAAGGTTTTGCACTTGATACTCATGTGCTAAAATTTGTTGCTGCTCTCGTTTCTGCTTTTCTTGTGCCAAATCATTCTGCAAGGAAAATGTATGTATTTTGCTTTTTAACAAAAGTACCTCATGGCATTTTAAAACCCACCAATAACTCTTCATTTTTTTGCCGTAAACGCAGCAGCTCTTGACTTAATTTACTATCAACTTTGATTTGTTCTTCCAAATCGCGTCGAGTTTTGCTCAACAACTCTTCCAGAGTTTCCGCCGACATCCTTTTCCCCTTTTCAGTTTTATCAATTTCCAAGCGTAGTTTTTCATTTTCAAATTCCAACTGCAAAGAAAAAATCTCAATAAAAACAAAAAATGGAAAATGCTGTATATTTTTATAGGGTATTGAACTTGCCTTTCTTTTAACATTATTTAATTCATAAAGTTCTGCATTTAATTTTTCCTTTTCTATATCCAATTTGTCACACAATTCCTTACGCGCTGTCAAATCGCTCCTCAGCAAGTGCTGTTCGTCTAAACTTTCTTCGAGCTTGTGCTCCAGGCAAGTGACTTGGGCAGTGAGTGTGGCAATTTTATCCTCCAACTCCGAAACCGCAGAGTTGCGACAGCACAGTTCTTTCTTTAGCGCAATAATTTCAGACTCCAACTCTACGACTTGGCGTCTTAAATTTTGTTTTTCCAAGGATGGTTCATGTGTGGCATTATTTAAAGTTTAATTAGTATTTCATAAAAATATATATGCATATAGTATGTGACTTAAAATAAAGGCAGTTAACAACAAGAAATTTTATTTATTTTCAACATTAAGCATTTGTTTTATTCTGAGGCAGCAACAACAGTTACAACCACTGCGATCAGAAAGCAAGAGAAAATTGAAAAAGAGAAAAAAAAAAACAAAGAGATGAAGGAAAATCACACAAAGAACTTATTACCAAAGATTGTTTAAATATTTGGTTTTGAGGAAGTAAAATCGAACTCAAGCCCGACAAATATTATTAACAATTAAGAATTGTTTTTCTTAAATTCAGTTTTTAATTTACTGCTAGTGACTGTTCCCAATCAAATAATGTTTTCATTATCAATCTATAGCAAATATTCACCTGCATTCAGCAGCTTCAGTTTCCAAACTTTGATTATTTCCCTCCAGCATGACAGCATCGTGCGACAATGATCTGTAATGATCCAACATTTCTTCACGTTCTTTTTCCTGCAAAATGAAAAGTCACTTGAATTCGCTTTTTAAATTCGCAAATCGTTTTTTTTTTCCAACTCTCACTTTTTGCAACAACAAATCTTCCGCTTTTTTCACTTCCTCAACATATTTTTTAAGTTGTTGTTTTAAGCGCTCAATTTCTTTTTCAGATTCTTTAAGTTGTCTTTTCAAAGTCATAATTTCAGCTTGGCTCTCAGCCAAGTCATTCGTCAAACGTCTGCAAATTTAAAATAGAGGGTTAACAATTTAAATGAGAGTTTAAAATTCATGCTACAAGTTTGTATTTATTTCCTATGGTTTTTCAACAGCAATAAAAATAGTGCTGAATGCAAATACATATATAAGAAAAAAACACTTAAAAAACTTACACATTTTCTTGTATGGCCTGATCTCGACTCGTTTTTAAGGCCACCAGTTGCTGTTTTAAACTTTTGCTTTCTGTTGAGGTCTCGTGCAGTTCAGTATCACGTTCACGTGTTTGGCTTTTAAGTTTGCTGTAATTAAAAATCAGTTCTATTTAAATAACATTTAACAGACTTCAGGCAGAAATGAAGTAATTTTTTACTTTTATTTTTACTTTTGATACAAAAGACTTAAGACAAAAACTTGTTTTCTTGCAGTTTTCTTTAAGCGGCTGCAGCAGAAATTTGAAATTGTATTTCACAACTGCACAAACTTCAATGTGTAGCAAATGAATTACCTAAAAATTTTCTTGAGCATTCTATTGATACCAACCCACACGGGCATATTTGTCCAAAGCAAAAGAAATGTAACACAGCATTCCTGCGGAACTGATTTGGTTGTAAGGTCCATTTTAAGTAGTTTTCAATTTATGTCATTTCTTAAATATTATTTATTATTGAAAATCTCATAAGTATATTTTTATGTTATCCGACCAAACCCACAGCTGTGCTGTGACAAATTGAGTGCTTTAAAATAATTCCCACCAAATGTTTGAAACTTGAGGCGTCAGATTTATTGCAACATTGCAGACAATAAGAAGCAAAACAAAAAGGTTTCAAAAACTCAAAGTAAAATCAAACAAAGAAAGAAATAAAATTGTAACATTTCAAAACATTTGATACATGTGCATACATACACACACACACACACACACACACATATGTATGTAATAACAGAAAGCATAGAAAAATAAATCGCGTAAGAAATTACTACTCTTTCAAAGATCTTTGAGATCTTTTTGAGATCTCACACATAAACAACATTAATGAAAAACCATCAAGATGGTTTCAAGTTGAGAACATGAATGAAACAAAATTGATACTTGAGCTGGGGCACAACTTTGTTTATATGTGTCAGATATTATTATTAGATATAGACGGAAAGAAGAATGAGTTTATCACATAAATGAGTGGTGGTGCGAAACATGGCGGCTAGTTGTACCCCAGCTCAAATTAAAATGTTGCTTCATTTACATATGTCCTTTGCATAATATCAGTAAAATTAAGGGAACAATCCGTAAAAGTTTAAAAAAATAAATAAATAAATAAATAAAGTCAATGTTCAAGTCAAATAAACTTAATTATTTATTTGCCAATTGAAATGTATTATTTTAGATATAAAAATATATTTTATTATTGTCTTCTGTCCTTTTCAGCCATCTAGCCGCCGTCGAGTCTACTGATGTTGATTAGCATCAACGATATGTTGGCGGCTTATAGACGGCTGAAAAAGACAGAAAACATTAAAGTATATTTTTAGAATTAAAATAATACAGTAGCAAATGGTCGCCTGTTTTTTCGGATAAACTGGACACGACGTAACCGCGTCTTCTAAGAAATCGGAAAAACCAACCGCTGAAGACTCTCACACATCGGCTCACACAACTGCATTTTTGAGCACCCCAAAACATCGATTTGATGAGCCATCCACCGTATAGTGCTGACTTGACACCGAATGACTTCTTTTTATTCCCGTGCGTAAAAAACAAACTGAGAGATCAACGTTTTTCGACATCTGAGGAGGCGGTCGCTGCATTTAGGATGCATGTTTGGAGATACCTCACATCAGAGTGGCAGAAAAGCTTCGACAATTGTTTCAAACGCATGAAAAAGTGAATAGATCTTCATGGGGAATATGTTGGGAAACAATAACAACCCTCGTATCATTAAAAACAGCCACAAAGTTAATAAAAATATGAACAAAACAGCCGAAGTTAAGCAAGAAAAAATGTTCATAATTAATGTCACACTCCTCGAGGGCCAAAATATAGCATTCGTTTTTACTCGATAGTAAAAGCTAAAGCAAAAACAAAATGGGCAAAAAAAAAACACGAAGCATTCGATCACGAATTCGCTCGATCTCGAATGCCAGCTTCTCAGAAAGAATTATATTTGATAAAGAATTGCTCAAAAGAAAAACGGAAAATTAATACATCATTTGCTTTTTAGGAAAAGGTCATAAAAATGTTTTTTTTTTTAAATTTATTTTTGCATTTGAGCTGAACATTACATCAATGCTCTGATTTAATGAATATTCTGAAAAGTAGTAAAAGATTTCCACAAACCACTTTTACTACTTCTGTTTTATTCTCCGCGAATTTCTCTTTCACGTCAAGTTTAGCCGCATTTTTAAATGCAATCATACTTTTAAAATGAATTGTGCTTGATTGAAAGGAAAATCAACATTTGTTAAGAACAAACACTTTGCGGTTTAAGTTCTTCTTCTTCTTCTTCTTTTTACAATTTCATTGACGGATATTGTGTTAAATGTTTATTTGTACGTGATTTGCATACAAGCAGCTTTATTATGGCAAAACTTAATTTTGGTTTCAAGTATTTTTTCTTCTTTTTTGGTATGAGTCATGGTTGCGTTTCAAAAAGTTTAAATAAAAAAAAAAAAAAAGACTGACTTGAAGAACACTAGAACAACCACAACAACTCAAGAAATTCAAGTATTTCTTTTAAACTTATTATTTATATTTAATTTCGAAATGTTTATTCAGCTGACATTTCAAGCAATTATAGTAGATAGTAAGTAAAGGCGTGACTGAACAAAAATACAAAAAGCTTAAACGTGCACAAACACAAGTGTAATTTTACAATCTTTTCTTGATTTTTGTAAATGGTGTATTTAATGAGCTCTAAATCAAAAAAGGTTATTGAGGTTTAGTTGGTCTGAAAATGTCAAATTTTGTTCAAAAAATTTTTATTTATAAGTGATATAAAAGTATATATGTATATATATATATATGTGTGTGTGTGTGTGTGTGTGTGTGTGTGTGTGTGTGTGTGTGTGTGTGTGTGTCATTGAAGTGAGATATGAAAAATCGTAAAAAATAAATAAGAATACATTATGGGGCCATACGCAGACATAAATTTGATGAATTGGGAAAATTTCAAGGGGAAAGAAATGTTTCGGGTCAAACATCGCATTTTTATTACAGTTTCATTTTTGAAAGTTGGATTTTTTTTTTCATATTTCTTAAAACTATTCTGTTTCAAAAGTATGAATTAATATTAAAAAAAAATTTTTGTTGAACGGTATCAATTCAAGTCATTTAAAAAGAATTTTTTCTTTAAGAAAAATTTATGAAATATGTATGTTTTATATATTTATTTGAGCTTAAGGTCTTTTTATTAGAGAATTTGAGTATTTGAGTGTTGTCCTGAAGAAGCTATCCGAAGGAGAGCGAAATATTGACAAAAATACTCAAATTCTCTAATAAAAAGACCTTAAGCTCAAATAAATATATAAAATATAAGAAAAAAAGGGTCAAAATAACTAAATATTAAATTTATGAAATATGAAATCGTTCTATTCAAATTTTAAGCACAGAAATTTTAAAATTTTATGCCGATTTGGTTGGTTGAAATTGTTACTTAAAGTAAATTTATTAAATCTTCCCAAATTTTCCACATTTTCTTATTTTCTGGAAAGAAAATGAAATAAAAACTGAAATTTTTATTTCAAACACATGTGAACTAAATTTATTTCATTTTGTGAGACCATGAATTCATAATAATTTATTTATACATATAACTTGAAATTTAATAGAAATTAGTTCAAATCCATATTAGTCAAAGATTTTGAATGGAAGTATTTGTGTTGAACAACTACGGTATATACATATGTATTCTTCTTAGCACTCGTGGCGAAGGGTATTAAAAAATGCAAAGAAAAAAAATGTAGAAAAAATGAACTCGAGCAAAATTTTTTTTGTCGGTTAAGCTATTTTCGGGGTTAGGGTTCGATAATTTTTTTTTTTTTTTTTAAGAATCCATCGCTTTCTGTTAAGGTTTGTGTCTTAAGTTTTCCGTTCAACACAGGCAACGTGGTCATGCTTGTGTCTTAAGTCTTCAGTTTTTTACAAGACACTTGAAAATGTAAGAAATCCTTTAGAAGCAACATAAACACACCCACACAAACACACCATTCCACACACTCAACAATGTTTTAAGAGTTTAAGTAAATTAAAGAAAATACAAATAAATAAATAAGTAAAAGACAATAAACAAACGAGTTGATTCCTGCAAAAAAAAAAAAAAAAAGCAGGGAGACGACGACAGCCGGCAGGCATGGCATTTAGAAATAAAAAGTGCTGACTGTGATTTTTGTTGTTATTTATATTTTCTTGTTTTCTATTTTAAAGCACAACGTTACTTCATTAAAACCGCCTTAAGATGTCAGCAGGTAAAATGCAAACAGATATGTACAATTTAAACGTGAACGCAGACGGTTGAGTTTGAACACGTTTTTTTTCCAAACAAATTTAATATTAAAAACAAAAACGAAGCAAACACAACAATACTTCAAACGAAACGGTACGGTATCAAAAAAAAAACAACAACAATTTCTGAAGAAAATATTAATAACAAAAAGCAAAGAAATATAAGATCCAATCTAACAGTGGTTTATTTATAAAAAGATTTTTCTTTTGTAAAGCAATAAAAAAGTTCGAGTTTAATAAAAATTTCTTTTGATTAAAACTGTTTTGTTTAGAGTCTCCCAACTACCAAAACTCAAGGTTTTTTTAAATTTTTATTTAAATACACTTAATTAGTTTTAGTGCCATGGCAAAAAAATCAATAATAAAAGAATTAATGAAATGGAAAATTTATGTTGTTCAATAAATTTTGAAAGTGATTAATTGTGATGTTTATTATGTTTAATTAGGACCTTGAAAAATATATTTTTTATAGTTGATTAAACTTTTAACCAACCAAAAAATGCTGCAATAATACATAGTAATAAATTGAATAAAAAAAGTGTAGAGTGTAGCTGGTCTGGTCTGACCTGAAAATCACTTCACTTGAAAGCATGTGATTTCCAAAAAAAAAAAAAAAAAATTAATTGCTGCAAAAAGCTGACCTTATGCTGCGCATTTAAAATTTTCTCAAGACGTTTAAAAAGTTATTTAATATTTCTCTTATAGTCTAGAAACTTTAAGCTTTTTCGCTTTACGTCCACCAGCATCCATCCAAATTGCTTCGAATCCAGGCCATACTATTTGAAAGTAGCAGAGCAGCTCTTAACCATTCTATTAGCTGAGCTTTTCATTCTATTACCTGGCCTATATTTCAGTGTGTTTGTCTGTTGATTGGAGTTCATCGATGGATGAATTGGTAGAGTTTCCTACTAATGCCATTTTCGTTTCTACAGGAAAGAGCAACATTTTGAATTTTGTATGGCAACCAAAATTCTGAAGGTGTTTTAATATTTTTTTTTATTATTTATGGTTATGGTGACATTTTATTTTGATTTTAGTTTCACTAAAATCTTTAAAGTGCAAAATAAATGCGTAATTTTGTGTAGAAAGGAAAACGGCATAAGAGTTCCACCCAGGGTGGCAGGTTCGACTCCTGCCCAAGATTCTGGGCATTTCTGCAGACGAGCAAAAAAGCTTGGCGGTGTTGTGTTTGTTCATAAAACACCAAAGTTTTGTGGTGCAAAATCATTGCTCTTCGGTGGTCAAACTGATTTTCTGCGTTTGTTCTATGCTTGTTTTTTTTTGTGCAATGATTGCCTTTAAAAAGGGGAACGCAATTAATGGCGAGTATTATGGAATTGAAAACTATGTCCTCATTTGGCCAAGAAAAAACCTTTTTTCTGCCAGGACAATACAAGGGTGCACACATGTGTTCAGTTTCTATGGCAGAAGTCCAGGAATAGGACTACAGATTGCTCCCTCATTCAGCCTAAGCTCCAAATTTAGCCCCGATTTTGATTTTGGACAAAAACTCGTCCGCTTCGTCATGGATATGACTATTCCGCCTTCTTCACTTGTATTCTACAGCTGTCTAGTTCACAAATGTAAAAAAAAAAAACAGATTTGACACTGGCAAATGGCGGCCAGAAATAAGAGCAACTTCCAATGGGGTGATTTCTTTTGGACCACCTGTTATTAGTTTGTATTATGCCGTGAAGCGCATCAAAAACCTTGAATTTTGTTGCACCATTCTTTGTAACCATATTAAATCATGTCAAAATTGAAATTAATTTTCAAATTTGTATTTAATTAACCTTGACTTTATGCCATTACAAAGTAACGCCAGCCAGACTAGAGAAACTTACTACAAGACAAAAAGAATTGTTTCGAAATTGCACAACAAGTGTTCCAGTTTTCTTTTTCGAAAATATTTTAGGCGGAAGACATTTTTATGGTATAAAACTCATAAAATATTTGTAATTACATAACGAAAGTGATAAAGCCACACTAAGCCACTAAATTAGAAACTCCAAAGACATCATTTGATGGCAAATAAATAGAGTGGCTGGTTGGCTGACTGACTGACTGACTGAATTTGTTGTGCTGCTACCAGAGATAGAAGCCAAAGCCGACGAAGCCTTAATATGGCCAAACAAAAACCAGCTCAAAATTGTCTATGCAACATTTAACACACTCATTTAAGTAGTTTGTGGCATCAATTACTGTGTTCAAGTAACTGGCTGGCTGTAAATGTTTGTGTATGTGTGTGTGTGTGTGTGTGTGTGTTGATTCATGCCACCAAAACAAAACCAAAATAAAATTATTTGAGATTTGGAAATGTTTATCTTGCATTGAAAACCTCAAACATATTTTCATTACTTTTACAGCCACATTTAATGCAATGCCGCCTGCCTGCTGCATTTCAAACGTGTTGTCAAGTGTTGTTTTACTGTCATAAATGTATTGTTTTGACAGCGTGTAATGGCAGAGCAGAGAAACGAAAAAAAACGAAAAAAAAAAAAATAAAAAAAAAAATAATGCTGCTAGAAAAAGTTCCAAGTTGATCCATTAACAAGTTTCAGTATTTGTTGTTTAGTATTTCAGTGTGTTACTAGAGGCAGTTTTCATTTCTTATTTGCTGACTGACGGCCGGCCATTCAACAAATGATATAATTGATACTACTGATACACATTTTCAAATCAGTTATTTAACAGCGGCCCGCACTGAGCACAATGTAAGCGTTAAGCGAATAGATATTATCAAAACTAAATTAAAGTCCAGTTAATATGCATTATTTATTTATGATTATCATTTGTTCCCTATAGAACGAAACCTAGACTACTGTTAAATCTAGTTGCGGCCGTAGGTTTGATTTTACCGAAAATCCCTGGCATCCAACAATCCCGGGGCCAGGTATGTCTTGCTGCATCTATACAAAGGCTGTGTTCTGCCGTTTCTTTCTCCTCATTACAGAGTCTGCATGACAAAATATTTTTGTAAGAAAATCTTGAATTTTGCTGTTTTAATTTTGAATCAACCATTTTTCATGTTCATGCAGTTTTTTCTTTGTACTTTTATTTGAATTTCAAGATTAAAAGCGCCTAATGAAACACCCTTTATGTTAAGTCCGTCTTGCCATGCCATCTATTTGAAAGTTTTAATAACAAAATTCACACTTAATTGATTTTTTGACCTTCAATGCCCGATTTGGCAAAATTCAGTTGGTTCCCGAAAATTGATCACATCATGCCAAACACAAGAAAGACAGAAAAAAATTGGGTCATTGTTAACAAAAGCAAAATTAAAACTTAATAAAAATTGTTATGACATTGAATGTCTGTGAATGAAGGGAAAAGTAAAAGAAATCAGACAACAATTAAAGCCCTTGTGCAAAACCTGCGTATGTGATTTAGAAAAAAAATTAAAACAAGTTTAAAAAAGTTTTTTTTCGATTTTTCGATTCAAGTTTGGGAGGAATTGCACACAAAGTACTGTCGCCAGGCTGTCAGAGAATTGTAGAATACAAGAACAAAATACAAAGCAAAAGAAACAGTGTTTCGGCATTTTGATCGAAAACTAGAAGTTGAAAAAAGAAAAAACAAATCAATCAGCTGTTGACTTTTGCATAGATTTTAGATTAGTAACCTTAGATGGCAAATACACTCAAGAAACTTTGTCCGTAAAATTAACTGAAAACGCTTTTTTTTTTGAAACTTCATTTAAAAGCCGTTCTACTTATTTGTTGCATTTAATCAATCAATTTTTATTATCCAGTTTTTTTTATTATTTTGTACTATGTTTATCAGGCTCATGTTCGTTCTATATTCATTTTGCAATTGATACATATTAATTAAACAACACAAAGAAAACATCAAGGAGCCAGTTGTTATACGGCTGTTTCGAAGCCGCCACACTTCCCGTCAGCACCTGTCCTTGAACTTACTGATCACTTCATATGAATGTAAATATTAACCGTCTAATTCATAAAAATTATAACAGGTTTATAAAGCTCTTATTTGACATATTTTCCATATAAATATGTCAAATAACAGTCTTATAAGCCTGTTATAATTTTTATGAATTAGGGGGTAAGAAGTTTATTTGAATTGGGCAAGTATTAATATACATTACATATAATAGTCTGAGCTGCTTTTAAATCAGACGAACACAAAATATCGAGCTATTTGCGTCGGATGAGTTTAAAAAAAAAACAAGCCAAAATTGTTGCACGGTGTTAATAATGTATTAATACAAACCTAATAAAGTATTATTTATAGCAGCAACAACCGTTAATAAACTTGAAATAATTATATGAAAAATATGCAAATGTTCAAACAGTTCACATCGCAGGTATTTTCAATTTAAATTAAAAACTTGTTATACATACGTATGTACATACATATGTATATACATATATAGACGAACAGAATATTTACAGGAAAATGTTAGTAAATAGCATTAATCACTAGTGACGGAAATAATCGTTCATTAAAGTGATTGATCAATTTTTTTTTCTTTGTCATAAAGAGAACAAGTTCGTCCATTTCCATCGCCCAATAATTTTTTTCTGTCGAATATTTTTTCGAACACACCGATCCTGTAGCGTGCCTACCAAGTTAAACGAAATTTGTAATAAAACATCCTTTATCCATTCATATTGTTGGGAAAACTTTTTCTTCGAGATGTGACTACGTGGGAATGAAGTAGCGATATGTACATACATACAACATATTTAAACAAGCTTTATTTTTCTTTGACATTCTATCTGTTATCTTTCTAAAATTTTTTCATTTAAGCTTTTATTGCCTGGCTTACCAGCTATTTAGTTTTTTTTTATAAATTATGCTGCACCAAAAAAGAGAGAGAGAGAGAGAAAAAAAGAAATGATGATGTTAATGGCCTTGACTTTTGACGTCAAACAGAAGACTTGTATGTATGTATTTGTGTTTGTGTATGTGCTAAAAAAAAGAGAAGCAACATTAATAAAAAAAAAACCCCTGTGTTGAATATCACATCAACATCATTTATGTCAGGGATGACAAAGTTACTACCGTTTAATTTATTTATTTATTATTATTATTATTTTTTTTTTGGTTTAATTTGAACCCGAAAAGTACGTACAGTGCATAAGATAATACTGCATATTTGGAAATTTGCCCACTTGGAATATGTTTTCTGCTTGTAACAATATAATATGTTTTCTGCTCTAATACAGGCTTTTCGAAAAAATGTTGGCAAAATGAAAGCAAGCTGAATTTTTTTTTTTTTTTTTTTGAAAATATATGGAGTTACATACATCTGCACAAAATCTAGCAGATTTGAATTGCAGACTTCAGCAAAATTTACCTCGTTTACATTGCCGTTTTTTTTGACGTCTTGCAGGATTTTATTTTCATAAAATTAATTTTTTAAGGTCTTAGAGAGAGCAAATTGATTCACATGCGACCACATCAGGTTATACATCAGGCATTTTTCTATTGCAGCGTAGTATTTTTAAGTAGCATTTCCATTGCTAGGTAATGAGTAGATTTGAGAAAATTTTCCCAAAATCTAGTCTGATAGTAGACTTTGTTTTGTATGGAAAATCTCGACAAAATGA
Source organism: Sturmia bella (assembly GCA_963662145.1). NCBI lineage: Eukaryota > Metazoa > Arthropoda > Insecta > Diptera > Tachinidae > Sturmia > Sturmia bella. Next base: position 73,602,844 of record OY759169.1, on the reverse strand, counting down.
TCAGATTTGTCTTGAAATTCCGTATGTACTGGACTTTGCGTAGCTGTAAATAAACTATAAAGTAAAAAAAGGAAGAGCCAAGTCTTTGACCTACAATCGTCATTTTAATTTCATGAAAAATAAACAAACACGTTCACACAGAAAAAACTAACATGAGAAATTTGTGATTAAAACTCACGTTAAATCTGTACAAAAATAATGAGCTAATTTAAAATTAACTCTCTACTAAAATATTGTGGCTGATCAACAGTCATAATGCTGTGGTTCGAGTCCTATTAGAGGCAAAGGAAAGACTTTACAGTACAAAACTAAAGGAAACGGAATATAAAAAGGAAATAAGTTAGAAATATCATTAAAAAAAAAAAAACAGCAAAACAGAGTGAAAAATTTATTCAATTTTCATTTAGGAATTTAAAAAATCTTGATTTCTACAATCTTACCACAAAAAAAGCGTTCTCAATTCTGAGGAAGTAAAATCGAAGTACAGCCCAATAACATAAATAATAATTGTTAATGAAAAATTTCTTGCGAATAATAAAATATATAGTAAAGTCTCAAACATGATCTTAATTATGTCAACCGCATATAGATGGCTAAAATAGACAGGAAATGCTTAATAAGCTATAATTTTAGACCTGAAATAATACGTTCCACTATAAATTAAACTAAGCAAAGTTGTTTTGATGACAAAAAAATAAACTTTTATTGCCAGTTTAGTACAAAATCCGGCTGAATTAAAGCGAAAATCCTACAAAGCAAATTCACCAATCAATCTTATTTTCAACTTGGATTTTTTTTCAGTGTATTTCTCTACAATTCACGTTTTTAAGATCTCACACATAAACAACATTAATATGAAAAACCCCTAAGATGGTTTCAAATCGAGAACATGAATGAAAAAAAAATTGTGACTTGAGCTGGGGCACAACCGTTTGTATGTATCAGATATTATTATTATTAAATATAGACAGAAAGAAGAAAAAGAAGTGCAAAACATGACGGCTCAAATTAAAATGTTGCCTCATTCATGGCCTTCGAATAAGATCAGCAAATAAAACGCAATATGTAAAAGCTCAAAAAAAAAAAACAAATAATTAAATAAAGTCAACGTTCAAAAGTAACCTTAATTATTTATTTGCTATAAGAGACAATTGAAATGTATTATTTTAGGTATAAAAACAGGCCGTATATAATGTTTTCTGTCCTTTTCAGCCGTCTGCATGCCGCCCTCATTTCGTTGATGCTAATCAACTCACCAAACCAAAAATACTAAAGTCAATACTAAAACATTTTGTTTATGAAATAAATATTGAAGAATATTTTTGTAGATTTTGTAGTTTTGCTAAAGAATAAATACATCCTCTACTCTTTTCAGATATATACACTATCATACATGAAACGACGAAAACTTTTGATTTATTGGTCAGCCATGCAGGCTGGCATAAGTTTAGTTTCCTTTCTAACCCTGTTGCTGGTACAGCAGGCAGAGAGCGCCATCATACCACCGCCCTGGAGTGATCCAGAGAAAAATCCTTGCGCGTCAATGCCAGGCGGTTGGCAGCTGTTGTATTGGCCGCCATTAAAGAAATGCTTTAAAATCTTTACCATCGGTTATCCCTGTCCGGAGACCATGGAATTCGGTCCCACCGCCTCAATTGGTTCGAGCAAAAAACGCACCATGATGGCCAATGCTCCCATAGCAGAGTGTAGATGTCCACCGGGCACAGTATTAAGTGCAAAATATAATAAATGCTATAAGATATTCGAGAGAGGGCCTTGCAACAAGGGTCAATATTTTAGTCCCATCGTAGAATCTCAATTGGGCAATAAAAGGTGCTGGCGTTCGATGAAAGAAGTAGAAGAAGTGTTTAATTCAAGTTCTTTCCATTTTCAGAACCACAAATCGCTGGGGTGTATGTAAAACACCTAAAACATGCCCGGATAGTATGCTGTTTTGGCCCCAGGATGGCAAATGCTATACAAAATTAACCAAAGGACCCTGTACCAAAGGAAAGTTAATAATATTAAACGATGAAAATTTAGCAGAATGTCAGGTGAATGGCGACAGAGTTTTTTCTTTCTTCATTTTTTTCCATTTTTAATTTTTCTTTTTCATCTCACTCCAGTGTCATAATTCGGGCGAATTGGAACGCTACTTTTATGACTTAGAAGAAAGCTGTCATGAACACTTCACTAAGGGGCCCTGTTCAACGCCCGGTCACTTATTTTTGCCAGGCGGTCGTTGTGATTGTCACCGTTTCCTGCCTCACTATCACGAAGTACAGCAAATGTGTTATGAATTAAGTACAAATTTTTAAAAACTTCCCTCAAACTGTGCAAGAAAATTGTGTAAATAATTGATTTCCATATACTTCCCCAGATACTTTGGGACCCTGTCCGCCCGGCCATGTATTTACAGTGCCTGAAAACATCAGCTCTAGGGAAAGCGATGATAACGGTCTGCTGTTCGCCAGAGCCAAGTGCCAATGTAAGGATGGTTACGTGCCTTGGTCGGACGGCGCTTGTTATCGCCTCTATACACGCGGGCCCTGTGCAGCAGATGAGTTTTTGATAAATGCCACCACGTGTGTACGAAATTTTTGTGGCAAAAACCGTTTATATTTTCCCGAGCAAAACGAATGCTATCGTATAGGCAGTCAGGGCCCTTGTGGTCTCTATCAGGTAGTGGTATTTGATTTTACCGCACGGCCTTCGGTGGATGGCATTTCGTATAATGGTTTGTGTGGCTGTGCGGGTGTGATCGTAAATTTGGATCAACAGTGTTCCATGCCAGACGAAATGGCAACAAATACTTGCGAATCTACACCGGGCATGGTAGAACTGGAGGGTAACTGTTATAAATTGTACAGCCGTGGACCCTGTGGACCGGGTCAATGGTTAGAACCTATAAAATCTCTGTCTGTGGATACGAGTAGATCTATACAAACGAAGGCAAAATGTGTTTGTCGTCCCGGTTACACAACTGCTGAAAATGCTGATAATACAACAACGGCGACCGGCGCCCAACAACAATGTAATGCACCCATCGTGGGTTTAGCCAGGTATTTAATGCAACATTCTCTTAGCCAAAGATCAAATTCCAAGTTTTCTCCCAGCTTTACCAATACTAATTTTCAATTCTAAGCCACATGTGTGTGTACATATACATATGTATGTATAAAGGTATGGTCACATTGGAGAATATTAGCCATCGAACAATGTGACAACTACTCTCTTGTGGGCCTTTGCCTGGATGCAAACAACTAAAAATGCATATGCATACATACAACGAACAAAAAAAAAAAAATATTAAATTTCACAAGTATATATTTTGAGGTTATGTTTGCGCAACGAGCCAATACAAAACACACAGTGTACAATTATTTGATTTTACAAAAAAAAATGCAAGAGCAAATACAAATGTGCTGAGAATTTCATATTTGCTCTTTGAGCAAACATAACCTTAAAATATATATGTATATGTATACATATATATTTTTTAAATTTTAGTCTTTTAATTGTTCCTTTAATTTTTTGCTTTTGTTGTTGTATAAATATGAATGTATATGAATTTTAATTGTTTGTTTGCAAGATCAATAAAAAAAAGTAGTGGTCACGTTTTTTTCTTTTTCAACAAAAATCGGCAAATATTAGTTCATATGTGATTCTACCTTAAACAAATCGGTTTATATGTAAATAAGAGAAAGTGTGAGAGAGATATTGCATGTACCATTTTTTCGATATTCATTTATTGCATGTTGCCCCCTCCGTGTTACCTTTTTTTCATTTCTAATTCCTTAATACACACTATCAATATCTTAAGCTAAGGTTACTGGTTTTTATTATTTGTAAAAAGATTTTGTATGAAATACTGAAAAATTCTTATTCTGAAATTCATGCAGGAAATGCTCTTCAAAGTTTCAACGGAATTTTCTATAAAATTTGTACCGAATAAGATTTTCCCTACTAGGGAAATTTTCAAATTAGAAGCTTTTATAGTATTTTAGTGAAATAAATCAAATAATTTTAAATAAAAAGTTATTGTAAATGAATTTCTTTAAAATTTAACACTTAATAAAAATTTCCCTTTTAGGGAAATTTCGATATTCCAGGCATTTATAAGATTTTGAATGGGCATTCTGTTTAATCAATATCAATTTTTATGAACTATTATTTTATAAATTATTGCTCATAACTTAACATTAACTAAAGATGGAAAAATAAAATTTAGCTGGGGTACAACAAGCTGTTTCGCAGCTGTCACGCTTCTCGTGCTAATTTTTGCAATTATGTTTGACTTGAAATTGAAAGCTATTGTAACAGTTTTATTACACAATATTTCTTCACAACTATTGAAAATAATATAGGGGAAATTAGAGCCAGACCCGCGAGCTGTCCTGTGATATCGTTCCCTTAAACAAAAACACTGAAAATAACAACAAAACTTTGAATTTTGTTATTTGAGCGAGCGATGTCGAGTGACATGGTGGAACTGGCGGATGATTTGGTGCAAAAACTTCTTACAAATGATAAAATTAACTTTAAATTGTTTCAATTAATTTTACATTTCCGAAATTTCTAACAATTGTAACTACTTTTTTCCTGGCAGTATTGAACTTTTGAGAAATTGTATGAATTCTTCCTTAAATGTGAAACTGTTTTTATGAGTTTTTTTCTACACATGTACATATTTTTCTTTGTTAAGCATGTTGCTCGTTTTCAGCCATTATTTCTTTGCTGTTTTAATTTTATTTTTTCTGTTTTTGTTCAACTAAATATTGTATTTTATTTTAAATTTTTAGATGGTTTATAGAAATATTCGGTTAAAACTCGAGTCAACGGCAAATTAAACTGAAATCTTAATTTTAAGAAGCTACTTTAATTCCAGTTAAGTTAAAAGTTTGTTATAAAATAATGATTTTGCAAACAAGCACGCAACTATTCTAAATTTAAGTTTGTGCCATTAATGTATAGTGAAAAAAACCCAGTTTAAATAAAAATGTATTTTAAAATGTATGAAAGCTTTTATTAATAAAGAAAAAAAAAACAATTACCATGAGAATGAATACCAATAACCAATCGCAAATAAAAGTTTCTAAATAAAATAGCAGTACGAGAATGAATAAAATCACTTACCTTAATTGTGCCTCCAGTTCAGTTACTTGTTTTTCTAAACCATTACGTTTTTCTTTGCAGGCTTTCAATTCATATTCCAATTGAAAAACTTTTTCAGTTTTAGTGTCAAGTTGATTCTGAAAAAAATTAAAAAATAAAATAAATAAATTTCATTACTCCAAATCCAAAAAAAAAAAAAACGGTGTCTTTTTATTGCTTTTTGTCTAGGTTTTCCATCGTCTATATGCCAACTAGTAAGTAGACTCGAAAAGCATTGAAAGGAAAATAAATAACATTTGAATTATAATTAACTTTTGTAACATTTTAGGTCTAAAAATAGAGCCTATTAATAAAAAAAAGACTCTAAAATAATACACTTCAATTGACTCGTAAAGCAAATAAATAATTAGGTTAATTTTTAACTTTTGTATCTTTATAATCGAACTTTATGATTTAATTTATCAATTTTTTATCTGGTAAAGTTTTGTGGTAAAATTTTAGTGATCAACATCTTCAAAGAATACAAGAAAAGTAAAGATGAAGACTTATTAGCTGGGGAGCAGTATGATCTATCTGGGTGCGAAGCAATTTGGGTGCTGATGATCTTTGTCATACTTTTCTTGTGCTCGTTGAAGATGTTGCTCATTACAATTCCACCACAAAATTTCTTTCTCAATTCGTATCATTAAGTTTGTTACCGGATAACTTTCGTATAAAACACTGCATTACAAACTTAAAATTTTTTGTTTTTTTTTTTTTTTGTTTGATTCTGCTTTGCTTTTAATTTAATTTATTTTAATTTAAATGAATTATAAGTAGAAATGTCAAGTAAACTTGTCTTCTTACCAAAATTTTATCTTTTTCATTTTCTAAAGTTATATAAGTCAGTTTTAAAGCATCCACTTCACCACGTAATCGGGCTGCTTCGTGGGCAGAGGTCTCGCGATTTGAGTCCAAAGTATCCAGGCGCTTGTTTGATGTATCTATTTGACGTTCGGCCAGTAGAAGTTTATTTTGATAGTTTACTAAGCTGCGCTCAGTTTGTTCGTGAAGTATTCTGAAAAACCAAAAAACCAAAAAAAAAAAAAAATAATTAATATTAAAATCTAAAAAAATTTGGTTTATTTAAATCGAAAATTTACTTTAATTGATCGTAAGTAGTTTGCAACTTATTCTTGTCCTCCTTGATTTGAAGCAGCTGTTGCTTATAGCACTGCAGTTCATCTTTAAGCAACTTTGTTTGGGTTTCGATGGGCAGGCGAGCCGATTGCAGTTCACGATTTTCTCTCTCCAATTGCCTTGAATGTTCATTGAGACTTTCGTAGCGCTGCAAAGCATTTTGCATTTGTTCATCGTACATTTTTGAGGCACACATTAGCTTCTCCTTCAAAGTATCTCTTTCACATTTGATTCGCTCCACCTCAGCCCTGGCACAATCACGTTCCCTTTCAATCCTTAAAACCACAGCCTGAACACAATCACTGTTAGAGCTGGAAGCAGACGAACGTGCGGTGGTTGGCAAAGAATCACCTAGATTTTGGTGAAGACAAGGCACTAAAGCATGACTGCTCTGTTTCACACACAATTCCGAGCGCAAGGCACGTAGCTCTTCATCTTTTGATTTGATTTGTGTTTGTAGAAATTCTATTTCTTTGTCCGAACCCGCTTTGCCGATCAAGCGCAAATATTCTGTCTGAAAGAAATCTCGTTCAGATTTCAAACGTATTTTTTCCTCATCTAAATGTTGGGCATGCCGGCTTTCGATATCTTTTAGTTCTAAAAATATTGTAAAAAAAAAAAATCTGATAAAAATATGTTCACATTTCACAGTAGATGGTATTGAAGTAGTGGTATAAGAAGACCCATTATGGCCGTAAAGCTGGATTTTAAATAAAATTGGATTAAATTAAAATTGAAAATTGTTTATCTGTGAAACCGTGTTACAAAACACATTCTATATACTTTTGAAATTTTCAGTGAGAGCATTGCAAACACAAAACATTAAACTTACAAAAATTAACTTATGGCCAATGTTTGACTTGATAATCAAATGCCATTTAGCTTGAATTTTCATTTAAGCAAAAAAAAAATAATTTTTTCAGCACTTATGTAAAAGTTAAAAAAAAAAAACAAATAATTAAATAAAGTCAATGTTCAAAAATAACCTTAATTATTTATTTGCTATAAGAGCCAATTGAAATGTATTATTTTAGGTCTAAAAATAGACCTTAATGTAATTACTGTATTCTGTCTTTTTTCCAGGGGTCTGTATATGTATGCCGCCGACGTTTCGTTAATGCTAACCAACTCATCAGTGGACTCGAAAAATCTTTAAGGATTTTCAAACTTATTCCAAAATTCCCATGAACAAATTGAGAATTAGAAATGTACAAACAAACCTTTAATACAGAAAACATATTTTCGTTTTGCAACACTTTTACTTTTCTTAACAAACTTCCATGCAACGAGTTACCCCATTGTTTACTACGAGTTGTATTTTTGAAAGTATCAAAAAGTAAAACTTTTCGAATATTCAAAAATGAACGTAATTATTTATTCGCCGCCCACATTTCGTTGATGCTAATCAACTCATCCGAAGACTCGAAAAATTCTTAAAAGAATTTTTGAAACATAATGTCTTATTCCATAATTCCCATGAACAAAATGAGAATCAGAAACTTGTAAATCGTTCTATACAAGTTGTGAATTCTAAAGTCTATTTTTAGAACTAAAATAATACATTATTTCAATTGACTCCTGAAGCAAAGAAATAATTAGGTTGATTTTTGAATAAGTTGAAATTTGTTTTTGTTATAATGTTTTGTGTTTGAAAGTGTCTCTCGAAATACATCGAACTCAGCCAATATTTTATATGTTTTATAAAAATCCAAACCTTTTTGCATGGCATGCAGTTTCGACTTCAGTTTTGCTGCCTTACGTTGCAAATGTTCATTTTGAAGTTTCAGCTCAGATTCTTTAAGAAAAAGAAAATAATTGTTTTTTAGTAGTAATGAAGTAAAAAAATGAATAACTGCCGGTATTTGTAAAAGCAAAACAATAACTCTCCTATGCATAAACATTATTTCTGGTTTATAAAGCTCTTATTTAACAAATTAATCAAATGAAAGTTTAACAAACCTGAAATATTTATTACCAATAACATCGTAACAATGTAGAAAAAGTTATTGTTTTGAATATAAAACCAAAAACCAAAAAACAAACAAAATGTATGTACTTTCTAGAAAAAGCCATTTCGCACTCTTTCAACACACACCTTTCTGAGTTAACTCATTAATTTTCTCGTTGATCTTGTGCTTATCCATGTTTGTTACAGTCTGCTCCTGACCGTATTTGCCTTTTTTTCCATCTCTTTTATACTTGTCCATTAAAGGTTTTTCTTTATTTATCATTTCTTTTAGCTGCACTTTAAGCTTTTCTATTTCCTGTTCTCTTTGGGCTATTTCATTGTTTGCCTGAGTTTCCACCAGAAGGGCTGCATCTTTCAATTCATTTAATTGCGTTTGTAAAGAACGATTTGCCTTTTCTAAATCCAAAGCTCTTTGTTTCGCTTCGTGCATTTGTTCCTGATAATCACGCATACGTGTAATAGTGTCCATTTTTTCGCGTTGTAACAAATCAATATCTTCGTTTAGAGTGTTCAAGTTTTTACAACAACAATCTTTTGCTAAAGCCGCAGGAGGACGACCTCCCGCTAGTAAATTGTTTAGTCTCATTATTTCACGATCTCGAGCTTCAATCTGCATAAAATTGCAAAAATATAAAACGGTTTTGTTAATTATCAAATACATACGCAAAATTTAAACCTTTTTCTGATAAAATTGAATGCGATTAAATAAATCCTTGTTTCTGTTTTCCAATTCTTCGCAATCTTTTTCAAGGTTTTTAGTATGTCCTGCACCACCTGGTTCCAAACGCTGGTAATAGCCCATGTGGCATTTAGTGCATTTTAAGTTAATATTATTTTCCTGCAAAGGCTGTAAGGGAGGTAATTCATTGCCAGAGCGTACAGTAGTAATGAAAGGTTTCTTGCCTAAAGTTGGAAAATTCTTACTAAATATTTTAAACAAAAGGAAATAAAAGAAACCTTTTATGTCCTTGGCACTTTTTATGTTTCCAGTGGTTGTTTTAGTTTGCATTGAAGCCAAGTGTTGTTGCAATTGTTCACATTGTTGTTGTAAATGTAATTTGTCTGTGCGTAGGTCTCTGACTTTAATATCGAGTTCTAAAAGCAAGAATATACATACATACATACATATGTATGTACATACTTAGTAAGTATTTAAACATTACACCACAATTATCTATGAAAATAGAAACTAACCTTGTATTTTCTCTTCATACTCCTCCTGTTGTTTAATTATTTGTATGTGCAATTGATTGCATTCTTGCAACAAACGCGAATTATCACACTTGTACGGTTCGACACCCAATTCCCAACATGATTTCTCCTTTAAAACACGCAACAACATAACAAATCAAGAAAATTATTACAGAAAAGTTTAACATGTACATACATATGTATGTATGTATAAGCAGACAGTAGAACATTTCAGCCCCTACGAGGCGGAGAGCGCTAAAAAGGATAAGTTAGCAATAGCTGGCTTAAATAATTAGCCCACTTGCGTACTAAGCGCTAGTTTTGCTTATAATTTGACGATATTTTTACAAACTTGAGGCTAAATAAATCACATAAAGTTGTGATAACAAAAAGTTCAGGAAAATTTATAATTCCATTAAAGATCTGACGAAACTAAAGCCCAATAAGTAATTAACAATTGTATAGTACATTTTTTCCGTGCAAGACATTAAACTTAAAAAAGTTTTGTTTGAAAATATTTTTTTTTTTACTTTTTTGCTCTAGCAACTGTTGTTGCATTGTTTGCAATAAAAAAAAAAAAAACAAATAAAAATTTTTGAAAAAAAATTTTTTACTCCACAATTGTTAATATGTTCGACATGGTCACTAAAAGACAAAAAATAAAAATTTTTGAAAATATGTATTTTTTTTAATAAAAATTTTTGAAAAAAAAGTTTTACTCCACAGTTGGTAATATTGTTTGTTATAATCATTAAAAATAAGAAATAAAAATTTTGAAAATATTTTTTTTTTTTTAATTTTTTGCCCTACGTTTGTAATATCGTTTGCCATGGTGAATAAAAGGAGAGAAATCAAAATGTTTTAATTATTGTAATAATTATTACCACGTCCAAGCGACTAAGGTTAAAAAAGTTAAAATTTTGGTAATATGTATGTATTAGTTTTAGTGATGACCAAGCAAAATATTTTTGAAAAAATTTTTATTTTTGCTCAACCGTTGTATTGTTTGCAATAAAACAAACAGATAAAACAATAAAACAATAAAAAAAATTTTTCAAAAAAAATTTTTTACTCCACATTTGGTAATATTGTTTGTTATAATCATTAAAAGATAAACATTTTTTTTTTTAAATAATTTTTTTTTTTAATTCTTGAAAAAAAAAATTTTTTTACTCCACAATTGGTAGTATTGTTCGACATGGTCATTAAAAGGCAAAAAAAAATTAAAAAATTTTTTTTTTAATTTTTGAAAAAAAAAATTTTTGCTCCACAATTGGTAACATTGTTCGACATAGTCAAAAAAAGGAAAAATAGGTAATTAAAAATTTTTGAAAATAATTTTTTTTTAATTTTTGAAAAAAAGAAATTTTTCACTCCACTATTGGTAGTATTGTTCGACCTGGTCAAAAAAAGGCAAAAAAAATAAAAATTTTTAAAAATATTTTTTTTTTAATTTCTGAAAAAAAATAATTTTTACTTCACAATTGGTAACATTGTTCAGCATGGTAATCAAAAGGCAAAAAATAAAAATTTTTGAAAATAATTTTTTTTTATTTTTGAAAATTTTTTAAAAAATAAATTTTTTACTCCACAATTGGTCATGGCAAAAAATTGGTCATGGCAAAAAATACAAATTTTGAAAAATAATTAATTTTTAAAAAATTTGTGAATAAAAAGGTTTTACTCCACAGTTGGTTGGTTGGTTGTATTGTTTACAACAAAAAAATTAAAATTTTGGAAAAAAATTGTTTAGTCCACACACAATTGTTCATTAAAAGGCAAAAAATTAAAATTTTTAAAAATATTTTTGTTAATAAAAATTAAAAAAAAAATTTTTGGAAAAAAATATTACTCCACAGTTGATAATATTGTTGATTTGCAAACACGTATGTATACGCGTATTTCCATAGAATCTACATACCGCCCTTCAAAAATGGTCTCCAGCAAAAGTTGTAGTTTAATATTATAACCTAGTTTTCTTCCTATATTTAACTGTTCTCATAGTTCCGACACCACTGTCTCTTACCCCAACAAAAACTGACCAAGAAGCCACTATGACAACTCAAGAAAGGCCAACACAAAAACTTTCCCAAACAATAATAGAAATATTTCAAGTAAGTAATTACACATATAATTACCTCTAATAGTTCCATTATTTTCTTTTTAGAGTCTCTTAAGCTTTCTGTGGTTTTAACAAAATCTGCAAACAATTTACCAACAAGTGGTATGGCGGCTAGTGGCAGCGCCTCCCTGTAACCCATAATATCAAGTTTTTGCCTTAAATTATTAAAAACACTATCACTTAAACTCATTATTAGCACTTTGTTATGCACAAAAAATAAAATATTTAATTAATTAGAATTAGTGTAAAAGCAATTTGAGCTCAGCATAAACAACAAAATGCCGCTACTTTTTATGTCAAAAGAGGAAATTTTGTCTTCTTCTTCATAACTGTAATATGTAATCATGATTGATTACACGCTGGTGTTACCAACCAAAATTGAGAAAGTATTCAAAAATGTACTTGTTAACATTGAGGAAGCTTACATTTGGTCTTTGGATCAGTATTCTTCAGTAATTTTGTTTTTAATGGTGTAATTTATTTTTATTGCGTTAATTCTGAAAAGTAGATTCCTTATGAGTGACACAAAATCCTCACGTTCTTCTTCGTCACAAATATCCCTGCTAACAAATAAGCCGGCCAATTTGCAATGCAAAGACTTTCAAGAGTACTTGAGAACTCGCTCGGCCGACACTTTGGAAAAGCTGTACAACTATCCTACAATATGTTTGGCTGTTTATAGAGAGTTACCGGAAATTGCGCGGCAGTTTATAATACGTATTCTGTTTGCAGAACAACCTGTCCCTCAGGCTGTTGTGGCCTCTTGGGGATCCCAGCATTATGCCAAGTAATATAATGTGTTGAACTGTGTATTCCTTATGCTAAATAAAATAATATTTAACAGAGAGCAACAAGCTTCCACTAACACTTTGTCAGAGCTTAATGTTTGGCGTACAACAGCCATACCAGGCGGCTTGCCAGCTTGGGAATTGTGCCCAACATTCAAAAAAAATCTTAAGATAGCATTGTTGGGAGGTGGAAAGCCTTGGTCAATGTCACATACTTTGGAAAGGGACTCAAAGCCACGTGATATTGCTTTCCTAGATCAATACGCTATGTCCCGTTGGCGATGTGTGCTACACTATATGGTGGGTACTGGTGGATCGAGCAAAAGCCAGGAAAGTGAAATTATAAGTCCCGATGCTGTGAGAATTCTACTACATGCGAATCTTATGAAGCGTGAAGATTCTGTTATAACAATTACAAGACAAGGATTCCAGTTTCTTTTACTTGATACCCAGTCTCAAGTATGGCATTTTATGCTACAATATTTGGATACTTGTGAGGAGAGAGGTCTATCGCTACCCGAATGTTTAAGCATGTTATTTCAATTGAGTTTTTCGACATTGGGCAGAGATTACAGCTCCGAAGGCTTGAGTGGGAAAATGTTAACTTTTCTACAACATTTACGAGAGTTTGGTTTAGTATTTCAGCGAAAGCGAAAGGAAGGGCGTTTTTATCCAACACGCTTAGCATTGAATGTGACCAACAAAGCGTCCACGGTAGCAGCTGTCGTACTGGAAGAGGAAAAATCCCAAGAAAGTGGCTACATAGTTGTGGAAACAAATTATCGTGTTTACGCCTACACAGACTCTCCACTCCAAGTTGCTGTTTTGGGCTTATTTACGGAGCTACTCTATCGCTTTCCCAATTTGGTGGTGGGGGTTCTAACGCGTGACTCGGTACGCCAAGCCCTAAGAGGTGGAATAACAGCTGACCAGATTATTAGCTATTTGGAACAGTATTGTCATCCCAACATGAAGACGACTGAATCAGCGATTAAATCCAAATCCCCATTACCACCAACCGTGGTAGATCAAATCAAATTGTGGGAATTGGAACGTAATCGTTTTACATACACCGAAGGTGTAGTATACAATCAATTTTTATCACAAGCCGACTTCGTTACTCTGCGTGACTATGCTCAATCGATTAATGTGTTAGTCTGGCAAAATGAGCGAACACGCACAATGGTCGTTACCAAAAATGGTCACGATGATGTAAAGAAATACTGGAAACGTTACTCAAAGAGTGGCGGATAATAAAGTGAATAAAAATCAAATGAAGGAAGGCATTAATTGGCGTGATTTATAGAAATCATAAAAGGTAATGAATTCTTGTTCTCAATGAAAAAGTTAAATGACAGAAAGGGACTAAAATTTTCCAATTACTTATCTTTTTTCTCCAAAACATTTTATTTTATTAAGAACTATTTTCTATAAAAATTATAAAAAAGGACATGGTTATGAGGTTTATAATTTATACATTATCAAAATAGTACAAGAACACTACTTATTATCCAAATTGCAAAACTTTGCACATACCGCGAAATATACAATTGCAAGTAAATAAGAAAAAACTAGTCTTAAAAATTTACACGAGTCTGATGATGAAAATTATAAACTAAAACATAATGGGTCTTTGGGGCATGCACAAGTTGTAATAGCTTTTCTTATCCCAGAAATCCATACCCTTCCAGCCGCACCAACCTTTAGCCTGAATGGTCTGCATATCATCTTCGCCCGTATAATGAGGATCTAAAATGAGGAATTTAACTTGGCCGGTTTGCACACAATAGTCAATGCCAATAATCGTATGAGCCAATACACCACCACCAATCATTACTGGTGTGCCCTGAGTTTGGAAATGCATGGCCAGATCGGATGCTACTGCGGAAATTTCAGCACCTGAAGCACAATGTTTGATTTTGGAGTCGACATTAAGGAAACCCTGCAAGCACATGCTAACCTCCGTGGAACCTAGAACAAAAACAAAATTATAAGGCATGTGGTACAATTTTCGAGCCGCTTCACTTTACCTATCCACTGGGAAGAGCCCTTGAAACTTTGGGGTTTATCGCCTATTTTAACCAGATATTGTTGTATTTCTAAATGCGTGGGTACAGCTCTTTCGGTATAGCCCTGCAGCAAAAACCAAGAGCATATTGTTTGCAAAGATCTGTAGGCGCAACCCCAGCCCTTGTCCTGCAGTTGTTGTTGCAAGTAATGATAATAGTGATAGTTGCCTTGTACCAAATACAGTTTGCCATCCTTTACGCCGCTTGGTTTAAGCCCAATGTGTGTATTGAGCAGAGGATTATCGGCGGTAATATCGTTGCGGAACATACACGCATTAGTTCGTCTAAAGTAGGGTCTTGTAACGGGCAACCCGAAGTGACGGTGCAAACGCTTGCGTTTATCTTGCATTACAGAATTGTCATCAGGTAAACCATCCAAATAACAGCAAGATATAAAGTGGCCGAATTCCTGAAACAAAAGTGTTTATTGAAACTTTTAGCACCTAAAAACTATTTTTCTTTTTAATAAATAACTTACTGCCGGAAAGAAATTATACATTTTGGGAGCCATTAACTGTTTTGTTTCGCTGTCTTCCAAATGCTCCGTAATACTTTGTTCGCACAAACGTAGCGCGCGGCATATGCTTTCAATAAGCACATCATATAGCCTTGCGGCTTTGGTGGCTTTACTTAAAATGGCCATAGACTCCACATCGATGGGTATGCTGAAACGTTTCTCGGAGGGCTTCAAACACATGCTCATTGCTGACAGAGTCTTGTTTGTTCCATAAGCTTCGGAAAACTCTTTTGTCTTGCAACGCAATACATCTATGTTCAAGATATCGAAATCACAACCAACAGCACCAAAAATACCATTCAGCTGTACGTCGGCTGAAGATGATTTCTTATTTTTCTTTTCCACTGCATTTTCTTTGTCCTCTTGCTGAAAATGGATGGCTTCTTGCAAAGCGATCAATATATCTCTTATAAATGAGTCGTTACTAATGGATTTCTTGGATTCCGCATGACCCAAACCCTGGGCACCACCGTTAGTTATAAAAATGTTTGTAGTTGCCAAGTTAAATGCTAAACTTCCACCCGATATAGCTTTTCGTAAGGCATGGATTTCCTTACGCACTGCCACAGGATTATTTTCCGTATATATGGTCCAACTACATTTGAGTCTAGTAAAGCAAAAGTCTCGCTGTATATCTTCGAATTGCAAAACTTCATAGGGCACTTGTTCCAGCTTGCCATGCATCAAAAATGAAGCTTTCAAGTCCACCAAAGTTCCTAATTCGCAATTAAGTAATATGGGATTGTCGGTTATATCCACGTCTTTGAAAATCTCGGTCAAATGTGCCTCGGAATCTGTGCAGTGGCCGAATTTCACCAAACCACACAAGTCCAGTTCGGCAGGAAACTTATACTGTATTTGCTCATAGTTCAATTGACCTATTGTAGACTCAACATTAAATCCCATTAGCAGTAGAGTACCCTCGCCATAGAATACCCCAAACAGGCAGCCACTGCATTGTTGTTTGACTTGCTCCAAGCGCTGGTTGTAGAAAACAAATTAAATTCGAACATATGCTGTAACAAAATAAGTTTTACCTTTAATAATAGTGATGAAATCTTCAATTTGGGCAACATTTTATATTTTTGCAAGAAAAACTTGAATGCGTTGGCAAAATTTGTAACAATTATCAATACAGAAAGCCGTCAAAATTTTACAATAAAAACATATGCTTCTTTTTCCCCAGCTATAAAAAATCACTTGAAACTGATAGCCCATTACGGTTTACACATAAATTACAATCAGGCGATAGCAGTCGTAGCGACCGTAGTAGCTCGCCACAACGCCGTGGCAAACGGTTAGTCGATGTTTCAGGTGGAGCCACACAGCCGCCGTATTGATGGCTGAGCGTCCGCTGAAATACTAACTTTATTTTTCCTACGATAGTAAAAAACAAATTAATTTACTCTATTTAAAAAAATTTTATATATGTAACTAATGCCACAGACGATATTTTTTAAGCTTATAGGCTTAGCATAAGAGCCCACTAAAGAAAAGTTATCGTTAGACCAAACATTGTCCATTGTATGCGTTGCTAGCTTGCTTGCTTCAACATTGTTTATATATTGTCCCGCTATGGTTCATTTGGGTTGACTATTAAGAAATACTGTAGTGCTGGCAACCCTCTCTATAGAAAATAGAGAGAGATTTTTATGTCTCTGCTTTACATTTATTTTCTTATCAAATACCGTTTTGACCAACAAAATATATCAGCTAAACACATTTAAAATTCGCTTTTTATTGAAAATTTTTGCAAATTTAATAAAAGCTCTTAAATTATAGCAGTTATTACAAAATATTATAGATTTTTTTTTTAAAATTAATATCACAATTAAACGTGAGTAAAAAGTGTGGAATATTTAAAACAAAGAAAAGTTTTGTAGCAGCCATGAAAGCGTTCTTGGAAAAATTTATATTAAAGGCAAAAAAAAAACAATAGTCTGAAAAAAAATAAAATTGTGAAAGAAAAATTAAAAAAATATATACAAACCACATTAAAGAACAATATAGAAATTAAATAAAGAATAAGGTGTTTTGTCATATATTTTGAGATACTTTTTTTTCTTGTTCCTCCGTAAAAAATGTTACACATATGTTTGTGTATGCGTGAAAAATAAAAATTATTGCTAATTTTTCTATCAACTGGCTGGCTGGCTAGTTCACCTTGGCTGAGATGCTGGCTGCCACTGACCCGACATCCTAATTTATTGTTAATTTTTTTTTCACATTTTAGCAATATTATTAAAAATATGCATACTTTTGAATAAAAAAATATTAATGCCAGTGTATGTATTTTGTGTTTTTTATTGTGTGCATAGAATTTATTAAGTGATTTGTAAACAAAAAACAAAGCAGTCTTCAAGTTTATCATAATCTGCATCCTAAATGTCACATTCATTGGCCTCAACTTCCTCAACAAATACTTCAGCGTTGGCCACACCCAGCAGCTCAGCGGTACGAGCTTTGGCATTGGAATATAAATCTCTGCAAGAGGAACCCGTCGAAGGTTTCCGCGTTAAGCTACTTAATGAAGGCCATCTCTTTGAATGGGAGGTAGCAATATTCGGTCCACCGGAGACCCTTTATCAGGGCGGTTATTTTAAGGCTCACATGAAATTTCCCCATGATTATCCATATTCGCCACCATCCATACGCTTTCTGACCAAAGTTTGGCATCCAAATGTATATGAAAATGGCGATCTGTGTATTTCAATACTACATCCGCCGGTTGATGATCCCCAGAGTGGTGAATTGCCATGCGAACGTTGGAATCCCACACAAAATGTGCGAACCATATTGCTATCGGTGATTTCTTTGCTCAATGAACCGAACACATTTTCGCCTGCAAATGTCGATGCATCCGTAATGTATCGAAGATGGAGAGATTCTCAGGTAATTAATTATATGCTGGGATATATTTTATTCAAGGCTTGCAGTGTTGATTGGTTGAAATCTACGAATCGTTCAGGGTATAGTAGGACCTTGGCTTCATTCAGTACGGTTTCATATCACTAACTAAAATAATGTGTAAAATTAATAAAATTTATCTGTATATTGTGATTGTATATGAGGCTTCATAGAGCATATTGAAAATATTGCACTATCAAGTTGCCTGTAGTCTTCGTTGCAGCTCTCAATGCAAACGAATTTTGATGGAAACAACTTGAAACCCACTTATTGAACATTAAAAACTTTAAATAATATATGTATATGTTTCCTAATATCTCCAGGGCAAAGATAATGAATATCCCAATATTATACGCAAACAAGCTTTGGCTGCCAATGCTGAAGCTAAAAAGGAAGGCATTATTGTACCCATGACCCTCGAAGATTATTGCATGAAACCAAAACGAAAAGATACAAACGAACCAACTCTGGACTCAAATTTTTTTGATGATGTTTTTGACTTGGAAACCGAAGATGATTTGCCAACAACAGATGATGACGACGAAGAGGACGATGATGATGTCGATAATGAGGATGACAGTGGCAAAAGCGAAGCAACATAAAATGAATTAAACACAAGTAAAGGCCGTTAAATAATTTATTTGTTCTTAGATTTTATTTATATTTTTTTCAAATAGTTGGTTGTTTATTCCAGGCTCGAGATCGAATAAACAAGCAACTATTCGAAGCAGATTTGAAGCATGGAGAAAGAAAAGAAAATATACATATGTACATATATATTTTTTTTATTCATTCATATTTATTTAGGTATTTTTTTTATCTTTCTTCTAGTTCATAGCAATTCAACAAATTTGCATATACATACATACATTTATTTGTTAACTAAGACAGCGTCTGTTAGCAATATCAGGAATTTCTGCGTAAATTTGATCACATATTAATATGTTTTGTTTTCTTTTATAGTATAATTTATAGCGTACTATAAGTTGATTTTCATTGAAAATATCAAAAAAGAAAAAAAAAAAATAAAAGAAAACTACTCTCAACTAAATATAACATTTCAATAATCAGTTATGAACAACAATTACAACAAACTTGATGATATCTAATTTGTTAAATTATATACATACATACATATAAATAAAATAAGAAAGCAAAAATAGCAAACAAACTTTTGCAAAGACTTAAAGCCAAATAGTTAAACAACACCAACAACAACACTCAAACACCAATCTAATGAAAAGTAAATTTTGCCATAAACACTCACACACACACACACACACACACACACATTTAAACTACAATATTTAAATATCCTACAGATGTATTGCTTTGTTTTTTAAGTTGCTGGTCTTAAGGCCAGCTTAATTATAATACATACACCGAATAAAAGGATGCGAAAGGAAAACAAATGCAATCAAGTTTAAAAAAAAGAAACATTTTATATTTAATTTTCCTTAGCTTTATTTAGTTTTCTTCTTTTTTCGTTAACGAAACTTTGTATATTTGCAGTTTAATGTATTTTAAGAAGTATGTAGTTATTTAGTGAATTTTTGTTTGCCCAGAAAATGCATGCTAGTGCAAATACCCGGGAGGTGCGGGCCCAATGCTCAAGAGCTACGGGTGTTTTTTAATGCCACATCTCTTGTGCTCTTGAATTATGTACTATATATTCCTACAAACATTTGAGTTGAGCCTGTGCTCTTTAAGCCCTTCATGTACACAGAAGAAAAAACTCTCCCTGAAATATGAATTTCTTCATTATTTTTTTTTTTTTTTTGGCAAAATCAATTTAAAAAATTGTATAAAATATTAATATTTTTAAGATGACGAGTATAACATTAATAATACTAGGTCAAGATTTTAGCAATCTTTTTTTTCTTTTAATAATTATATTACTTTTAATCTCTCTGTCACTCATATAACCTTAAAAATTATGAATCTAAATAATAAACATTTACTAACTAACAGTGCAACAACCTCGGCGTAAAATCCATAATTCAAAATACCTAAGTCAATGTTTTCATACTTGAATTTATATGGAAAACATGAAAATATTTCATCTTGTTGATGTCTACAATAAAAATTCCAGCCTGAAAGTATTTGTGCATTTCCGTATAACAGGGTCCCGTTTCTCAAAACCTGCATTTGTTGTATTACAAGCAAACTACGTATTTGTTAAAATTTATTATTTCGAGTACTATATGAATAGACATTATTTGATTTTTTCTTTTAAATCAACTTTTAATGATTTATTTTTATTTTTTCAGTTTAAGATCTTATTATTTTGTTTAATATCATTTCATTTTTTTCGAGCTCTACGTCCTTCTAGTTATTTATTTAATGGCTTCCTCAGAGCAAATAAGTAAATAGTAGGACCCATAGCTGCTCGAAAAAATAAAATAGCATTCGACTAAAAAAAAGAATCGAATAAACTTAATAACTAATTAAAAAAATTAATCTATGAGCCAATTGAAATGTATTATTTTAGGTCTAAAAATAGAGCTTATTAATGTTTTCTGTCCGTTATTTCGTTGATGCTAATCAACTCTTCAAACAGTTTTGTACATTTTTTCGAGTCTACTGATGAATTGATTAGCAACAACGAAATGTCGAAAAAACAATAAGGTCTTTTTTAGACCTAAAATAATGAAGTCAATACTAAAAAACTATTTTGTTTATA
The DNA here is from genome assembly GCA_963662145.1 of Sturmia bella. NCBI lineage: Eukaryota > Metazoa > Arthropoda > Insecta > Diptera > Tachinidae > Sturmia > Sturmia bella. Next base: position 73,582,304 of record OY759169.1, on the reverse strand, counting down.
AAATATTGAAGAATGATGCTACTCAACTCGTCCGTAGCGAGACGATAAAATTGTTTTCTGTATTAAAAGTTTGTTTTGCACATTTCTGTTTCTCATTGTGTTCATGGGAATTACGGAATAAGTAGTTAAGTTTCAAACATTCTTTTAAGATTTTTTTTTCGCGTCCACTGAAGAGTTGAGTAGCATCAACGAAATGTCAGCGGCATTTCGACAGAAAATAATTTATTTAGTTTGTGTCTTCTTTTATTTGAAAAACAAATCGCCATAAAAAGTTAGGTGCATGCGTATTCTACTTGTAATACAAATTTGCAAATTTTAAGAAACTGGGACCAGGCGGTAAATGTATTTATTCGAACGAACGAACAGATTCGATATCGATGAACTAACTGTCAGTTAAATGATTTAAGTGAAAATGAAAAGGTCCTTTTAAACTAATTTAATAAAACGTAAATGAAAAGCAAAAAACATAAATAGTTTGTACAATATCTAAAATGTCAGAAAGCGTTTTTTGAAACCTCTCAATTTTCATTCAAAATAATACATCTATGTAATTTATAGCATGTAATAGTAAAGGTATTCATTTCAGATTTTTCTCTTGTGGGAAAAGTGGAAAAGAGACTCTTTTTGTTTACAACAAATACATTGAAAAAAAAATAGCATCATGTGTTTGTCGTAAAAAAAATATTTTTATTTTTCTCCAATAAGGAAAAAAGCTGAAATAAATACCTATAGTGTTTAAAAACTTATTTTCAATAAAAAAAAGAATAAGTATAAATAAAAATACATACAATTGTTGTTTTTGGGTCAGTAAATAGTGTGAAAAAAACAAATATTTAAAAGTAAAAAAAACTGTAACAACTGTAAAACCTGGGCATCTTTTTTGCACCAGAATTTTTCGCATACAGTTTCTTTTAATGTAATATTGCAAAAAGTTTCAATGCAAACTTGTTTCATTTGAAAGTACCGCACACGCACATGAATATTTACATGCGAAACGTGACCACTACATTCTCATGAATCAGTGTTTTCGCCAAATACATGAATATAAACAACAAAAAATGCATATGACTGACTACCTTAATAAACACCAACAAAAAGATAAAGAAAAACTATAAAATTTCACAAGAACACATTTTTAAGGTTATGTTTGCTCTACGAGCAAATACAAAATTTACAGTACAAGGCGAACATAAAAGCTGGTTTCGAACCGGTTAAAAATGCCTATGCTAGGTACTGGCTATATACATATGTATGTAGCTTTCGATTGGTAAAACAGTTATGAAAATCGGTGCAGTTTTCGCATTTGCGCAAGATACAAATTTTACTAAATTTAAGAGAAAATTTCAAATTAGAAATTTATTTATTTTTTTATTACTCCACTTTTGATTGAATTCGAATTCCGAAACACACCCTTTCTTTTTAATTTTCTGCTGATCAAATTTTTTATTGACATTTTTGTAGATTAAAACTCATTTAAAATGTTCTAGAGAAGTCCAAACCCTCATCATCGTTTTCATCAATGTTTGAAATTCCAATTCGCTGACAAAATCCTAGTCTAGCGATAATTATCGATTTTTAGGTTATATTCGAAGAACCTTTCAAAATTTCTTTGTGTAATTTATCAGACCGTTTTATACGCAAAATATAATTTCTGCTCGTTAAGTCTTCATTCTTTTTTCTAAATGAGTTCAATTTCCACAAATCTCGTTTACAGTATGTGTTTTATTAAGTGAAATTGTTTGTATTAAATCGAAAAACAGCATAATAATTTCTTTTTAACTTAATTCAAGTAATTATTTTATTAGAATACATTGAGAAGAATGACTCAGAAACACTAAAAGGAAAACGAATTTTAAGTTTAAATTAATGTTATTAATAAAATACATAATAATAATTATACAAAAAAAAAAAAAAAAACAACTAAAATATCACTCCTTGTACAATTTGGAAAAATTGCGAAATTTCTTGGTGGTTAACTTAAAAAAATATGCCTACATAGCGTCAAAATGAAAACGATGGGCTTCTTGTAATTTTTCTTGTTTATCTTCGCGTTTCTCCTTAATGTGGAGCACTAATATGATGAGGATTATAACTAAACAAGTGCCACCCAGCGCCACTACGCTCATGAGAATCAGTTTGCTCGGTGTAACAAACAACTGAGCCTTCCATCGCTGGGGATCTTCTATGGGCTTGGGAACAACTATGATTTGAGAGTTGGGTATTAATTGCTTCCAAGTGCGAGACATGTTGCCCAAGCCCATGGTCAAAGATTGGACGAAATTCGGGGCACGGCCTAGGCCGAAAATTGTATAGGGAAGTTGCAAGGCAAAATAAGATGACTGTGGCAATTGAACGGAGGAGCCGCGTTGCGAGTCTCCATCCTGCGTTGTAGTCGTGTAGGTAATACGTGGACCCGGCAAATTGGTGCCATAAGTACGCCTTTTACGTCCCAAGGCTGTCTGGGCCGTGGGATTCTTTTTGTTGATCAGGCCCGTCAAAACAATGACTTTAACAAAATTTGCATCATAGTCCAGGGAATTGCGGAAAGCTAAAGGTTTGTACTGGCCCTTTTTCGTTTTCTGGATTAGTATGACATCCAAAACACCTGAAACAATTTGAAATCAATAAATAACACAAATTTAAAACTATACATATGGTAGATTTCACCATCTCGCACGTTTTTTTGGTTTTATTAATTTATGAAAATGTTCGAGATCGTGAAGTCCTCCAAACTGGTATTGATATTCCAAACTTGCCATCTTGATAGAAATCATAAAAAGCCCCAGCGACTGTATCATTTCCCAAAGGACTGAGAGCATTCCATTTGACTTCTAAGGTTCTTTTTAGAGGAGAATTACACATTTTACATTTCACATTTTCCAACAGAAATGTCTGCATTCGCTTGGGTTCAGGCAATGTTTGCAAGGTCACTATAAAATCTGGATAACCATCCATATTAAAATCACCGCTTCTGGCAGTTATGGTCTTTAAATAAACATCATCTTCGAGGGGCGGCACAAAACCCCAAGAAACAGCTTGTGGATCTTTGAAATTGACATGTATATCTCTAAAGGTGAGGCCGTCATGTACCAAAATTGTAGAGTTTGTACAATCGTTTTGGAAACATACTGGCAAAATAATATTTTCCACGCCCTTCAATTCAAAATCTGCAAACACTGCTTGGCCCAAATTGTAATTGGAGCCGATTATATTTGTATCCACGGTGTGGTTAAATGTAAAGTCCTTCTTTTGTTCACCATTACGGCCATACCAAACTTCATAGTTTTTGTCGGTTTGCACAAATAAATCGGCTGTGAAATCACCATTTAAGTCCAAATAAGCATTAGCGTTAGGCGTTTTTATAGTTGCGCTAAATGTGGTGCCGCCAGTAGGTGGAGCTTGGGCTACATGTTTAGGGGGATCTCTTGATTTTTGGAATATCCAAAACATTCGCTCACCCTCCTCGTTGAGACCATACAAATCAATAATCATATCACGATTAAAGTCAATAGCCAAAGGTTCCCCCTTAGTTTTGAGCAGTGGTGCTTCAGACTCTTCTGTACAGTTAAGAGCTCCTTTTGCCCAACCCCAATGCACATAGACGCTATAAATATCCGTTTTACTACCCGTAGGTTTAAGCGTTACCATAACATCCATTAAAGCATCCCCGTCAAAATCGCCTGGTACCACACTAGTAATTTGATAATTTTTATAACTGCAATACGGCCCGTTTCTCAACAAAGGCTCCGTTTCAGCACCTGCAACAAATCCGATTCGATTTTTCTGCTCAAACCGCTAGAAACAAAGAATGTCAAGCTTACCATATAACAGTTGCAGTACTTGCATGTTGTCCCTTATCAGAAACACATCTGTCAGTTCGTCGGAATCAAAGTCGCCAAAAGCAGCCACAATTCCTTCTTTTACACTGCCAAACACTTGATTAGTTATATCGCTGGCTTGGCCTCCACTAATGGCAAATAACAAGAGTGTGGTCCGAAGAAGCCACTTAACACTTAAATATTGAAGCTTCATGTTTGTCATTTATTTTTAAAACATTTTCTGCAACTTAAATAATATATACATATGTATAACAAAAAAAAAAAACAATGAAGAAAATCAATTGTTTGAAGGTGTTGGGCTTTGGCCTTTAAATTCAATCCTAGCGCTTTTTGGCAAAAACGCGTAATGCAGAGAGATTATGGAAATTTTACACTTGAAAATCGATTTTTTTTCTTTGCTAAAAATAAATATTTTATTTTCTTCAAAAGTTTCACAAGAAATATGAGTCAATTCTATTGTTGATGCGTAGCAAACAGCGTGACCAGATACTAAAAAAATGCAAATAAATTGAAGTTGACAAATGTCAATATATAGTGTGAAAATTATGGTATAATTTCTTTTTTTAATAAAAAAAAAAATCCAAGTCAGATTGTATTGCTTTGGAAATTACTTTTTTTGAATTGAAAAAAAAAAAATTTTTTTAGTTAGTTTTTATATATGAACTTATACCATAATTTACTCGGGTATTAATAAACTATGCAATATATATTTATTTGGCCTAAACGGCTTGTTATATTACAAATTGATTAAATAAAAACAAAGTTGCTTTAAACACAAGTTATTGCATGTTGTGCATGCAAAAATTAAATTAGTTTTGGTATAATTCATATGTATACATCAGAAAAACAAATACGAAAACTCTGAGATGGTCACTTTGCTTTCAGAATGAAAAAGAAAAAACAAGAGCAGCTGCAACAGAGTTGCATTCTCTTAGATATATAAAATTATGTTGGCAGTGCTGTCATGGTCATGATGGAAAGATGTCAGCAAATTAGGTAAGCGTCTACACCTGAAAACTTGTTGTTGAGACAAATGTCAGGCTCCTAATTAAATTATTATTTTCTTTATTTTGGAGAGAATTTCAAACACAAAATTAATTTCAAAATTTTTTATTTGTCAAATCAACGGTTCAGCTTAACTCACCAAAAGCACCCTTTTACAAATCACTTAAAATTGTGCTCAAGGCTATCGAAATTAACAGCACTGTAAAAAATATTTCATTTACCAGCACTGGCTTGCGACTTGTCAAATAAAAAAATCAACAAACGTGCTTTAAGAGAACTTTAAATAATTTAGTTATGTATATTGCATAAATTATTAATATAGAAAAAGCTGGTTTTACCCTTCATAGTCCTTTCAACAGGTAAATAAAAATTTATCGAAAAATCATTACAGTTACCATAAATTTGCAATGTCTCAAGTGTTCAATATAAAGTATTTGAAAAGTTTGGTGTACGTGACTAACGGAACTGAGTTAATGGTAGCCGTTTATATGTTTGTTTGTATGCGGTCTACCTACCAGCCAAAATAAAAACATTTATACGCAAAACGCACATGCATACATGTATTTTACATTAAGTGCAAGAAGTTTTGGCTGAGGCTACATACATACATACATACGTATTAAGACGTCATTGTTAGAAGAATAATTGGCTGAAAAGGATGGTCTTTTTTAAGAATTTAAATGTGTATTTTAAAGAATAAAAAATATTAAAGGATATTTGGTTTAAAAAATATAAAACATGGTCATATGATAATTTATAAAAATAACGTTAAAGTGCAAATGATAAAAAAAGAAACTTTGAAATTAATGCTTACAGCTGTGTTGTTTATTTAAAGTTTTGCATTAATTACTCAATTTAGTGAATAATCCGGAAATCAAATAAGAACAAAACCGTTTTCTTTGTCTTGTGTTATTTAATTGTTGGCTAGAAATTGTTACTAAGAAATAAACAAAAGGTGGGTAAGTTAATACACTTTTTGAAGGTGTAATATTTGTGTGTGTGTGTATTTATGCAATAAAAAAAAAATAAATAAACAAAAATAAGTACATACATATGTAGATATGTATAATAACAATAGTTACGAATGGATTAATGTGAAAATTTTTACAACACATCAGGTTTTCTGTGTGGGTTCTTTTACATCAGACATGTTGCGTGCTGTTTGAAGCTATTTTATATTTATTGTCCTTTAAACAAAATGTATTTACGAAACTGCCCATCGCTGTCTAAAAAGCAAAACGTTTTGAATGAAGCAAATTAATATAAAATTTTTTTTTTTTTTTAGCTTAAGGTTTCTTTGCTATAGCTACATTTCCTTTTAGAACATACATTAATGTATTATCTAAAGTTGCAAAAAAAAAAAAAAAAAAAAAAAAAAATTTTATCGGTTTTAAAGTTTTTCTAATGGCATTCGTATTTTATAAAAAAAAAATTTTATATGTATTTTTTCTTTCAGCAGACAGAATGCTGGATTTAATCCAACCCAATACTGATATTACCACCGCCAAGATGCAAAAAATACCAGTAAATGAGAGTATCTCAGCCTCCACTGAAGTTGTTGTAGTTCGTGCAAAACCAAAAAAAGTATTCAAACCCAAAGCTCGATTAAATCGTATACCCCAAAGTTTGCTTGATGATCCTCAGCTTCAGAAAGCTATTGAACGTTTACCTTCCAATTATAATTTTGAAATATATAAAACAATATGGCGCATAAAGGAAATGAAAGCCAAACGTGTGGCCCTACAGCTGCCCGAAGGTTTGCTTATGTATGCCATGGTCATCAGTGATATTATAGAACGTTTTACCGATGCCGATACGGTAATTATGGGTGATGTCACATACGGGGCTTGTTGTGTAGATGACTACACCGCTAAAGCTTTGGGAGCCGAACTTTTGGTACATTATGGTCACAGTTGTTTAATACCCCTCGATCAAACAGAGGGTATTAAGGTGTTGTATATTTTTGTGGATATAAAAATTGATCCTTTACATTTTTTGGATTCCGTTAAGTTGAACTTTAAGCCTGAGGATGGACAAATGGCTTTAGTTAGTACCATACAATTTGTTACTACTTTGCAAGCGGCTTCAACAGAACTTAAGGCCGCCGGCTATGATGTTATAGTACCACAAGCCAAACCCTTAAGTCCGGGAGAAATATTGGGCTGCACTTCCCCCACACTGCCAGAGACAACAAAAATGCTTATCTACCTGGGCGATGGTCGTTTTCATTTAGAATCCGCCATGATAGCCAATCCCAAATTAAAAGTATGTACCTATTTTTGCCTGATAAATTTTTCAAGAATTTTTTTCTAACTTAATTTATTTTCAGGCGTATAGATATGATCCCTATGAAAAGAAATTTACCATTGAAGAGTATGATCACAAAGAAATGCAGTCTATGCGCTATGGCGAAATTGAAAAGGCCATGAAAGCCAAGAAAATTGGCATAATTTTGGGCACTTTGGGACGTCAGGGCAGCTCTAGAGTGCACAAATTCTTGGAAAAGCGCATAAAAGCTAAAGGTTTTGATACAACAACTATATTACTATCGGAAATATTCCCTCAGAAATTAGCTTTATTTGAAGATATAGATGCTTTTGTACAAATAGCCTGCCCACGCTTATCCATTGACTGGGGTTCAGCATTTGCAAAGCCCTTGTTAAATCCTTATGAGCTTTCTGTGGTTCTGGGCGACGTCGAATATACGCCACATAACCTGGCGCCGAAACAAGACTCTTATCCAATGGATTTCTATGCAACTGGCAGCTTAGGACCGTGGACGCCCAACTTTAAGCCTCCCGCGTTGGGCGAATGTGAAAATAGACCCTCTGCTGATTGCTGCGGTCGTTGTGCTCGCGCCGAATTAGAAAAAGATGATGAGGGTAAAACTATAGCTAAAGTTATGGAAATAGATGACTTCAAAAAGGGTTAAACACTGCTACAATACGCATTTTTTTACCACTAGCTGACGATCACTTCCTCTAAAAAACAAGTTTGCAAATTTCTTTTGCAAAAATTGTATTTTGTGATGGCTTCTCTCGATATATGTACATATAGCATAACAACTACATAATTAAGATTAAGATAGTGTACATATGCATAGATTACGTATATAAAAAAAAAGAAATTACTTAAACATACATATGTATTTTTTATTAACATACCTACATATTTATTTTTTGTTTATGTTCATTTATCCATCATTTAATTAACCTTTTTAGTTCTATTTTTCAGCAACTTTTCTTTTTTTTATAACTTGAAAAGTTTTAGTTAAATTTTAGTTTAAATTTAATGGCTTTTTTTTCTATATGTATTTTCTATTCATCCCGTTGAAAATAAAATAAAAATATTTGAATACAAAAATAGATACATATGTACATATGTATGTACTCAGCCTCAAGAAGATTTTTTATTTGCTGTTTTAACATCTTGTTACGCGGGCTGCTGGTCAAGAAGCCGGCGCACTTTTTTCAGAAAAAAAAATATAATGTATGGATTATTGAACCCACTACTCCCTGTGCACCAACCCTATTTTAGAAAAAAGAATGGTTACTGCTGTGAACTAAAGGCTTACATTTTTTTTTACCAATTTTCAATTCTACTCATTACAAAAGCTGCCTGCCATTATAAAATTTACATTTGATGTGTTTTTTGTGAGCTTTAATCATGCACATTTGTACGTACGTATGTTCATCATTAAATCATGTCAGCGCTCTCTTTGCAACCAACTTCAAATAACTGTATGCTCTGTGATGACTGTTCAATTCGAGGGTGGTGAACACAGCTGATGCAAAAACAATGTCAACATGTCGCCAGTATAATGAATATAAACATGATGCGTCTTGAATCTAAACATATGCTTATTTTCATGTTTATAAACATCAAGGTGAGTTTCTTGTGCGCTATTTGTTGTTTTGTTTTGCATGTCAAAAACAGCTGTACCTAATTTTTCTTGTTAGTTTTTTTTTTTAATTTTGTTTTTGTTAATACATTTTTACAAAATAATTTGTTACAAAAGTTTTATATTTTGTTAGTTTTATACAATTTTTTGTTAGAATAATAAACCAAATATGCATAAAAGCAATAATTTCAACAGGTAAAAAAAATATGTTAAACAAATGTCATACAATTTGTTTCAACTTGAAGTGATAATTGTATTTATGAGTTGTATATGTAGTTTAATTGCTTTTCATTATACTTTTTAATTAAATTGTACTTCGTAGTGTTGCAGACGATTTATCAGCATTTAGTTCACCAGCAAACGCGGAGGCTTTAAGACCTGAATCTTTACCTGCTAGCACTACTACGGCACTGTCCGGTGTGTATGAAGTGCAAACACCAAATACTAATAGTAAATTATATAAAATTAAGGACAAGCATGAGCTCGAGGAGAGCACAGCTACAACCTCCTTAGCGGCTCAACAACTAACCGCTGGCATTTTGCAATCTTATGCTCCTCCCATAGCCAAAGTTAAAGGGCAACTTAGGGAACTAATGTAGGTCTTCTATTTTAAGTTTTGAAACTATTTTGACGATTTATTTCTTTTTTTCTATTGTAGACAAAAACAAAATAAAATCTATATTGATTTATCGGAGGAGAAGTTTAAATTAGACAATGCAGACATTGCTAAATTACAGGAGATGGTAAGTATGTATTCACTTTTTGCTATTCTGAATTATATACATAAGTACATATTTACTTGCTCAAAATTGGGAGGGATTTTTGTTAGTGGTAAATTTAATTTCATGACGCAAGTCATGAAATTAAACCAGCAGCCAAGGGTACAGCCACCGCTGCTGGTTCACATTCATTACAATGATCGGCGATTTTATTTTAAATAGAAAAAATGTTTACAAAATGAGTGCTGCGCCTGTGCACTACAAATGTATTAGTTGTTAATATGGATTTGCATTAAAAATAAACTTTTTTCAATTCTTAAAATTGTCGAAAGTATTTCGCTTATATTCAAAAAAAAAAAAAAAAAAAATTAACTATTTCATATTCAAATTAAAAAATGTTTGTACTGAAACTTTCAAATAAAACACCAATAATAAATGCTTTAGTTTTTTTGAATACATGCATTTAACTTCAAAGTTTATAACCAACCCTTCATTTAAAATTCCTTTAACTAACGACTTCTAGCGGCGACCTAAAAATTTGTTGTTAAATTGAAATGAATGCAACATATGTAACTCCTGCACTTTATATATACGTTTAAATATTGTTCGTTTGGTTATAAAAATACTTGTAGAATTTTTATATAGCAATCTTATATATTTGATTGTATGGGTTGTCATATTTTTTCATTGTAAAAAGAGTCTAATAAAATAATTCAAACCAATAAAATTAAAGAAAAATAAATAGTTATCTGTAAAACGAAATATGTATTTTGTTTTTTTTTATTAAACATAACCTAATTTGTTTCGCCGCTATTCATAAAAAAAGAAAAAAACAGTAATTTTGTATAAAAATTTGTAAAACCTTCATATTAAATTACTTTTTAACAGGCTCTAGTTCAACCCTTGCTTTGTCACTTTTTAATCAATATCAATTAAGTAAAGAAAAATAAATTTTTCTTAACAACATTTTATCAGATTTGGCCTCAAACGTTTTTTGAGGTTATGTAACTGCTTTTTTCAACATTTTCACCGGTATTCATAAAAAATAAAACGTTGCTGAAGTACATTTTAGAACAAATTTTATATGAAAAATTTGTTCTAAAATGTGTTTCAACAATGTTTTATTTTTTATGAATACCGGTGTTTATTTTTATTTGTTTTGCCACGGGCAAAACACATCACTTTCGGCTTCAAAAATTTTTTGAAGTCATGCAACTGCTTCATTTAAAGTTTTTAAATTATAAACTTTTGGCATTGGCAATGAATGTCCAATTAATTGTGACACTTTTTCATTCATACTTAATAAATCAAGGCAAGGTCGCGGCGCTGTGTTTTAAATGTTGTATTAATATGTCGAATATAAAAAAATTAAAACTAAACAACAAAACATAAGTTGGACATTGCTAAATAAAAGAATGTTCAATGTCTCGCAAGATGAGAAATATCTTCCAAAAGAGACAACAAAAAACTTATTATTGGTTAATATCGATAAGATAAGAACAAAATAAAAGTGATTCAACTTTGGTTAGTTCATTAGGGGGCTGATAAAGTGCGTGGCGGCTCAGAAACATGTGGATGTCCACCGTGCCAAGTATATTTTTAATCTTTAATCTTCAATATTAATCAACATAGCAGCATTTTATAAAAACGAACTTAAAAATCTGTTAAAAAATTTTGAAATATAAATATTAATAAATCAAGGGAAATGGATCAAAAACTTTTTTAGGTTATGTAACTGATTCGTTACAAATTTCATAATTTCTATCAAATTTTAAATAAAAACGACATAGACTCTTGACACTGGTAATGAGTGTGCAATAAATGGCGATCATTTTTCTTTCACTTAGTGAAATGTCTCAGAAACTTTTTGAGGTTATGTAAACTGCTTCATTAAAAATTTTATAATTTGTATCAAATTTTAAATAAAAATTCATAAACTCTTGACATTGGCAAAGAATGACCAATATATTGCGATAATTTTTTATTCAGCACTAATAAATTATTGTGACACAATGTGATTGTTATCAAATTCAAAACAATGGTAATAAAATAATAACTTTAACAACTTGAAGAAAATAAAAATGCTTTAAAAAAGTGGTTGGTTATTATTTTGTACATTGTCTCAAATCTTATCACAAACAGTTTATTATTTTATTATTGTAATAAAAATATACTTTACCTTTTACATACGAATTTGTTAATCTTCATTTACAGATGAACAATGTGAAAGTGTATCGAGAAAAATTATTGAAGATAAAAAAGCAAATGCAAAACATTTATCAAAGAACAAAAACATTAAAGGTAAGTGATTTTAAAGCAGCTTATTTAACACATTAAAAGGAATTGAAATATTAAGGGAATCAAATGTGAAATAATAATGGGATCACCCTGTAGTTCTAAATTATTTGTTGTTTTTGATATTTATTATTGTAGCGTCCGGATAACCACACGTGCTGGGAAATTTTCATTTTTGTAGTAGCTCTTATGGTTCAAAAGTTACAGCCAATTTTATTTAATTTTCACAGATTCTTGTATGGGGACCCACTTTAGTTTTTAACTTTTTATTATTTTTAGTATTTGTTGTTGTAACGGCCGGGTAACCACATGTACTGGGAAATTTTCAGCTTTCTAGCACTTATGGTTCAAAAGTTACAGCCAATTTTATTTAATTTTCACAAATTCTTGTATGGGGACCCACTTTAGTTTTTAACTTTTTATTATTACCGGGTAACAATTTTCAATAAAGAGTAATTTCAATCTTTGTTATGAAATATTTTCTGAATACATTTTCAATTTAATATCCAGTTCGAATTTTGAATGTGTGTGTGTGTGTGCAAAATGTTTTCAAATTTGTTGACTTTCGTTTACTCACATTAGGGCCTTAATTTTTAGAATACCTTTAACATTTACTCGCTAAAATATGTACACCAATGTCTCTATTTACAGCTAAAACTCTTTCAAAAATGTGTAAAATCATTAATTTTATCATATTTTTTTGTTTTTATTTTTTTTTATTGATTAAACATGCTTCAGGAACACAATCATATTTATAAAGTTTCTATTATTTGATATTCTTATTTTAGAAAAAGGCCATGAACATACAAGCGTGCAAAGAAAAAGAACTGCAGCGTAAATTACAGAAACAACAGCAAGAAGAAGCCTTAATTGGTAAACAACCTCAATAATGCATGACAGTGTAAATGTAGTTGAATTGAAAAAAAAGACTTGTTTTCAAATTTTATAAAATCTTTTTTTTTTATCAATTTAAATAAATTTTGCAAACTTTTTTTCACAATATAATCTACACGTCTAAAATCCAAAAGGTCTTGCATATGTCCTTCCGAAATTCATCGAAAGTATGTTTTTTTTCTTCTTCCTAAAAGAAAAAAGAAACTAAAAGTTTCGAATACGCTTTTTGGATTTCAGATGACGATATGCCAAGTTTTTAAATTGACTTTTCTAACTTTTATTTTCTATTTTTAGTTAAATTAAAATTATTAACTGATCCTCAATACTGCTTTTATTTCGAAGGATACCTTTTATGTGAATACCATAAATTCTTTTTTGATTTCCGAAATTCTATAATTCAGGTAAGAGAGTTCAAATTAAGAGCGGCTTGCTTCTTCTTTAAAACTTAAATGAGACATCCTAAAGTAACAAAAATAATGCTGGGGCTCAAACGTCTTTTGCGTTAACGCATTAACTGAAAAAGGAAAAATGAATTTAGTATTTAGCCTATAAGGTGTACGGACAGAACACCTTTTTTTTTGTGTGTTTTCAAATCACTTATACGAACAGAGATTTAAAAGTGATTTGTTTGATATGGCAGTTGTTTCAGTGTTTAATTTTTTTTCAATATTATTGTCCTGAAGAAGCTATCCGAAGGAGAGCGAAATGTCGACAAGAATATTCGAATAAATTAAAAATAATTCACTTATAATAAAAACGATGTACAGCTCAAGAAGTCACTTTCGTGACAAGTGATTTTCAGAACGCGTTTGATAAATAGTTTTTCTCTTTCTCGCATGCATAAAAACATCGATGTGAATGTCACGATAAAAGAATACAAATAAAATAAAATAATGATTATACAATATTCAAAACCAAAAAAAAAAAAATATAATGAAAACAAATCGTTCGACTGCAGAGTTAAATTAAAGTTTAAGGGCCATATTCATAATAATTATTGTAAGTTTATTAAGCTCTTATTTGACGTATTTCTATGGAATATTTGTCAAATAAACGTGTAATAAACCTTCAATAGTTTTTATGAATATGGGTGTAAAACTCGTGCAGCGTGTGTCATCACTGCCACAATAGCAACAAACACCAAAATCAATTAGCTGTTGAGGAGAGAATATAAAATATGCATATTCCAATCATCAGAAAAACACAGTGATAAAATAGAAAATTGATCAATAGATTAAATTGAGACATTCAGTAATGAAGGGTTCGGACAGTAGTAGAATATGACTGCTGATGAGTGCTGCTGCTTAAAATAGAGTATGCAATTAGTTATGACTTGGAAACGAAGCAATTTGTTTGCTGATGAGCAACGTGGTCAGCGTGAAACAGCCATGTTATGTATGTATTCTAGCCAATAAGTCGTCTTTTTAACTTCTTTACTTGTACTTTTTTTGTATTTTCGAAAAATATTGTTCACTATAGTGTAATACAAATTTATTAAAAAAAAAAAAAATCTTTCTCAATTCTGAGGAAGTAAAAAACGAACAACAGCCCGATAAAGTAATTAATTCGAAATTTTGTCTATTTTACTATCCCGTTTGCTTTACTACAATTTTCCTTACCAAAAAAAAAAAAAAACATAAAAAATGTCATGCGAAGAATTGGGGCGCCAGTTCATTCATGTCGATACCAGCCATTCGTTCGTTCGCATAAACACATTTACTGCCGGTTTTTCTAAAACGTACATCAGTTTTGTGTCGTGTACATACATACATATATGTATGTATTGAAAACAAAAACAAATTTGCCTAGTTTGGAATGCAAAAAAGTTTTAGGCAAACCGGCACTACAGCCATTTCATCGATATTTACCCTGTTCGAACGTTCTCATAAATAGTGAAACATTGTGAAACGTACAAAAATTGGATTCTTTAATTTGTATTGAAAAGGGCATTGAAACAATTACAATTTGTTTTTGTTTTTAATGTAAATACAAGAAAGAGTGTGTCTTATAAACAGAGGTAGTTAAAATAAAAACAAATTTTGTTTTTGTCTTGCTGCTGTGTGCTTTGAATTTTTTTAATGGTTAAATATTCGTGCACCATAAATTTTGGGCTTAAGGAAATTTTTGTTTTGCAGCAGCAACATTTTAGCAGGTTTTTAATTCAACTTTTTTCCCTTGTTGGTGTTGGAATGGCAACTCTTTTTGAACAATAGATCACTGTTAAACTTTACTCACCAATACACTTACAATACCAATCACCTTCTTTTATTTTCTTCCTTTTTGTACGACCTCACTTGCTTCTAAATAAAGTTCAATTTTAAGTTAAAATATTTTTGAAGCTATTTCCGAGAAGGTGGTTTGTTTTTCTAAGGCTAGTTTCAATAATTGGAAATTGGGAAAGAGAATAATGTGGCTTTTGTTTACAACAAACACATGGAAACAACAATTTTTCAAAATAAGTTTTGTCATGTGTTTGTTGTCAACAAAAATTTGTTTTTTCTTTTCCAACGAAGAAAAATGCTGAAATGAATCGCCATAACATTTTTTTTTCAACCAGAAAATTCTTTTGGGAAATAAAATATTATTTCTGCTAAAAACCAAAATTCTTATTTTACTAAATTTCCTTTTTCGGTGGGAAAAAATTATAAAAATATTCTGTCTGGGTTCGCACCAAGGCAGCTTGATACCAGGTTAACGCATTACTACAACAAACACTGCATGTATTTTGTTGGCAGAAAAACTGTATTACTGTCATCTGTTTGTTCGCGTATGTGTGTTTGTGTTGTGTATTTTGACAGGTATAGAAGCTCTAAAAGCAGTAGTCAGCTGGGCTTGTAAGGCTAACTGGTATCTAGCTGCCTTGGTTCGCACTATGAAAGTTTGCTTTCAGAAACTCTGAGTTTGTTGATGATAGCGGATAAGAGAAAGAGAGAGCGAGTTGAGAATAGGCATATCATTGAGTACAGAGTTTCAGCTACTCTTAAATTCTCTTGTGTTCTTTAGAATTTCATTAAAACAATTTCTATGTGTAGAGAACTAAAAACAGTTTCAGAAAGAAAATTTTCATAGGGCGAGCCGAGATATACATATTTACATAGATTTATATGTTTTTTTTTTTCAAATTAAAAACTGCATGCAGGCACGACGTGTAGGAAAATTCATTTCATTAAAGCTGATTTTATTTTTAATTCTTATTGGACATTTTAAGCCTTAATGTAAAATTTAATTTTAACACATGTATTAAAAAAATGAAATTTTATATACATATATATTTTTTTTTAATATTAAATTAAGATATACCATAAAAATCTAACTAAAAGAATACTTTAAGCAAATGACCAGTTCATCATACACTTTTATTTCGCTAAAAATAAAAAATAATAATAAAAGTAATTTTGAAAACGAACTTATTAACACTTATTTACTTCAAAAGCCAATTGAAATGTATTATTTTAGATCTATAAATATATCTATATTATTGTTTGCTGTCTTTTTTAGACCTAAAATAATACATTTCAATTGACTCTCAAGCCAAATAAGTAATTAAATTAATTTTTCAATATTAAAAAAGAACTTGTTTATTGAAAATAAGTTAAAATAAATTATTACTTAAACATGCTTAACTTAATAAGAAAAAAAAAAGCTTTAAAAGCACCTGTTGCAATGCTAAAAGCTTTAATTTGCTGCTTGATTTGTTTTCATAAATACATGCTATTTTTCATTTTTTTTTTTTTTTTTAATAAAAATTAAAGTACAATCAGTTTTTCAATAAATTAAGTTATAATTTAAAATACTTAAAAAAGGAATTACACAATTTCTTTAATACAACTACAATGCACCTAAAAATATTCAATAAAACACACCAATACATTCACAGTAAAAAAGAAAATAATAATAGTAAATTTAGGCGTCATGGACGTCTTATCACATCGACATAAACACAATTTGGCGTTTGTGAAATGCCACGTTTTTCGTTTCTATGCCAACGGCCACTCTCATGATAAGTTGTTTTAAAAACTATAATTAATAACACAGTCCATCTACGTTAAAATATAATCATTTTCATTAAGCATATGCATGGCATCTGTTGGCGCCAAATATTTAACTGTTCCTAGAAAAAAAATTATTTAAAGAAAGAAAAAGAAAGAAAGAAAAAATAAAAAATTAAAATATTGTTAGTCACATTTAAGGGTAAAATGGATATGAAAACAGAAACTACTACTATTAAATTAAATGATTATAGTCAAAATGCAAATATTGTGGGTGGGCCAAAAGAAATCACCCTATTGGAAGTGGATCGATCTTATTTTTGCAAATGGCGACCAATAACAGATCTGTTTCTACATATGTAAACTAGACCGCTGTAGAATATATGTAAATGAACAAGCTGGATCGCTCCCTGGATACAGCATCCCAAGAAAGCGGAATAATTGCATCTACTTTTTGCGTAACAATTTGCCAGTGGTGTTGGCGCAGTGCGAATTCCGTCGCCCGGCACCAACTGTGCAAACATTGCTCCCTTTGGTCACCAACCTTGGAGAGTACGCTGCCAATAGTGGCCGGCTCCGGAGCGCCCGTTCTGCCGAGGATGTCGAGCTGCCGCCGTGCCTCGCAATTAGCCATCAGCCGGTCGTCTCTAAAGCGAATGCGCATGTTTCCATAAAAAGTCCAGTTCGTGCATCAGCTGGTGCCTGTCGACCCCCCAAACGCGTGTAACTTGCGCTCAAGCCATCCTCAATCTCGAGGGCGAAGTGAACGATTTTTCTACCAAATTATTAATGAACGATGAGGCTGATTTCCACCTCAGCAGGTACGTGAACAAGCAAAGCTATCGCTTCTGGGTCACCGAAAATCCACCAGTGATGCACGACGAGCCATGACACCCGCACAAAGTGACTGCATGGTGGGTGCCCTGTTCATGCTGGAGGAGTCATTGGGCCATTTTTTTTTTTGTCTGTCGAGGACGCCGCTGGTCAAACGACAACGCACTATAGGGCCATGTTAACCGATTTTTTCTGCCGCAATTAAACGCATTGGGTCTGGAGGGCATGTGGTTCCAACAGGACGGAATAACGGCACACACTGCGCGAGCCACAACCGATATTCGGAAAGCCAAACAACATCGTATGACTTCTTTTGGCCCACCTGTTATATTAAATGCAACAGGGTGTGACAAAAAAAAATTAATGTCTTAATTTTGATGAAGTGGATTCATATTTTAAATATAAAACTGTAAAAAACAAATTTAAATTGCATGCTGGCTACTTTTATAGGAAATACTAATTGTAAAACATCAAAATTGTTGTTATGTTGGTTGATGGAGTGGCACTGTTTTGTTTGTTATTGCTGGCATTTTGCAACAGCTGATTGTTTAACTAATTGCCCAAACTGGCACGAACCACATGATACAACTAATAAGTTAACCTTTTCCCTACAATAACAACAATTTCAATAAAAATGATATGCATTTTGTTTTTGTACAACTTCTGCAAACTGTCAAAAAGACGCCGCTTCTACATTTATAGAAGAGAGATGAACTGAGCTTACATTGATTTGCTGTCTCATTTTGGCTGCTTTTCATCTCTGCATTCTCTTGACAACCTAAAGTGGTCAGATGATGAACGGTTTAGCTGATGGATGAGGCTACCTTATCAGTTGTATCATGGCACGAACTATGAGTACGGGACCAGTTTTCGTGCAAATTGGGTTCCCGCAGGCTCCCAATGTTGAGTACGGGATCACAACTCTTGATAGTAATATCGTAATTTTGACATTTATTGATGTAAAAAATGTTGTGTTTGATTTTAATATTGTGCAGTGTGAGAAGAAAATCAAATGTGTAGCAAAAGATTTCTAGAATGCTGTCACAAAAAGGATAACGAGAAGATAGATAAGTATGTGGTAGTTTAGTAAAAATAAATTGTGGTGTGAGATATTTCTTACGAATCTATCATTTTTTTAAGTGCAGATCTCACCTAAAAGCCAGACAGCTTAAAGTTCGAAAAAAGGCTACGAATGGCGAGGATCTGACGAGCCAACAATTTTTTCGTGTCATTTTAAACTTTTATTATACATATGAACATATACATATGTACATATCTGCAAGTGAAAGAACACTTTGTCGGCGTTTAACGGAAGAAGCAAAAGTGTGAAATTGTACAGGGTTTAAAGGCGAAAATGGGGAGCGTTTGTGGACGTTTGTTCTAAAAAAATAATGTATTACAAGAAAACAGCACATTTATTTTTGCAAAATTGAATAAGTCAGAGTACAGAAGAAATTAGAAGCCTGGTGCAATTTCCTTTAACAAACAGGCAAAAGTGCAGAAAATCTAACTAAATGAAGGAAAGCAGCAAATGTTAATGAATCATGCAGTCTACTAAAGAAAAAAAAAAAAAAAAACACTCAAAATAGCAGTTTTAGAGATAAGATGAAGTTTTTCTTCTACAAGAAAAGAGGAGAATAAATTTATTATATAAATATGTTTGTAAAAATTTACATAGTGTATACTTTCATATTTAACTTATGATATACAAACTTTCAAAACTGCTAAGGTTTTTGCTTGTCTGCAGAACTTTCGGTAGGAATCGAACCTGCTACTTCGGGGCTCTTAGTAATTTATTTCTTTGGAACAATTTTAAAGTCGTTTGGAATAAATTTTTCCATATGGAAAAAGTTGTTTTGGAACAATTTTTTCTACATGGAAAATTTTGTTTGGATCAGTTTTTTTCTACAAGGAAAATTTTGTTTGGAACAACTTTTTCTATATGAAAAAAGTTGCTTGGACAAATTTGTTTGGAGCAATTTTTCTTACATAAAAAAGGTGTTTGGAGCAATTTTTTCTATATGGTAAAAGTTGTTTCGAACAAATTTTTCTAAATGGCAGGAGTTTTTTAAATTGTTTGGTGTTCTTTTTTTCTTTTTCCAAAAGTAAAAGTAGGCAACTTTTTCTATAATCTGCCTTTTTTCACCTGTATGTATTTTATTGTTTATATGGTGTTTTTAAAACAGTTGCTAAAAGCCATTATCGCTTTCAATCAATCTCAAAGTTCACTGAAAGACTTCAAAAATAATTAGATGTCTCTAACATTATTATCTTTCCCCGATTATTATCAAGCAAACGTGATATCCTTAACATACAATATTTTAATATAAAAAAAAATTATAGAATTTTTTCGAGTGTCTTTCAAAAGTCGTCCACAAGTAGTTGCTTGTTTTGCAGGTCAAAAGCATTTTAATAAATGTAACTTATCTACCTACTCTCCAAATCTAAATCTTTGTTTAAACATTTGCTTCATTTGTTTAGTAATAGAAGCATGTTTCTAAAAAAAAGTACCTTTATTTAAAATATGTAATTGACTTTATCTTGAAAATGTTTCTTATCAATTTAAACGTGCAAATTCAGTTGATATAATTGACAAGCGAAAACAGTACGCAACTGTATTTTTCAAGTGTTCAGGAAATGTTCTTTCTTTTTTTTTAAATTTAATTTTTTTTTTCGTGAAATAGGAAGAAATGTGACAGGCACTTGAGTTTGGCAAGAAGAAAAAAAAAACAAAGAAAAAGTTGTTCTAAACAACTTTTTCCATTCAGAAAAACTTGTTCTAAACAAGTTTTACCATTTACAACAATTTCTTCTAAACAACTTTTTCCATTTAGAAAAAGTTGTTCTAAACAAAAATTTCCCATTTTCCAAAAGTTGTTCTAAACAACTTTTCCCATTTAAAAAAAAATGTTCTAAAGAAAAATTTCCCATTTAGATAAAGTTGTTCTAAACAACTTTTCAGATTTAAAAAAAAAAGTTGTTCTAAGCAACTTTTCCCATTTAGAAAAAATTGTTCGAAAGAAAAATTTCCCATTTAGAAAAAGTTGTTCGAAACAAAAATTTCCCAGTTAGAAAAAGTTATTGTAAACAACTTTTCTCGTTTTGAAAACGTTGTTCTAAGCAACTTTTCCCATTTAGAAAAAATTGTTCGAAACAAAAATTTCCCATTTAGAAAAAGTTGTTCGAAACAAAAATTTCCCAGTTAGAAAAAGTTATTGTAAACAACTTTTCTCGTTTTGAAAACGTTGTTCTAAGCAACTTTTCCCATTTAGAAAAAATTGTTCGAAACAAAAATTTCCCATTTAGAACAACTTTTTCCAGTTAATAAAGTTTGTGCTAAGTAAATTTTTCCATTTAAATAACTTATTCTTACTTTTAAAAAGCTGTTGTTGTTTCTTTATATTCGGCTGAAGTACTTAATTCTCTAAATGCAAGTTCTCATTGCAGTTGCGTTACTTATGGAATATGATACCTGCTTTGTTTTTAATTGGAAAATAAAATCTAAAATGTTTTATTTTGCCTATAAAAATATTATAAGTGTCTATATATTTATACATACATATGTACACCGAAAGTAATTTTTATTATCTAAGTTAATCTTTTGTGCATTAAATTCGTGAATTTCTCACTAATGGCAACAATATAAAACTTAATTAACAACAGATAAAACAGCTTAATAATAAAAAAAAAGAAAAGAAACAAAATTAAGTACAAAAACTCCCCTTACGTCTGCATAATCATATAAAAAGAGTGAATTATTCTTAAAAAAAAAAAAAAAGAAACCAAAACCTGTGAAGTATGTCTGTCGGTGAAATATGCCACATTTTATAAACATTATGAGTTTGAGTCAACATTAAATTTAGCTTGATCATCACTTTTAGCAGTTGTGGGCTCTACTATGGTTTCGTTTGCAGCCTGCTTATGCTCATTTAAATTATTTACAGCTAAAGAGTTGTTTGTATTGTTTCGAAGTATTTGCTTACCATTATCACTTTCAATGCCAGAATGACGACGTTGCAAAAACATTTGTATACAAACATGGACAACGAACGCAATGAAGGCGCTCACGCCAAATATCTCAAACGTATGCCCCGGGCCAATGGAGGCAAATAGTAAACCGCCTATAAAACTGCCCGTTGAGACACCAACACCCTCAAAAATTGCTCCCACCAGACCCTGTAAAGCGAACCAAAAAAAAAAAAGAAAAGAAAAAGAAATTAGTTTTAATTTTGTTACCGAATTTATTTCAATACCCACCTGCATGGTAGTTTCTGTTCCAGGCGGTGCCACTATGCTGGCATAAGAGGCCATGGTGGAATAGAATAAACCAAACGTTACGCCATTTAGTAATTCTATGGGCAACACATACCAGGGATCTTGTAGCATTGAATACAATATGAAGCGCACACCGAATCCGAAGAGCACCAGGCTCATGGCATTGACGTGACCAATTTTTTTCAGAATCCAACCAGAGAAAAAGAAAAACGGCAATTCACCGCAAAAACATTGTATACACATGACAGCCCCCTGCAAAGTTTTCATGGAGGTCTCTTCGCAACCGGCCAGCTCTTCCAAATGCCAAAACAGGAAATTCCATATCAAAGCTGTGCCAAGCCCTATAAAAATGCACCATATAAAGAATACAACACAGCGTACGGACAAAAACATTTGACCAACATCTTTGAGAATATTCGGAGAGAGATGCGTTTGCGTATGCTGGAAAATGCAAGTTAAAGCAAGTTTTTTTTTTAAGTTAATTTTATTTATTAGTCCTGATTAACAATTATTGATTACACATTGAATGGGAAAACTTCGGTTTTACTTTCTTTAAATTATAAAAAATATATTTATAAATGACGGAGTTATTCAAAAAACAATATTTTTCAAGTTTGAAAAAATTTCGATTTCGAAAAAAAATTATGTGTTCATTTTATGGACAAATACATTTTTACAAAACAAAAATAATTTTGAGAATTGCTTTATAAATAACCGAGTTATTCGAAAAATTTCAATTTCATGAAAATATCAATGCCCATTTCATTGTTAGATGAACTTTTATTTTACATGCCACCATATAGAGTAGTCATCAGCAATTTTTGAAATTTTGTATGTTCACTTTTGCTAACGAATTATGGCACTCGTGATCGAACTAGCTATCGAGTAAAACTAATACACCACATGCCGCGATTCGACCCAAAAAGTTTTTGTATACACACTATTATTTTATTAAACTGAATTCAAAACTCACCCTTAATTTCAACGAAGCCACAACATCAAGAGCAATTATGATCAAAGTCATCCAGAATACAATTGTGTAATCTTTTTCAACACCTTTGGACATTTTATCCACCAGAACGCCAGCAATTATGGAAAAAATACCCCAACCCACTGATCCAAACAAACGCTGTTTGCCATACAAATGGGCGCGTTCGCCCAAAATGGCAAAGCAAATTGCATCACCAATACTGACCACGGCCGCCATACCAATCCATGACAATATTAACATGGCAAAAAACCACCAGAACTGGTAAAGTCCCATAGCGGCTGTGTTACTGATGACGGGACTCAGACCCAACTTACTGTCCAAATACTCGTCATTACAATTCATGCTGCAGGAAGCATTAAAATAATCCTTGTCCTTGGGACAGTACATGGTGACATTTTGTCCATTTATTTCTCCCCTCGCATGGGGTATCATGAAAAACATGCAAGCTTTCTCCACATTCATGTGACCCATGTTCACAGTGGTCTTTATGTCTATAGTGGCTGTTGTAGTGGGGGTGCAATTTGTTGAGTTCAACCAGTTCTTACAGATTATGTCCCACATAAAGGGTTTGGCTTGACAGGTCAGTTGACAAGTCAAGTTTTGATTGGCATAGTGTTCTTTCAACTCATTGTCCAAGCATTTGCCGAAATCGGAACAATAACGCAAATCATCGATTCCCGCATGGCAATGGAACTCGACAGCTATTGGTTCTTTTGGTATGGCGGGTGTGAACATGAGGAGGAAGAAGGCAACTGCAGTAAGAATTTCGAAGATTATGAATAAAAGTCGATGACGTTGATATCTAAAAGGAAAACATATTATAATTTTCAATTACTTTATAGGGCTGTAGATAGATTTTATTTCCTTAGAATTGAGAAAGATGTTTTGTGGTGAAATAAAAGTATAGTTGAAGACATTGGCACAAAAAGACATTTTTTCACAAAAAAGATATATTAAGGTCAGTCACATTGGCGAATAGTAGCGTACAGAAAAACGTTGAATACTTATTGGCTGGGGAACATACCTTAGCTGTTTCATACAATAAAATTTTTCTTGAGGTATGATCGGTCACATTGGCAAATATTATATATGCATGTATACATTTTATAACTCAACTAGCATATAAAAAAAAAAACATATTAAAAACATTTGCCTGTTTTTGGCTCAAAGACGTGACCACTACTATCTTATTGACTTTTAAATTAGGCAAATACAGTAACTAAAAATGGGTAAACATATACCTGGGTATAAAAACAAAAGAAAAAGAATGTAAAAACATTAACTTTGCCTGAGTAGATTTTAAGGTTATGTCTGCTCCACGAGCAAATACAAAATTTTCAGTGAACAATTATTTAATCTTGTAATAACTTTGCAAGAACAAATAAAAATTTGATATACATAATTAATGTATTTGCGCCTTGGGAAAACATAACCTTAAACTATTCGTTTGTGAAATTTAATTTTTTTAGAGTGCTTTTAATATCCAGAATAAATGTATACGCATTTTTAGTGGTTTATGTTGTATGTGCTCGGCCAAAATAAAGGTCAACAAAAAATTAGTGGTCACGTTTTTTTTTTTCTTGACTAAAACTGGATAAATGATTGTTTATATGTGACTAACTGTATAGTTAGTAAAGTAATTCAGTTATGGTAAGGACACACCTGAAATAACGTGACCACTACTTTCCTATTATTCCTTAATTTAGGCAAACACATGCAGGTAAACAAGTAAAATTCATATACATACATTCACATGGATGCAAAAAGAAAACAGAGAAAAGTTAATAGTTTTATCGGGCTGGAGAAAAAATGTTTGTGACCAATTTGGAGTGATCAATATTTTCAAAGAAGACAAGAAAAGTAAAGTTGAAGATTTACTGGCTGTTTCACGACCACCACGTCGCTCATCAGCAACCAAATTTGCTTCGAACCCAGGCCATGACTAATTGTTTTCTTGTCTTCTTGAAAAATATTGATCACTCCAAATTTATCACAAAAAATCTTTCTCAATTTTGAGGAAGCAAAAGTCGAACTCAATCCCGATAAAATTATTAACAATCGACTATAAAGTTAAAATTAATGCTTATAAGTTAAATACATTAAATTTCTCAAGAGCAGATTTTAAGGTTATATTTGCCCGACGAGCAAATATTTAGTAGAGCATTGAGAGCCAATTTGTATTTGCTCTTGCAAAGTTTTTGTAAGACCATATAAATGTGGGCTGTAAATTTTGTATTTGTTCGTTGAGCAAACATAACCTTAAAATGTACTCTTGTAAAATTTAACGCTTTTTTCTGTTTTTTCTTTCCATCGGTGTTTGCTGATGTCTCCATATGTATGTAAATGCATTTTCATTTGTTTACATCCATGTACTTGGCCAAAGCAAATTTCAACAAGAAAGTAGTGGTCCCGTTGTTTGATGGCAAATGTTTGCCAATGTCAACGTCAATTCAGCAAGAAGAGTTTGAAAGTTTATAAACACATATAAGTTTATTGGACACATACAGATCCCAAAATCAATAAATAATTCAATGATGCTTTTAAAAAAACCCACAAATAAATTCCTATACACACATGCATAAATAAGTATGTACATATGTATGTGTGCACAACACAATAAGCAATATTTACTAATAGAACGGCTGCTACCCCTTGAAATTATTCATTACGAATAAATTTGCTATTTATTAGCAAATATAATCCAATATTTACCATGCAACTGATAACGTTACTTAAATATGTATGTACTCTAGTGTTATCGGAAATTTGTGTAGCGTGTTATTGGTGGCCCCCTAAAACTTACCGATCAGCTATAAAACCAAATATTGGTTTTGCCAACATGCCAATTATAGGCAATACTGTATACATGGTGCCCACAACCACACTGGAATAGCCCAACTGTTTGGCCAGAGTGGGCATAAATGGTACAACAGGTGCAGTTCCTAAAAATAAAAGATAAAAATAAAAAAAAAGTACAGCATTAGCAAGATGAACAAAAAGATTAAAATTCACACTAAAATAATGAATAAAAACGAGAGAAAATTCGGTGAAATTCTGTAATAATTATTACAGTCATACACCAGGAAGCGAATAGACGAAACACAACTCAAATAACATTATCATTGTCATAAGCAAACATTACGTTTCAAAAGGCAAGTGAAAAACTACACGTGTACACCCATACACGCTTATGTACGTATGTACGTGCATACACAGATTTGCTTTATCGTCAATTCCAATTAAATTACAAGAACTGGGGCTGATAAATATTTATTTGCTTGAGACTACATATTTTTTTTTTTTTTTCAGTTTTGTTATTTTGTTAGTTAATCTGTATTTACACTAATTCAGCACTCATCTGAGTTGACGGACTAATTGATATCCACTTATACTATAACGTAATTTCAGACATGATTACATATACAAAATATATATTTTTTATGTGTCTTCGTTTGAACTCTATTTCCAACACTGTTCTTAGCTGAGTTTTTGTTGCCATGAAGTCATAAACCGCTTTTTTTTTTGCCAGTTGTAAAACTTTTTAATTAGTTTTTGTAGGTTTTGGAATAGATTTGTGGTTTTTAAAAGTATCATGAAATGATTTATTGTTTTTAAATAAAATTTTCTCTTCATAAGAGTTTCTTTTCAGGCAAAAAGTTAATTCAGCCAGCTGTATAACTAAATTAAAAAATAGAATAATAATCCATGATAAATTACATAAATGTAATTCCAAAATATTGACAATACAGCCAGCTGAAGAACATGGTGTAAAATCAGCTAAAAATAATTCAGTTAAAAACTAGGTTAGGTTGGAGGGTTTTGTTGGCCCGCACACACCTACGCCAGTATAGATTTCAGCATAAACAGTTTGCTTCATAGGCCTATAGGAACTCTGTATCATGCACAGAGTTCCTTCATTTTCTCCAGTACATGCCTCGTATCGGCACCGTATTTGTGATAAGGCGGGGCACTCGCTCTCCTCGCCACATGCTCTACATTCATCTCCTGCCGCTATTCCTAAGCTAAGCGGCTAAGATATTCACATAGTTGAGAGTGACCTGTCATAACTCATAAATCTATCTCATAAATCTACTTAATTCTGGTTTGCTATAGCATCCTTAAATCCTTTAACATCCTTAAATGATGTCAATTGAACATATTTTGTTGCAGATTTGAATAAAATGCGTTTTCACTATTTTACCTCCGCTTTAACTAAAAATCGGTTGATTTGACTAAATTTTAGACGTTAATTTAGGTAATTTTATTCAAGCCAACAGATTATATTTTAGTACATATTCTACAATAACCAGTTATTAGATTTGAAAAATATTTGTATATATTAATAAATTTTCCATGCATTTGAATAAAAAATCAGTTGCTTTGACGATTTTTTTCGTTACTATTACCTACGAGTTTTGGTTCAGTGTAAGTCTTAGCAGTCTCCCTGTATTTTCTTCGCCTGGATGCCCCCCGAGAGAATTCTTGCATTGACTCGCACGCTTTCGTTATTCCAGAGAATCGAGTGGGGCTTTGTGTGTCCAATTCTTTAGCTCAGATTCGACTGCATCGAAAGGTTTTGCGCATGCCAAATTTATGTTACTTAACACTCTTGCTCTTGAAGCAAGTGAGTTTGCTCTTTCATTTCCAGTTATTCCCGCATGCCCTGGCAACCATATGATGCGCAGTTCACCATGAGTCCAGTAACTATTAATAGTGTTTTTGCAATCCCAAACGGTTTGTGATTTTTGATCCGTTCAGCTGAGATCGCTTTAATGGCCATTTGACTATCAGTGAATATATTCACCTGAAGGTCCCGGCCTTCCCATTTCATTGAGCTCCGTAATTGTCCGAATTTTCGCCTGAAAAACTGTGCTAAACTCCTTCAGAGGTAATAACAGTTCCATGGTATTTTCTATATAAATACCAATTCCTGTTTTTTCCCTCGCCCTTGATCCATTCATTGTTACATCAATGAAGCCCCTTGGGGATCTGGTTCAAAGGGTTGGTCGGTCGGTCAACGAGGAATGTAAGTCAGGCATCAATGTTTCGCAATTGGCCTCTGGTCTGGGATCTGACGTCACATTTTCCGGCATAGATTTTTTGATGATGCGCTTCGTGTCCCTGATCGATCCACTCACCCATCAGCTTGAATCGTTTCGGATGACTTCTTTTGGCCCTTCTGTTACGTCAGATGTAAGAAAACTGAAGCTGCTGTAATATGCTGTCATATTTAAAATTAAGAATAATTTCTATAACAAGAATTAGAGAAATTTAGCTGTCGTTAGTGTTCTCTTTAAACAATTTTGTGCGGTAGTCTTCTCTAATAAATCTCGTCGCTAAGTTTAAAATTAAGCACTTTGCTTTCATGCTCTGCTAAAAATCTATCTATTAGATTTTGTGCCACTGCAAAAGTACTGCTTATGAAATATTTGATTTGGATAAGAATTTCGTTCAAACACTTTCGCTGTATCAAGATAAGGTTTTCTTTGTTATAGAAGTACATATTATTTTCAAACTGCAAAAGGTTTAAATTTTTCTTTAGCTCATTTTAAAAAATCACTCTAAAATGTTGTAGTTGATCAATTGCAAATACATAATATTAATTTTTTCTTATCACAAATCAGTCAATACAAAAGAAAAAAAGTATTGAAATTTATATGCATGCGTATACAAAAAAAAAAAAAAGAAAAAAAAACGCGAAGAGTTAAAATCAATTTTGTTCCACTTTTCCAAAGTCAGATAAAAAAGTCAGTGGCAAAATGGTATTCGTTGCCATGTGCTGAAATTGGTTTTCGAATAAAAAAAAAAATGCAATTAAGATCAATTTTCGGGTGGCAATCTTTTCTTCTAATAGATATTTGATTGTTATAAATTAACGAAAACTTTAGCACCAATACCTACAGTCTGGAGCAAGAGAAAAACAGTGGACATTTGATTTACTTTTTTCCATTTGTGTAGAGCATAAATGTGTACATGTGAATGTACGGCTGAATTAAAATGTCTTTCAATATTTTAGGTTTTGAAAAAGATCTTTTAAATTGTTCACTCTTTCGCTGTTCAATTGCCAAAATTCACTTCTTCGCAAACTTTAAAGCAGCAGTTACAAAAATCCGGCCTTATAATTATTTCAAGCACTGTTTATTCAATTTGAAGCAGATAGATGTGTGTATGTGTGTATCATTTTTGAGAAAAATATAACAAATTGATTTATTTGCTGACATCAATGTCGTTATTTTGCCCAAAATAAATTGACGGATCCATAAGCAAGCAACTGAAATATACATAGATATATATGTACATGTCTTTCTTTTACCTACATAATTGATATGCAAAAGTATGAAATCAATAAAAAAGAAGACATATTCGAAATGATCATTTCTAGTTTTTGTTCATAAATGAATTCATTAGGCTACAAATTAATAATTCCTTTTGTGCCGTAGAGATTTTTTACTACAAATTTTATATAAAACAGCAGTGTAACAACGGTATTTGTAAAAAATAAAATGCTGTTGAAATACATTTGAGAACAAATTTTTATAAAATTTGTTTTAAAACCGCTCAGTGCAAATAGGTATTTAGAATTGAAATATTTTCATATGCAGCCAGTTGATTAACTACTTTTTCGATTTCGATGTAAAAAAAAAAATGTTAATTCTAAATCTTTGCACAAGCCGTTTTAACATACAGTCAAAGCCCGGTATAGCGAATACTCAGTTTAACGAATATCGGATATAACGAATGGCGAAATTTTTACATTAACTGTCTTATGTAGCGAATGACAAAAAAAAAAAAAAATAAATCTCGATTTAACGAATGGCAAAGCAAATACATTTAAAAAATCGTTACAAATCTGCATTTGCAGATTTGCCGGCACTTTCCCGTATAAGTTGTAATTTGACAAATATTCAAAACCAAAAAACTGTATAGAAAACCCCTCCCCATGGAGGCTCAACTTGTTTCTACTGTATTTTCTAAAATACTTCTTCCTCACAAAATTTGAAAACGGAAATATTTAGAGAAGAAGACCACAAAACGACCTGCATTTGCAGATTTGCCGGCACTTTCCCGTATAAGTTGTAATTTGACAAATATTCAAAACCAAAAAACTGTATAGAAAACCCCTCCCCACGGAGGCTCAACTTGTTTCTACTGTATTTTCTAAAATACTTCTTCCTCACAAAATTTGAAAACGGAAATATTTAGAGAAGAAGACCACAAAACGACCTGCATTTGCAGATTTGCCGGCACTTTCCCGTATAAGTTGTAATTTGACAAATATTCAAAACCAAAAAACTGTATAGAAAACCCCTCCCCACGGAGGCTCAACTTGTTTCTACTGTATTTTCTAAAATACTTCTTCCTCACAAAATTTGAAAACGGAAATATTTAGAGAAGAAGACCACAAAACGACCTGCATTTGCAGATTTGCCGGCACTTTCCCGTATAAGTTGTAATTTGACAAATATTCAAAACCAAAAAACTGTATAGAAAACCCCTCCCCACGGAGGCTCAACTTGTTTCTACTGTATTTTCTAAAATACTTCTTCCTCACAAAATTTGAAAACGGAAATATTTAGAGAAGAAGACCACAAAATTTTAGTAGTTTTATTTGGTTCATTGTGAAAACGAGATGTCGATTTCTTAAGAAATGAATAATATGAATGAAATGTAATGATAAACCTACACATGTTAATAGCATCCAAACATAGCTAAATATGTATATGCCTCTATGTACATTCATGATTTTTAATGAATTTACATATTAGAAATAAAAACAATTCTTAAATAAACGTTAAAATATCAATTAAAGTTTTATTTCTACACTGAGTTGTCATTACAATTAAATTTTGATGTTTTTAAAACTGCGGACCACCGTCTTTTATAAAATTTTAAGATAAAAAATTACTGTTCGATATAACGAATATCTCGGAATAACGAAAGGTCTGAACATTATATCATTCGTTAAACCGGGCTTTGACTGTACAAGTAACTTGTTACAGGTTGTGTTTACATACATATTAATATGTATGTGTATGTGTATGTGTTTACATACATATTAATTTCAATACTTTGAAAAAGAAAACGTTTGCAGCTTGCATGATTGTTTTTTTTTTTTTTTTGGTATCGTTTATTCGTTTTTTGCTCGTTTGACATTTTAATGTCCAGTTTGGTAAAGTTTTACCATACGAACTGTAATGGGGAAGTAAACTATACTATTAGTTAGGGCCTGGGTTCGAAGCAATTTGGCTGCTGATGATTGTCGTGATGAACGTGAAACAGCCATAGTATGTACCCCAGCCAGTAAATTCTCAACTTTACTTTTCTTATCTACTTTAAAAAATGTTGATTACTACAATTTTATTAAAAAAAAAAAAAAAAAAATCTTTCTCGATTTCGAGGAAGTAAAATCTAACTCAGGCCTGATAAAATTATTGACAATAAAAAAAATACTTACTTCATTAATTTTTTTTACTTTTTATTTTATCGGGTTGTAAGATGAAATAATAATGTATTAAAAATTATTCCTTAAAAGTCATCTGTTAAAATTAGAATATATTCCTTACATGGTAACACTGCTTTTTTCTTTTACTCATTTTAATAATATAAATACAAGTAAAAAATTGCTGGCTATCAAAATCTCTGGCTATCACTACTTGCAGAAGTATGATTGTATTGATAAAAAAAAAAATGTCTACGGTAATACCAAAATAAAAAAAAAAAAATTGAAAATCCATCGTCTCGAAAATATTTTTTTTTCATATGTCGTAGTGGGACTTTTTTCCTCATGCCAAAAGCTATCGAAAAACGATGTCACAATATTGTAAAGTTTTTTTGTCCACACAAATCGACCCGGCCTAATGTATGAATATTGATGTTGTTGTTGTTGTTTTTGGTAGTGTGCTTTAAGAAAATAAAGCTGACGAAATAGCTAATAAATGGTTGTTTGTGTTACATACTTACCAGCATTGAATAAAAAATAATGTGCCTTCATGGGCAGTAAATCCTGGTCGATTTTCGGTCTCATGTTTGAAGTCTTATTTTTGTTGTGGAATAAGTATTGTAGGTATGTATGTATGAGTTATTGTATGCGAAGTTCACTTATTATTACAGTTGTAGGATTGAAATGTTAATACAGTCATATATGTATAAAACAATTACACACTAGTTATTAAAATAAAAAAGTGGTTGCGTTTAAACAGCAACAGTGCCGGCTGGCTGGATTTATTATATCACTAGACACGGTACGAACAACACTACAAACATACACACACACACATGAGTAATAAAGCAACACTTTTCTAATAATTACGGGGTCAATTTGAGACATTTAGTTGTACAACGTCAAAGGCAGCAGATTTAAAGCGTTACGACGACGACGACGACTTTGCATGCCACAATGAGAAAAAAAAAATGCTTACAAAATTGTGACTGTAATTAAAAATACATTTTTTATGCAGGTATAATTTATATGTATCTCGTGAAATATCCTTTTTTTTTTTTGGTATGCCAATTCCAAGAATTAAAAACTTATTTATTATTTAATAGCCGCATGCGATATGTTTTTCTTTGGTGTTAATGTGGTTGTTGTATTTTTTTTTTTTATTATGGAGAAGCCTCTTTGATTTTTATACTTAAATATAAATCCTTTAAAGTTAAATTTTCACTTAATGTTAAAACGCATCTCATACGTATGTTTAGCTTAAAATAATTAATAAAACTAAACTCTTTTAATGGGGCTATTAATAAAAGAAAAACAACTGCATGAAATTTTGACAAGTTGCTTAGAAATTCACCAAAAATGTTGAGAGCAAGAGAATTGAGAGCACAGAATTTGAGATGCCAGACTGAAGTAGTGAGTGATTAGGCAAAATCATTGCAACATGTTGATACAAGTGAAAAGTTTGCTAACCGCCAAAAGTGAGCCAAAGTGGCGTTCGGAAAATAAATTAATTATTATTTGAAGAAAAGTGCTCCAATTATTATTTTGAAACAAATATTTCAATAATAAAGCAAGAAGTGATCGGCGTGTTGTGTTAGTTTGTGCATTATTCTTAAAATCAGCCACCATTAGCAACATGAGTGTTATCGCACATAGAGGTTAGGTTATTGAAATTAAAAGAATTCCATAAAAATAGTGCAAGAATTATAAAACGTGCATCCATCTACATAAATTTAAAGTGAATGTAATGTGTTTATTACATCTTAATAGTTTTATAGTAATTTTTGTGAAAACCGTTAAGAGCATTCGTTTGTGCGTTACGGTCGCCATTTAATATAAGGAAAGGAAAATGTTTAGAAACATCAAACACAGAGACGGGGGTATAGAAGCGTACAAGTCGATCACCGTTAAGGCAATCAATGTCGCATGGCCCGCTTTTATCTGCTTAAACCGAACTAAAAGTTAATCAAATGAATTTAGATAAAATAAAATTTCAAAGCGCTTTTGGTGATCTATTGCTGATAAAAAGTTACCAAATAAGAATTCAACTCGTTTTATAATTACATAGGCACGTAAGCAAACATATCACTTAAGCAAGTCACAATATAACTCAGCTCGTGATGACTATCTTCTTTCACAATCAAACACAAGTAGGTATACACGTCTTCTTTATATATATATATATATATATATATATATATATATATATATATATATATATATATATGTATATTTTTGTAAGAAAAAATTAAATTTTTGATTTCTATACATAATTAACTAGAGAAATTGAAAATCATAGCAGAGATTTGTTCTAATCGTATATATGGCTATAATGTTGTTGATACACATGAATGTAATTTTCTTTTTCCTGTTGAGACATTTGAGCTATCAAATCATCATTGATTTGATCTAAAGGATGGGGGCGGCCGCCAACTAAAACTGTAGGAACATCATCGTCAGCCTCTTCCTCAGATTCAGAGTGAATAAAATTATTATAATCGGTTCTAGCTGAAATTAATTTTATTTTTAATTTTGTGTAAAATTATAGCACAAATTAATACTTACGTAATTTAATATTGTCTATATCATTGTCATCGTCACTTGATTCACTAGAATTTGCATTAGATTTCAAGCCTTTTACATGGTTTTCTTTTTGACCTGGTTGCTTTTCATGTTGCAGTAAAACAGCCATAATGTCTTCATGTTCCTTTTTGCGCAGGCTATTTGAAGCGGAGGTAGATGAGCCAGAGACTCCTAGTTGTTGAGAGTTTTGAGCAGCTTCATTCAAAATGTCGTCAGCATCATCGCCGTTATCCTCAGTTATAACCGTACTCTCAGTCATCCAAATAGGACGTGCCTTGCGTTCCGCCACAGTCTCAGTTACATCATCACCCCCAATATTAATGTCTACACGGGTTTCCTCAACAGCGAAACCTTGATTGCGCGTTGCTTCGCCTGACCACATTTGGCCTTCTCCTCTTTGATTGGCGGGCTTATTAAGGCTAGTAAATAAAAGAAGCTTTTATATAAGATTTACACATACAAAAAACGCATTCAAATAACTTACCCTCTTATGGTATCAATGTCCACTGGTTCAGGTTCTAAGATTTCAGGGGCCAATTTAATGCCCTCTACTTCCTTTAAAAGGTCATATAATGGCTGCAGCTGTTCATTAAAACGGGCCAGCATTAAACGAGAGTCTTTTTTGGGCATAGCTGAACTATCCTCTTCAACTGTACTGCCGCAATATGTGCAACGAAATTCTTGTGTGGTAAAGTCAAACAACTGGTCCGCCTCCAAATCCGTAAATGTTTTATTACAATTCGTACATTTAAAACTAGCTCTGCTGGTGGCATCACGTTCTTCTGTTTCCATACGCTTGCGCATCAAATCCAATTTATATTTTACCACATTCACGAAGGTCTTATAGTTAATGAAATAATAATTGACTTTTTGTGCTTTGCCATCAGGTCCTGTTTCCATTTTTAGACGTATTTGTATAAATTTGTCATTACGCAGGGTGGATATTCGAGCACGCATTTGTTTCTTTTCGAAACGTAATAGTTCAGCAATATCATCTTCTTTCATGCAGGGATTACGCACCAGCATGTCAATAATCAAAGCATCCTCGATAGTATAAAAGCCACGCACTACCAGGCGGGCAAGTTGTTTTAAGCTACTAGGCACTTCTGTGACATATTTGACTTCACCACTTGCTGCGGTTGCATTTGTATTAGACATTGTGAAAGTGAAAAAAAGTTGGTACGAAGCTGAAAAATGTTGTGTTTCAATTTAGAAGTGATTTAGCATGTTAGAAATACAAAAAAAGAACTTTATAGACTTAAAAAATTGGTATACGAAATCCCAGCAATGGGAACAAGTCTAAAGTCGTGTTATTATTTCACTTCCGTAACACTCGTAACAGGTTGTTCAGATCGAAATCTATAAAATAAAAAATCCACTGTTTCTCGATTAGTGGAATGCGACAGTGTTTCTGTATTTAAAATGGGAAACAGAGGACATTATCAATCTTTTCATTTCAATATTACAAGTTTTAGCTGTTCAGAAGAAAAAAATGTAACAAAAAATTAACGAAAGTTTAACAGCGACATCCTGGAATTCTTCAAAACTTGTTAAAATAAACCATTACCTCTCCTGAAAATAATAACATATATTAAAATTATTTATTCTGAACATTTGAAATCAAATTACAATCTCCGAATCATTTTTATTATTATTTTTTTTTGTTGAGCAGTTCTTACAGCTTTAAAGTCTTATCTTATTTTCGCTGTCTAAACCAGCCGTTTTGCATGCAAATGGGTGCCTTAGACAGCAACAAAACTCTTTACGAGATTATTTAGGTTGCACTGTAAGCGAAAAAATTTTTATTTAAAAACTGTTTAACTCTAAAAAATTGCAAAGATTTGTATCAAAAATCAATTTCCACAGTCGGAGAAGCAGTTGTGTGAATTTATTAAATTGTTTGCCTCATTGCAAGTACATTTTCTGTGAATGCTACTGTTCCGTGTGAACTATTTCTCAATGTGGGTAATAACAAAGCAAGACACTGGCTATAAAACAGTTGAAGAAATGCTTTTGTGCTCTCAGCGTTAAAGTTAAAAATTATTTTTGGCTTAAATTCTGCACGGTTAAATAATGGTGGCATTTTTAATAAACATTTCCTTTACATTTTGAAAAATTTAGATGGTAAATACAAATTTCACAAAATCTAGACTAAGTTGTACAAAAAATTAGTTAATAAAGATCTTGCATTACAAAATTCTTGAAGTAGTCCCAGCTATGATTTCTCAAGATATTCATGAAAAATGTATTTGAGTTTTTTTCAACATTTTTAATTATTAAGCCAAAATATATTTTAGGTTGGTAATTTTGTATTCTATTTGTGTAAATTTATATTAAACACAATATTTTCTTAGCTCCTCTTCGCAGGCAGCGCTTTAAAGTATTTGATTATGCCTTTAAAATAATACAGAACGGCTTTACACATTTTTCTTTTATAATAATTGCAAAAAAAGTGTCAACAAACTTTAAATTGAATTTATATGAATATGAACCTCAGAACAAAAAATTTCGTTTGCGATCAAACTCTACCACCGGTATTCATAAAAAATAAAATGTTGCTCAAATACATTTTAGAAGAATTTTGATAGGAAAATTTGTTCTAAAATGTATTTCAACAATGTTTTATTTTTTATGAATACCGGTGTACCACTTTTAGCAATCATATTATAATGCACAACTCTGGTGGCCTTTGAGTGTTTGTTAGCAGCAACATGCCGCTTTTAGTTTTATAAACATTTCTATTTACTTGGGGGTTACACGATCAAGTTTTGCCTTTCAAGTTTTAATACATTCACACTTTTTTACTAATACACTCACAATTTTCAAAATTGATGCAAACTTGATGGCAATTCTTGCTTTCCATAGAGAGCATCAATTTACAATCAAGAAAACAGCTGACAACAATTTTTTTTCGTTCTGTCTGCAAATATTTTTTTGTTTTGTTTGAAAGTTGCAATTAAAAGTGATAAAAATTAAACAAATTCGAGCTTAAAAATAGAAATAAAAATGTTTACGTGCAAAACCAACAAATATAATGATGTGCTGCGGTTTATAGAGCTGTACAGAAGCCACGAAGTTCTGTGGAATATGAATGTAGCATCATATCGACGAAATGACTTAAAAGTTAAGGCCTTCTGGTTTTTTTCTTCTTTTATTTTCTTTATTTCTGATAGTACTTTTAATGAAGCAGCTAATTTTAATTTTCTTCTTGACGGCATCTTGAAAACGAATTGCCTTGAAATTGCGTGCAGCCTACGTCACAGCTATCAATTTTATTGAATTTTGACAAGCAGTATGTGAAAAAAACTTGATAGCAAAACTTGATCGTGTAACTGCAGTGTTAATCAAATTAGAGTGGCAACTTGTTTGGCATCCCTCTCTCTAAGCGCATCTCACCACATGTTGCTAGCAACAACTGTTGTTTTATTTTGTTTACTCATACTCAACACCGAACTAGTTAGTGTTTGTATCAACATGTACACAAACAAATTGAATTGACATTTGTTGTCAATCGCATTTTATTTTGGTTAATTTCTTACCTCGCCTAGTGTTGTGTTGTTACTGTAGCTGTGCTATCTGGCTGTCGTTCGTAGATTGTGTGTGGATTCTTTGGAAAAATTTTTAGCAATTTTATTTTCGAGCACTTTTTTACCATCTATTAACTGAGAAAACGAAAAACCTTCATATAACTCGGCATAATGGTAGACTTAAGTTAATTTGTATGGTGTTTTTGTAAGGTTTTGTTGGTTTTATTAAGGAGAAAATTAATTTTTTTTGCAGACGTGAATAAAAAAGCACACCAGCCGCAAAAAATATGCGAAAGGCGAGACAGGGCGTTCAGACATTTCATAAAAAATGGGTTTGAGGGAAGAAATGTTGAATTTGACAAACAGCTGTTTGTTGTAATAGTGAGAATAATTATTTTTGCAACAGCCTGTGCTCACAAAATTAGAGATGGTTAATCGAACTTCACCACAGTTAAAGCGTTAAATTGAAACATTGCCTTGGCAGAATGAAATGGATAAAACAAAAAGGTAGATCTTTGAAATTGTATG
Source organism: Sturmia bella (assembly GCA_963662145.1). Lineage (NCBI taxonomy): Eukaryota > Metazoa > Arthropoda > Insecta > Diptera > Tachinidae > Sturmia > Sturmia bella. The sequence goes on along the minus strand of OY759169.1, from coordinate 73,544,484 downwards.
CTAATCAACCTTTATTGTGTGGTTGGCGGTGTCCGGGATTTTTGAAAACTTATGCCGTGATGTGCGAAATACAACGACTGTTTTCAAAATCTAATGCTAGAAAGCAATTACATTTCGATTACAGTTGGCTTATTTGACTGTCGAAATTGTAAATTTTTTTTTTTTTTAAAGCTACGCCAAACACAATGATGTTATTATTATTATTATTTTGAATTACGTTTATCGGGTCTCATTCTCGGTCCTGCTTCCAAATCACATGATTTTGCACACTTAAAATAAGCATTACTTCAATCAGCTAAAATTTTATAGTATTAGTAAAGTATGGAATAACATTTTAATCGACTCACTATAGAAAAATCATACGGGATGTGCATAAAGTCAGGTTTCCAGTGTAATATGTTTTTAGAAATCCAGTGATTTCAAGCCAAGTGCCAGACCTGTCTCCTATTACTGCGCTTGATATTACTCAAATCAAAGACCTTTAGCTGTTTCAAAACTTTTTAGAGAACAACTGGGTGTTACGAAGCCGCCACACTACTCGTCGGCTTAATTTTTAAGTATTGATATGGGATAAAATTAAAATTTTGCTTAGTTTTTTCCCCAAATTGTTACAAATTGTTTGATCAAATTGTTTAACATAAAAAATATTTTCGGCTAAATTTAAATTTTGTTTTAACAAAATGTGCGAAACTGTTCGAAACAGTGTAATAAACCTTTGGAAATACTTTCACTTGCAAACAAACATATCGTTACCTGAAATGCAAAATACTCCACCAAAAAAAAAAAAAATTCAATATTAAGTTTTTTTCGAATGTCTTCTTTATGAAACAAAAACGCGTTAGCCGGAGCAGTTTAAGATTTAGGTAACATTATCTACATATGATTGTTGCTATATCCATTGCACAAATAGCCACTCACACAATACACAGCTGCTACTTGCTTAACATCATTTTTTTTTTTGAAATCTTGTCAAGTTTCTACTAATCTAAATATTTAGCAGGATACTTTAGCAGGATATTAACATTTCCAGCATTAGTGGCTGAAAATAGCTTAATAATAGAGAGGAAAAGTTCCTTCTGCCAGTAATAAAATTTTCTAAAGAGCATTTGCTTGCACACACACACATACACGCACATTTCTTTTCAACTTTATTTTTCTCAATACCTATTCCCATACCTGTGCTTGCATATGTACATATGTTGTATGTATGTGTGCCCGCCGATATGTATCGGTAGCTACAATAGTGCATGAAAAAGGCTAATCTTGCTCCTTTAAATTTGAAGTGAATGCCTTTGTCTTGAAAAAATGCTTTTTATTTCTACTTTTCTAGCTTCCTCTTGGAATAGAAAATATTCAATATCATTTTGTAGCAGCAAACACCTGATTTTGTATTAATACTAACATATTGACATGTGTAAGTGCATATGCATAAGCTTAAAGGCAAGTGTCTCCAAGGCACCACTTTTGTCGACTATGCATATAATATACATTGACTTACTTATAGACATTGCCAAAGGAGTGTCTGCAACTTTTGGTTTGACCTTTAACTGAAAAAATATCAGAAATTTTTTGTGTGGTTCCGTTAGAACCATCTGGTCACTAGTTCGGAAGTCACAGTGGATTTTCCACGACAATTCCATGTGAAATTTCAAATGAAAAATGCACTCTGTGGAGTTTAATAACTATGTCAACTATACTGGCAACAAGCGCCACAGAGAATAACATGAAGTGTCATTTGGAATGTCATTTTGTGTTTGACAGTTCAGCTCTCGTGAAAAATACCATGGAAAACAGAATAGAAAAATAATGAATATTAAAGAAAACCCTAACAAATTAAAAAATACAAAAGTTTAACCCCCTTATTCATAAAAACTATAACAGGTTTAAATTTGTATGGAAAACTTGTCAAATAAGAGTTTCATAAACCTAAAATATTTATTATGAATACGGCCCTAATAAAATAATGAAATATGAATGAAGTAAATTCTTCTGGAAATCAAAATTTTTGAATTATTTGGTCATACGTGTCCTCCATGCACAAAAAACTTGAGCGGATTAATGCTGTCGCCCTGATGTTCATGTCATGTTCCAGTTGATGGCTGGTGAAGACGTCGAGAAAGAAACCAGAAAGTAAAACGAGCACATAAAACTGCATCCCTGATCTAATGGTGTTTGATGGTTTCTAGCTACCTCGATACCAGGCAGCCTTACAAGCCCAGCTGACTACTGCTTTTAGCCTGAAGAGCTGTCAAAATACACAACATAAACACACAAACGCAAACAAATGGATGACAGCACTTAAAGATCACTACCAAAAAAATACATGAGGTGTGTGTTTGTTGTAATTTATGCAACTACCTGGTGTCGAGGTACCTTGGATGGTTTTTTTTGAAAATTTTCATGCGTATTTTCTGTCGTTTTCTCTCCGCTTCACTTCATCCTGAGTTCAGACGATCCCATTCGTTCTCTTCTACAGAAAAATTACCTAAAATCTTAGCTTCTAAACCACCCTTAAGGCCTTTCTGCATGGGACCAACGATGTACACATAACTACATACGTATGTATGTACCTTTGCTGAAAAATGCACGTAATTGACATCCAGGCATTAGCTCATTAAGAAAAAGAAAACTTCGTTATCTAAACTACTACGTTTTTCCGCCACATGTGTTTTTTTTTCTTTTCAAACGGCTGTGATTGTTTCGTCTTCTATCAATAGGGTTTTTACTTTTCTTAAAAGCTCTGTGGGTCTGTACGTATGTAGTACATACATTAAGTAGGTATTTGAAATGTTTTGCTGTCGAGCACTTTGACGTCATCAGACATAACAAATATTGAATGAAATGCCGTTAATATAAACAAAAACCAACAAGAATTTCAATGCAAAACAACAACAGCATAATAAACTTTTAAACGTAAATGAAAAATGAAAAAAAAAGACAAAAAACAAAAATTATAATCAAGCAAATAGCAATAAAAACAAATGCAATGTACAAACTCCGTTTAGAAAATTCATTGCGAGGGTGTACAAACCACTACATATGCACCTGTAGACATTTTGCTTTTTCAAGAAATAACGGTTAAACAAAGAAAACAAATGTGTACTAGTACAATCAAACATACACGCACGGGGCTTGAAATACGTCACGTAAAGTATAAATAAAAAATGTTTATGGCATACTCTTGGTTTTTGTTTTTGCTCTCTTTTTCGGGGCAAAATTAAAGGTGCCAGATTTGTTTTTTTTTAACATTGTGCTTTTATTGTATTTGTAGAAAGGCTTAAATTCAAATGATTACTCAAATATGAACTAAATTGTTTATTTGCTTTAAGAGCCAATTGAAATGTATTAATTCAGGTCCAAAAATGAACCTTTTCAAAAATATTTGTTGTATTTTTCAGCAGCTGAAAAATACAACAAATATTTTTGAAAAGGTTCATTTTTGGACCTGAATTAATACATTCAAATGATTACTTTAATAATAAATAAAGATTTAAATTAATAATAAATAGTAGAAAAATAAAATAATCACATTAGCTGGGTAACAAGTAGCTGTTTCGAAGCCTCCACGCTTCTCATCAGCACCCATTTTAGTTATAGATTTATTACTTTTGTATGCATGTTATTATGTCCAGTTTAATACATGTAATCTCGTAATTTGCTTTTCGTTAGTATTGATTTTGTTATTGCGAACTTTACACACTATCTCTTTATTGTATTTGTAAAGTTTTTATTGCATTTTCAAATGCATTAGATTTGATACTTGTATTAGCATTGGCATTACCATTGAGGCTAACCTTGCAATCGGCATTAGCATTGACAATATCATCCGCATTGTCATTAGCATTCAAATTAGAATCAGCATTGACACTGTCATTGCCATTAGCATTGACGTTGATATTAGTGTTGGCTTTGGTATAGCCACTACTAGCATTGTCGTAGGCATTGGAGTTAGCATTGTAGCATGTATGGCATTGGTATTGGCATCTGCATTGTCATTAGCATTCACATTAGAATCGGCATTGGCTTAGCATTGACATTCACACTGTCATTATCGTTATCATTGCCAATAGTATTGACATTGGAATTAGCATTGGCATTGGCATTACCATTATCATTGCCATTAGTATTGGCACTAGTATTGGCGGTGGCATTGAAAAAGGTTTTGGAATAGGCATTAGCATTGGTATTTGCATTGGCATTGAATGGCATTGATATTAGCATTGAAACTAGCACTGATATGGGCATTAGCATATGCATTGACAGTAGCATTAATAGCGTTGGTATTAGTATTATCTTTAGTATTAACGTATGCATTGGCATTGACATTAGCATTGGCATTAATCGAATGTTCACAAACAACTTCCATTTCATCCCACAACTGAAAAAAACTTCATCAAAATATGTAGTATGTACAATGTACATACTACATATTTTGATGTATGTACATTGTACATACATTTATGTATGTGTTTTAAAAATGAAATCTAAAATTTCAATATGCATTTTTTATGAATTCGTAGTTGAACTCGTGTAAAATTTTGAAATTTTTTTCATATACAATTCGTTTTAAATGTATTTCAACTACATTTTAATTTTTATGAATAATTTTATTTTTTCTTAAATTTATTTCTCTCAGATATTTTTTATTTTATTAGTTTTTTTTTTTAATTTATTAAATTTATTTTATAAAATGTTCCTAACGAGTGGTTAAAAAGCCAGCATCACAATTTCTCTTAAAATTTCTCACAATTTAACAACGCTCTTTTATGTTATTTTATTTTTCTTAAATTTATTTCTCTCAGATATCTTTTATTTTATTAGTTTCTTTTTAAAATTATTTTATAAAATTTCACATTTGACAATTTCTCTTTTAAAATTTCTCAATGCTCTTTTTCTTTTGGCAGCCACAAAAATATGCTTCTTATTTATTTTCATTTCCATACAATCTCTTCTTTTTTTTATCCCAAAGGGGCGCTTTTCCCTGTTTCATTTTCTCTAATGGCATTCTCTTTATAAACAACATGTTTTGTTGTGATTAATTCTTTCGTTGTATTTATTTGTTTGTAAAGTGCAAATGCTCTTATACATACGTACATATATACATGTGTATAGATGTGTGTGTGTGTGTCTCTGCACAACACCACCTTTGCTCGCACAGTCAGTCAGTCTTCTAGCAAAACAAAAATACACAAATGCGCATACACTTTCTCGCTCTCTAAATTGTTGTTTTTATTACTCATACGTTCATATGTTTGTTGTTGCTTTTAAGGTGAAATTAAAAAAAGAAACAAGAGGACGACAGTTTTTGTTTGGAGCAATTTGAATGTTTGGTGGTCAAATGCAGTTTTTAGTCGTGCGCGGTTTTGTTCGGTTGTAAAACGGTAAAAAATATTCAAAGAATTTTGTGGATGAAAAAAATTATAGTATAATAACAAAAAAAAAGAGCCAATATTAAGAATTGTTAGAAAAGGCTTTTGGAAGTCATTTAAGGCTAAAAGTACAATAAAGTTTATATAAAAGAATTGTTTGCAGTGAAGAATTGAAGAAATAAGTAAACAAATTAAAGGATTTTGCAGCGGAAGGATATATATATTTTTTTTAATAAAAAAGGTGAATTTAAAACAAATACAACATATAAAAATTTAACACCAAAAAATTGGAGAAAATGCTTGGCTGAATAATTTATTAAAGCTTTTTTTTGCATCAAACGCTTATTGAATGAAAATTTTCTGAATAAGAGCCTAAATCATTTTTTTTTTTTGTGAACAAGTCTTAGGGGACTTGTTCAAACACTCTTCATACGCAGTATAATTTTCAAACGCAATTAAAACTGGTAGAATAATTGTTGGTGCAAATTTACACACGTGATTTGAAGATTTTTTCTTTGTTTATTTTTTTTTTTTTTGCGTTGACAAAAACATATAATAGAATATATCAGTTAAAGCTTTAGTTTCATGTCACATTTTCTATTTGTCCAAATTCAATTTCCTGCGGCCATTATTGTTTTCTTCTTTGACATTATTGTATATACTGTTTATTGTTGTTACTCTGGTGGATGTCGTTGTTCCTGTTTCTGGTAGACTTTTGTGTTTTCAGTTTTACTTATCAAACACACATACATACATATGTGTGCATGTGGTAAATGTTTATGTGTTAGTTGTTTTATTTAAATGTAAAAATTTTCCCTTTTTTCCATTCAATAAAGTTCAATGTTTTTATTTTTCATTTATTTATGTGATGTCATTTCTGGTACCAATTTAAACCATTTTATTTTCTTTTTGCTGGAAAACAGGCTTGATAGCGAATGTATGTGTATGTGTGTGTGTGTGTGTTAAGTTGTGCATACAATTTTTTAATCAAATTCTTCTGGTGCCGTCAATGTCCTGTTAAGCAGGGATATGAGTAAGAAAAAAACCATACATTCTATTATGATTTTACTGTTGCTTCTTTTCCGCACCCCGTTTAAGTCAGCGAAGTATGTCTAATGAGCATTAGATAATTATGTACATATGTAAAAAAATAAAATAAAATGGAAAACAAAGCAGACAACCAGACACAAAACAAGACAAATAGGCAGCGTACAAAATGAATCAAAGTACCATGTGTTATAAGAAATTCACAAAAAACAGTTTAATTATGTAATTTTTTATTTCTTATATACCTGTTTTATACTCAAGAACAGGAAACATATTTTGCCAACATTTTCGATTTTATCTTGATTATTTAAGGAAAAATCGTGATGTTTTGTTTCTTCATGAAAATCAATTATTTATGCGGGAGAGTCATAGAATCTGATCTTATCGGGATCGGATTTGAAATACACAAAACAACTACTTTGGTATTGCAAAATCCAATGGTAGCGGTCCCCTGCAAGAAATAGCTGATGGAAACTAACACATTAACAACTTAATGACTAACACATGCAAAGCAATTTTATAGGTTTCAGCGTTGTCATTATAATTATTGTTTTAGTATTTTGATTTTCCCTTATTAATTTGGTAATTTCATTTGGAACTACGTTTATGCATTAATGTTTTTATAGGTTGTTCATTTGTCCATTTTTTTTTTAAATATACTTTATTATATTCTCTTTGAATTGTTTTTTGAAAATTTTCGAAAAATTCTTTGTTTATTTATCAATAAAGAAATTAATAGCATTACATGTAATTTTATGGTCATTTTGCAAAAAAGATTTTGAATAATCATTTTGCTGAGGTGGTAACGCTGGTTCAAAAAAGAAATCACACGTACACGAATGTTTACATCAGATTTTTCATTTTGCCCTTAAGAAAATGATAGAAACGCTGGTGTATGAACCCATCAGCAGTGTCGGTCATATGATGGATCATATGACCGACACTGTTCTTGGTTCTTTGTTCTTAGTTCGTAACAAAAATCGATGAAATTGGATTTTATGACAACAAAGCAGTTATTTTTGTCTGCCTTAATTCCGATTGCGATAAGATCGGTTTGTATAACAACCGCGATTAAAATATCACTCTTGTCTTTTCAATAAACCTGCAAAATAGTGAAAGAAACATTTGTTTCACAATCTAATTCTTAGCAATATCTGAGTTTCAGTTTACAGGGGAAAAGGAAAATGGAATTGAAAAAAAAGTTAAGAGACAATTTAGGCAAATTCTCGGGAAGGGCCCCATTGACTACACACGTCACGCTTTTCATATGAAAAAAATCATCGTGCTCAACATTTTGCACAGTTTCAAACAGAGAGAGCACTCACCTTCAAGCCCAAACATCTAAAGTAAATACTTTTGCCCATTAACAACAACTCTTTTATTACACGTATAAGTATTTCTTATAAAGGATTTTAGAGGTGAGAAAAAAATGTTATAAAAATTTATTTCTTCTCCATCGACAACACATGTAGCAAAAGGGAACCCCGTTTGGTTTACAAAAGCAATTTTGTGCTGCATTGAAGAGTAATTGCTTTTATTCGTATTTCATTTGTTATTTCTTCGTAAGCAAAGAAAATACAGGCAGTTTACAACGCCAAATATGGCAAAGAAAAAGAGTGCATTAAAAGAATTATGATACTTTTATGCTTTTGACTTTAGCTCGACTAACAAAGTCGCATACGAGCATTAACATTATCCTCTTTTATGTCTTTTCTGTGTCTCTTGTTTATCCTTCTTATTTTGAAGCTCAAAATATAATGACTAAAAATAACAAATTAAATTATGAATTGCCATAATTAAACACTTCAAGTTACATGAGTTACATTATTAATGTCAGTTGTAATAAATAAGGAAAGGAATAAGAGGAGAGCGTCCGCTAAGAGCTTGCAAAAGAAAGGCGGATGTATTTTTTTTTTAGCAGAAAATGATTCAAAATGGTTTTTCTTTTTTTTTTTAATTTGTTATAAACTGAAATTATTAATTTTGTTGCTGACCTCGCTGTGCTAGACACTGTGTTGCCAAGACCTGGCAACAAGCTGCAAGCTAATAGTTTCTGGACGTGCGTGAATCATGGCAAGATGTTGCTGAAAGAGCACGCTGTTCATTTCGTGAAAAAAAAACATTGTCATATACTTAGCAACATTTTATTTTTGCTGCACTTATTCCATGCGGACTTCTCGCAACAGCAGCTCTGGCTTCTGCTAATGAGCGTAAAGGTTGGTGGTACCAAGCTTTACCAACTTGGCACTGTGTTCCAAACTGTGAAAGTTTGGGCAAGACTATTGTAGAATTGTAGTTTTGTGGTTGTTGCATTTCAATCGTTCGTATTGTTTTCCACCATTAGAACACATCAAGAGTCATAACTTTCTTCATTATGGATTAAAAAAGACTTCGGGTCACTTCTTAATCAACCATCATCAGCTCAATTTGTACTTAAACTCTAAAGTTGCTTAATTTTGTATTTGGACTAAAACGAAATAAATAAAAGTTAAATTATTTAGAATCTAACCCACGTACCTCAACAAATTTCAAATCAACAGACAAAGACTAAGGAGAGAATTCAGAGCTGAAAGCTGCCAATATTGTCTACTGTATATTATTTAAAAAGTTTTGTGGGCCTAAATGCCAGGATGTTTCGAGTCCTCACTAAGCTTCTTACTTAGTTTTTAGGTTAGTGGTACTCTGTTCGAAACTGCGGAAAATGTTGAGCAACATTCATTCATTTTTCATATGTTAAGTTTGACGTATACAGAATGCTACCTACCCACCCTATTTGAAGAGATTTTTTCATTAAAAGTAAGGCTCAATACTTGTAAACAAATCTCAGATGTTATTGTAAATTCTATGAGAAAAATAACGCTTCCTTTATTTCGCAGAGAAAATAAAATGTTGCAGAATACATTGCAGTATTTTTCACCAAATTAACAGAATACTACCTGCTTTAGTAAAACTTTGTCACGTTTAAGTCATGTATTTTGATGGCATTCCACGTGGAAATTCGAATAAAACATCAGGCTTCAAATGAAGTTTTGTTGCTGTAAACAAATGTGCTTTGCAACATTTTTAAATATGCACATGTATCTATGCCTGTTTACCAGCAACATATTGCAAAAACTTGACCGCATCACAAATTTACTCAAAACTCATAAAACTTAACCCCCTAATTCATAAAAATTATTACAGGCTTATAAGACTGCTATTTGACATATTTGTATGGAAAATCTGTCAAATAAGAGCTTTATGAACCTGTTATAATTTTTATGAATTAGACGGTAAATCTCTTCAAAATGTTGTAACTACAAAAACTTTCAAGAGTTTGCTTTAAAAAATTTCTGCTACATGCTGCCAAGTTTTAGCCACATCCAATAAAATTCATTTTTATCGGGTGTGTTCTAGAATCCGAATTCACTCTAAAGTGGATGATTACTTTAGCATTTTTCATGTTTTTATTCGTTTTCAATTAGACTAGCTCCAGGCATTTTTAGAAAAACTTTATTTTTCACTTAAATTCTTCTAATTAAAATAATTTAAAATTTTTAGAAAAACTTTTTTTTTTCACTTAAATTTTTCTAATTAAAATAATTTAAAATTTTTTCCAACAGCTGATAAAAAGCTGTTGTTTATGCATTTGACATTTAGATTTTTTTCGAACAGAAACTTTGAATATGTAAAAACATGTGGAATTGAGAACACCAATTTATGAATTATGGGGATTAAAAAAATTTTGCTAAATCAAAACGAGTCGGAACTTAGAACACCCCCGAATGTCAGTTTTTTCTAAAGTTATTAAAGCTAAAGGATAACTTTTTCAGGGGTCGAATAAAACCAATCACTAAAATTTGTTTTCTATTAAACAGAAATTTTAAATCTTTCACAGAAATTTTAAATCTTTTCAACTTTGACTGTTTCAACAATTTTATCTACAATTTTCCTGGGTTTTTTTTTTTTTTTATTCTCTAATTTAAAATTTCCCATGTCACTGGCACTGATGATGACACATTGAAAAAGTTTTTACATAAAACGCGAATATTTCACTGTCTTTATTTAAATGCACATGAAATGGTTTTTTTTCGCTTTTGTTTTACACCACCATTTTAATGGCATCACAAACACTACGGCATATTGATTGAAACTTTACTTGACTGGCGTTCGTTCGTTGTAGTTTAATAGAGTAGCAGTGCAAGTAATGGTATCTGTTACATTTATGTATGTATGTATAAACACATCGATTTGTCGTGCAATATGTGTGCGATTTAAAGACTGTAACAAGTATTTTTTTCTTTTCTTTTTTTTTAGTTGTTCAGAAATTGTGTGCGTTTTTTTTTTGAACCTTTCGTTAGCGGCCATTGTTTGAAAATTGAGAGTTTCTTTGAAATATGTTACTAAAAAATATAAAAAGAAAAAGAAAGAAGTCTGTATGGGATACTTTTAAACGAAGTTTATTGTTTCAGTATTTGCATAGAAATGAAAACAGGAGCAGCTTAAATAATGTTAAATGAATGGAAAAAAATGGGAAAAAAAATTTTTAAATTTCTGTGCGTAAACAGCGTCGAATTGAGTTTGATGAATTATTTTGAACACTGTCTTAAGCAGCAGTAATGTTTTCAGCCGATCTTGCAGTATATTGTGGTCCGTCCCTCTTTCTTCGAAATCATTCACTACACGATAAATAGTGAGTCTTGTTTGTTGGCACGTTGTTTCTACCAAAAATTTCTCATCATAGTAATCAATGACTGATTTTGATAAAATGCTTAAGCACGTTGATTTTAATCGTTCCCACTTGTCTTCACTTCATGTACTGTCCAATATGTGCTGTCAACACTATTGTTAAGTAAAGTAGTAAACCTTTATAAACATACATTTATAAACATAAAATCCAATGCTTAAATTTGTTAAATAACAATTTCATTCAAGAAAAAATCTATTCTTTAATACGCAGTTCAAATCTCAATTTTCCATACCTGACTGCTTGATACTGTTACTTTAATTCTTCTCTCTTCAAATCTCCACATTATTGCACATGCATACATGACTACGGAGAAGTGGGTTGAATATTTGTGCGTGTGTGAGAGAAAGAGAGTTTCATTTAAACTTGATTTGTGTGTGTGTGTGTGTGTGTGTGTATTATTTATTGTAGAAAAATGTTTTTATGCATCCTGCCTAAAGCCTAAACAAAATGTTCTGTGTCATGGTTGTTAGCCGTGTTTGTTGTTGCTGTTGGTCTCTTGTTATTAAAGTTGCAAACGTTGTTGAGAGGTTTGTGTTCTTTAAAAATTTCGACGTGGCTGGAATTGTATTTTTTTATTGATTTTCTTTTCATGTTGAAATGTTTTTAGCTAAATAAATACCAGAATATAAGTACCTGTACATATTGAACTATTTACGTGTCCTGTATATAAACAAGGTTGTATTTTGTCTAATTAACAGCGTTTCTAAATACAATAATATTAAAAAAAAAAGTCTGGAAGCATATTAAATTGAAACACTGCAATGCATTATAATAAAAATAATAAAAAATATCTGCAAAATGTAAGTTTTATACTCTAAGGCGAGCAAAATCAGAATTTCCTAAAACATCTAGGGTCTTATGCATAATAAATATTTTATTATCTTTTGCTTTTGTATTGCCTCTTTTTTGATGTATATTGTAATAAAACTTCATCTTCTTTCGTTGATCTATATATTTCGAGCCTCTCGGTTCATCTTCAGGATCTCGTTATTTTTGTTTATACTATATAAAAATATTTTGATTAATATTATAAATATTTTAGGTTTATTAAACTCTTATTTGACAAATTTGTATGGAAAATTTGTCAAATAAGAGCTTTATAAACCTAAAATAATTTTTATGAATAAGGGTACTAATGTTTTACGGGCTTATTTAAAAAAAACTGTTCAAACATGTTTTTAAATAAAATTCGATAAAACTCTATTCATAAAGAAATTGAATGGCTTTTTTAGATCAACTGTTCGGCGCTTAAAATTTTATTATTTTCTGAAAAATTTCTGTTAAAAAAAGGCCTGCTTATTTTGTAGCTGGCAGTTTCTCCACAAAAATTTCATTTCTCTTTAGCATCTAATTTTATTTTTTCTCTTCTCACATGCCACAATCAAGTTGAATTTACACCTTTTTTGTGTCGCAAAAATGGTGTTTCTCCCAAAATGTCGGTACCGTATTTGTGAGAAAGCGGGGCACTGGCACTCGCTCTCCTCGCCATATGCTCTACATTCATCTCCTGCCGCTATTCCTATGCGGCTAAAATGTGTCAGTAGTTGAGAATGACCTGCCATAACTCCCATTAATATACTTAATTCGGGCTTGCTAAGTCTTAGCAGTCCCCGTATTTTTTTTCAACCAAAATCATAATGAGTGAAGAGGCTCATTTCCACCTCAGAGGGTACATAAACAAGCTAAACTATCGCTTCTGGGGCAGCGAAAATCCACGAGTGATTACATCCGCTCAGAGTGACTGCATGGTTTACGCTGGAGAAGTTTTCGAGTCATTTTATTTTTCGAGGATGCCGTTGGTTAAATGACAACGCGCCATAGGGCCATGTTTACTGAGTTTTTTCTGCCGCAATTGAACGAATTTGGTCTGGAAGACATGTATGTAATTCCAACAGGACGGAGCAACGGCGTACACTGTGCGAGCCACAACCGATATTCTGAAACCTGTTAAAATAGCCGAGTGGGCTTTATTTTCATTATTGCGGATTAAAGAATCCGCAAAACTGTTTTTATTAAACGGCAAAATCGTAACAGTATTTAAAAACTAATACATAGTTCCACGATCAATATTTGCTACACGGTTTTTGGCCATAATTTTCTCGTTGCTTAAAACTTTCTCACGATATCTTATCTCTTTCCTTCAGCTATTTAATATTTATTATCTTATCTTGTATTTTAGTTGGCTTTTTAAAGTTTCAAGTTATCCATTTACAAACCTTTCAGCTGATTGAAAAGGCTGAGGATTTTCATTTTGATTAAAAAGTATTAAAATGTTTTTATGACTACAAATCCTTTAAGAATTGAAATACTTCAGAAATAAAACAAGTAAACATGTTTGTAGAGAGTTCGGTCATCATTAACAACCCTGACTCTCCCCTCTCAGCAGACCTCAAGAGAAAAAAAATATATATATGAAAACACTCTATTCAGCCATCAAGTTGTGGCTTTAATTATGATTTGTGGACTTAATGTACGAATGTATGTGTGTGTATGCATGTATTTTTCCACTGCTATTTGGACATGTTTTGTTTGGAATTTCAATAAAAATCGTTAAAAAAATGTTTTTTTCCGCCTTGGGTTTTCAAACACAAGAGCCAATAATAAAAAAAAATATATGTATGAAAAACGTGAGAGTTCACTGACCGACGGGAGGCAGGCAGGCACCTGAATAAAATGATTATTTATGAAATAAATTTAGTTTTGTACATAAATCTTTATATATACATATGTATATACGAACATGTATGAATGTGTGTATGCTGGTATGAAAAAACTAATTTATATATACATATGCTTATATACATACACACTTTATAAATCTGTGGCAATAAGCGAGAACCACAAAAGTCGTTTTCAATAAAATTTACTTTCTATCGTGTATCGTCTAATTAAAAAAAAAAACATGTTAAAGAAAATATGTTTTATGTGCTCAAAATAAAATTTTTCCTAGAAAAGAAATTATTATGTAAGACATTTTTTTAATGTTTAAAAGTTTTTGGAAATTTTTGTTTCAATTATCCTAAAAAAAAATCTGCCAGATATTCTCGTTATACAAATTTCTCTAAAAGGGACATGTTTTTCTTACATCTAATCCTTTTCAAATTTCAATTTATTTTGTATATTTGTTCTATAAAACATAATTTGTGGAAATTATGTTTAATTCTAGGGAAATAAAAATTTCCCTAGAGGGAAAGTTATTTTGTGGAAAGAATTTTTTTAAATTTCCAAAGTTTTTTTCTAGTTGTAGAAAGTCTCATTCTAAAAATTTCCCTAAAAGGGAAATTTTATTCTTAGGTCCAATCTTTCCAACATTTCAATATTTTTGTATACGTGCTCTGTAGGATATTTAATTTAAATAACACTTGCTTAAATTGCATGAAATAAGAATTTCCCTACAAGGGAAATTATTACATGGGATAAATTTTTAAAATTTTTAGAAGTTGCTGTATAGTTTGGCTTTAAATTAGGTAAAATAAGAAAAAAGTTTGCCCGATATCCGCGATATAGAAATTTCCCTCTAAGGGATTTCTTTTTTCTTAAGTCTAATCCTGGCGAAATTCCAATATTTTTGTGTTTTTGTTCTATAAAATCTTCAATTTGAAGAACATGGTTTTAGTTTTCTTGAAATAAAAATTTCCCTAAAAGGGAAATTATTTTGTAAGCCAATTTTTTTAATTTTGTGAAAGTTTTTGTTTAAAATAAAAAAACTCTGCTCGTTATTCTCGATATAGAAATTTCCCTCTAAGGGATTTTTTTTTCTTAGGTCCAATCCTTCCAAAATTCCAATATTTATGTGTATTTGCTCTTTAAAACCTTTAACTTGAAGAAATTAAGGATGAAATAAAAATTTCCCCAGAAGGGAAATTATTTTTTCGACATAAGTTTTCCTATTAGTTAAATATTTACTTAGTTTTAATTTTCTTGAGATTTTAGTGTTTTTGTATATTTGATTTATATATGTATATAACAATTACCTTTAACTTGAAGAAAATTGTTTCTTGATAATATTAAAACTGCTTAATTTTCTTAGCCTAGAAATTTCTCCAAACTTTTTAATACTTATTTTCAGTTTTTCGATAAAATTGATTTTAATTGATTTATTTTTATTTTTACTTTTACTTGTTTTTACTTTTAAGCTTGTTCTTTTAAGACTTTTTTACTTCGCTTCGGCGTTATACCTTAATTACCATTTTTATACATATAATTGGTAATGATTTATTTATAAACCTCCCTAAAATTATGCCACACAATATTTACACCCACATTTACAAATCATTTGCATATTTAATTGGTTTAATGAGTCAATTGTTTCGCTACAAATACATGCTCAATACGAAAGGTTGCAAGGAGTAGAGGGATCTAAAAATAAATAAAGAACTGGAAAATTAACTTTTTAAGGTGAAATTTAATTTCGGCATTTAAAGAAGAAAGAAAAAGAACAACTCAAATAAAATTTAAATTATAAAATTCCATTAAAAGTTTTTTTTATTATTTGAGCAGTTTTACTTTAACACTCTAATAAAGTTGTTTTTAACAAATAAAATTTTAGTTAAAAAAGTAAGTAGTTAAATGCAATTGAGGTAATTGGGAAATAAATAAAGTTTATTTTGCAAAAGTTTGGCTTAATTAGAGAGTGGAAAAGTTTAACTGCAGTTTTAGAGAAGAAAACAAATTATTTGTTGTTAGTTTTTTTTGCGGTTGTTTTAGGTGATGGCCAAGAGCAGAGTTTTTTGTTCTCTTCGTGGTTTAAGAAAACTTTTTAATTACCACACATTTCTTTCTTCTGGTTCAAAATCACCTGCTTCATGACTCTTTAACGAATATTCATATTCAATATGTCTGTATGGATGTGCAGTATTATTGTGCGACTGACTAGAATGTTGAGCATTGTCAGCATTATTATAGTTTATATTGCAAAACCCTGACCTACATGGAAGAATATGGGAAAAAACGGAAATTTACAATGGCCTACATTGTAAGCAACGAATGTACAAGAACATGTGGCATTAACAGCAATAAAAATAGAAAAAAAAATTGCACATTTTTGTTGGCGCAAAAATAAATTAAATTTAAACTAAAAGTTAATCTCCCCCCCCCCCAACAAATACAAAAAAAAAATCTGGAAAAGAAAACAGAAAAGTTTTAACAAACTATTAAAGCAAAAGAGGCAATAACTTGTTTGTTTGTGGAAGGCAATACAAAAAGAAAAAAAAAAACAAAAACAAAAATTGTTCAATTATATAAATTTGTCCTTACAAAGTGCTGTTTCAAGGGTTTTTCATATTTATGTTTTCAAATAAAATATGTACATATGTAAATCACAAATTTAGTGCGCTGTGGGTGCTGCGGTGGAAGAGGGGTGGTGCATTTTATCTTCATGATTACAATTGTCAATAATTTTATCGGACTTTCTAGTCCGATTTTTAGGTTATAAAGACCTATCTACTGTTTTCTAGTCACTCCTTCAGCCATCTATATGCCGCCAACATTTCGTAGATGTCACTGAACTCATCACAGGACTTGAGAAACTGTGAGAGTACTAAATAAATAATAATGTGATACAATTTAATTTGCATTGTTTTCCAACAAAAATATGCCCAGCCAAATATAGCACTCTATATTCGGCTGGGCCGAATCTGAAATGCCCTTCACAACAGTCACGTTCACATGTGTGTGTATTGAAAATTTCCATTGCACACCTTTAAATGACTTTCTTTTATCACCAGCTTTAGCCTTTAGCACCGAAAGTTCTCTCAGTTTTCTTACAAAACAATTTGCTTCATAAATCGGTTTGAGGAGCTACATATCTCTCCTATATACACACACATGTATGTGCATGAGCATCGGCTATTTATAACATATCCAGTTATTTTTTTAATTTTTTTGGCGCCTAAAATTATCTAACTCCACTTCACACGCTCCACTTAACTACTATTCGTGCCTAATTTGTTGAAAACAAGATTGCAAATGATTTGAAATCACTTTACGATTTCCAAACGCCTTATCGTTTTGAAATCACAAAAACCCTTTTAAACCCTTTTTACGTTTTGACTTAATTTTGTGTGATTAAAATGTTATTAAAAAAAAAAAACTGTTTCTTTCCTTGCGGCAAAAACTAATTTCTATTTCCTTTTTCTCATTGGATTTATGTTGAGGCAAATTATTTTTTTTTTCTTGTGCTCTGAAGGAGGAACATTATTCGCATTGTAATGAACAAATGTTATTAATAAGTATACAAAATAAGAAAATCCAAGAACAAGTGGGAGCAAAATAAATGGTTGTAGTCTTCATTCTTTAATGGTTTTCATAGTGGTCTGTATAAATTCGCAGAATCGCAAATAAAGTCATTCTCTCAAATATTATTTCCATTACGTGTAAAATGTTCCTGCAAAAGTGAAGCATATTTTCGGGGAGAGAATTTCCCAGGAAATATTTTTGTATACGTTTTATAAACAAAAGTATTAATAAAATGAGAGGCAGTTTATTTGCAAAAGTTTTTCGAAAAAGTCCTTAATATTTATGCTGGTTTAGTTTGCATTTTGAGTTAATTTTGTCTTTTTCCGATGAAAGCTTTGTTGTTAAAGAAAGATTTTATGAAGTATACTTTTATAAGTATTTCATTAAGTGCTTAAGAAGCTTAAAATATCACAAAAAGAAAAAAAAAACACTAACAATATGTTTCTTTTTTCTTTCTTTCAAGGTTAAATAAAACAAAACTCAGCAACTGCTAAATGCGGAGGAGGAAATATGTACTTAAGAGTAATAAAAAGCATTTCTTATGAAACAAATTTCAATTTTATAAAGCGGCCTTAAATGACAAACTTTAATGCAAAAAAAAAAAATAAGTTTGAAGACAAAGTAGTAAAGTAAAGATAAAGCAAGAAAAATAAATTAAGGAAAGAAAAGATTGCAAAAAGCTGTCAAACGTATAAAATGAAGTGGGCCTAAGATCACTTTGAAAGTTTCAATTTCATAAGAAGTGCACCAAATGGAAACAATTTTATATATTTTTGTGAAATTGACTGAGAAATTACTACAGTAGATCATTAATGTTGGTTTCAGATCACAGCTCGAAAGTTGTTGATAAAATAAAAATTATTCGAACTTGGTTGGGGAAACCAAATATAAATAAGCAGATATGCCGCCCTATTCTGGGTCTCGTTATAATTAGAGCTATCGCTAAAAATCTCTAGAGCGATTTTTTTTTATCGATCAAGCCAAGTGATTTGTATATTAGCAGTCGTATTGTGTAACTTGCTAAAATTAGAGCCATCGCTAAAACTCTCTAAGCTTAACCAGGTGATTTTTAGCGACGACTGAACTTGTGCGATGCGAAATTGTAAGGGTGAAAATTTAATTTTACCACCGTCGCTAAACTTTTAATTTTCTGTTCGAAGAAAGTCAACTTGTTAGCAACAAAAAATTTTTTTAACAAAATTAAGTCGGCGCTAAATAGAAATTTTCATCCACACAGTTTATGCTCGTCATCGCTAAAAATCGCTTAGAGAATTTTAGCGATTGCTCTAGTTTTAGGGAGTTACAGAATACTGCTGCTGTTCTACATATAACTTTGCTTGAAGTCACGTGAGTTTTAAAGACAAAATGCATCAAAGACCTGCCTTTATGCTGCTCCTTTGTGACTTTTTTTAAATGTTATTCAAGATCTTATTTTTAATGTAGAATTTTGTAATGCTCAAACTACAACCAATTTGGGTTTTAGAAATCGTGTGATTCGAAATACCACGACCTGGGCTTCCTTAAAACATTCAATGGATTTTAAATTTGGAAATATTTTAGAAAATACTCGTATGATCAAAACAAAATTCAAAATTTTTTTCCATTTTTGTGCTTTTTCTTCTAATATTTTAGTTGAAAAACTAATTTTTTCTTATTCAAATATAAACTTAATTGTTTGTTTGCTTTAAGAGCCAATTGAAAGACAGAAAACATTTGTAAGGTCTATTTTTGGACCGAAATTAATACAAATTTTTCTTCTTCTTGTTTTTAAATGCGTTTTATCACAAGTAAATTAAACCTTTGCCTGAGCTATAGACAGAAAATTTGTTAAAGTTACAACTAAAATTCGTAATTTTTTTGTCCTAAAAGAACGTGACCACTACTTTTATGTTGAGCTTTGTTTTCGAGAAATATCTGCAGATAAGCAACTAAAAATGCATATAAACTGAATATAAAAACAAATAACAATAAGAAGAAAAAGTATTAAAGTTCGCAAGAGCATATTTTAAGGTTATGTTTGCTCAACGAGTACTTGCAAAATTTAGAGCAAATTTGTATTTGTCCGGCCAAACATGAAATGCTTGCAGGCTCAAATACTTGTTTGCTGTAAATTTTGTATTTGCTCGTTGAGCAAATATAACCTCAAAATATGATCTTGCAAAAGGTGTTCCGTATGCCACAAGCAATGGCTTAATGTACTTGTTATTAAATGCATTTTAAAATTGAAATAAGAAAAATTAGGATTTCAAAATATCACAAAAATTACTTCAAAGTTTCTGGAGGGCCATAAAATGGAAAAAAGTAAAGTGATTCTTATAATCATATTACAAGAAAATTTTCTTTACAGAAAACCCACTATTTTTTTTTTTTTAATTGAAACCTTCAAATGAAAAAAAATTGCTGACAAAAGTGTAATGAAAATTTCAAAGTGAAATACTAGAAAACAAAAATTTTTTATACAAAAAACTAAAAGAAAAATCCTGTCGCCGTTGTCAACAATACAGCGACAAAGTGAATTTATTCCAGCATACCATGTCCTCGATATCGGCGCAAGGCGTGGTCGAACGTGCCTCCGCTGAACTCTCTAAGCGTATAAATGGCCTCGGCTTGCGTTCGAAACATCATCATGGCAACAACAGCAGCAACAACAGCAGTAACAACAGCAGCTCCAACAGTGCAAACAATTCGGCAGGAGGTGGCGGCGGAGGCTCGTCATCCTCTTCCTCCTCAAACAGTTCCAGCTCAACGAACTCAACGTCCTCGTCTTCTTCGTCTACATCCTCTTCGACTGGCAAAACATCTGTAATGGAGCGTGTTACAAATGCACTGTGTGGCGGCAATTCATCCTCGTCCTCCTCATCCTCCTCGAACAACTCAAACAACTCAAACTCTAATTCCAATACAACAAATTCCAATCTTTCGAATAGCAACAATACAAGTACAAGTTTAATAGCCGCCACCACGCCCGACAAACCCTCACGAGCTGGCACGCTTAGCAACACGCAAACACTAACTAGCTCGCAGCAACTGCAACAAACTTTAATCAGTAATACCACCACAATGCAACAGCAACAACAACAGCAGCAGCAGCAACAACATACTTCAGTTACCGTCTCCAGCTATCAAATGATGCAGAAAAGCCAACAGCATCATCAACAGTATTTAAGCTCTCAAATAGCGAATTCTACACTCATTAATTCGAATCTCATGAACTCATCACCCTCAGCCCCACCAGCAGTACCAGGCATTCCATTGGGTGCTCCGCCTGCACCCACAGTGACTTCAATTGCCAAGCAAATGAATATCACCATACCCGGGTCTCCCCAGTTCACCACCATGGGCATGGCAGCAGCTCAAAAAGCCCAAACAGTCACGCCCCTACAAATGCGCAAACAATTGCCCAATCCCCACATGCATCACCCTTATGCGGGCGTCGGCGGTGCCTCGGCGGCCACTCAACTGGCCCAGGCGGTTACACAATCATCCCTCATTCTACCCAAGCTACCGCCACCTATAAACAGCATAGATGTGCTCATGATGGACGATCGTTTCTTGAATAAATTCTTTTTGTACTTCTCCTCCTACGAACGGCGTGTTTTGGCTCAAGTGTGTACAAAATGGCGCGATGTCTTATATCGTAGTCCACGCTATTGGTCCGGCCTGGTGCCGACACTGCAGTGTCGAGAACTGAGACAAATGACTGCCTCTGATCGCGTGAAATTATTCAATACTCTAATAAGACGTGGGTTTCATGCTTTGGCCCTGGTGGGTGCGAACGATGATGATGCCTACGACGTGGTGCATTCGTTTACTTTGGCCTCCAAACATATACATTCACTTTCGCTGAGATGCTCTTCGATTTCGGATCGGGGACTGGAGGCATTACTGGATCATTTGCAGGTGAGTTTTACCCTAAAATTAATTAATTTGCCCAACTATGTCGCTTGCTGTATGATGGTATATTCCCGGCTAGGTGTTTGTCTCACATGTCGAATTGCCTGCCTCATTTCTCTAACGAATTCGCACCCATGTCACATGCAAATTTTTAGGGGAAAGAATTTGGTTTTAGTGAGGCGGCCTTAAAATATGCCACACTTTTTGCCACGAAGCCTTCAAATGAAAGCATGCTAATTAAATTTTAATGAAATGCAATTGTTGAAGTGTTTTTTTATTCAAGCACGCAACTTTTAATGAATTTAAAATAAAATGCAAATACCACTCGTATGTTTTTTTGTCACTGCAGTATTGCACACGAATCAATAGTTATGGTTATAATTTAATAAAAAAAAAAAAAAAAAAATTGCACTAAAAATGAATTCCCCAAAATTATGCGTCACACACAATTGTGGCCAAATATATCATTAAAGGATTAATATTATACTAACAGCTTATGGAAAATTAATTTTAATGGTGCGTCGAGGTAACAAAATTTGCGCTTAATGGAATAATTATTTATTTATTTTTCCTAATTGAAACTGCAATAATTCACAGAATTTAATAAGCAGAATAATAGAAAGGATGAAAGCACAAAATTCAGGTTTTTGATGTACGAAAATGTTTTTTATTTCCTACATTTTTAAACAACATCTTATTTCCTTTAAAAATTTATTGAGTTAACTAAAAAATTTTAAGTTTGAGCCATGTTCCAAAATTCGCAATTAATTTCGAACATATTAATAAGGCTGGAAAATCGATAATATTAAGGAAAATTTGATTTTATTCAAAAACTTGAGATTAGTTTTTGGTTTGGGTCATGTTCGAAAATTCGAACTTAATTTCGAAAATTCAAATAAGGCTGGGAAATCGATATTTTTTAAGAAAAGTTGATCTTAAATTATTCAAATTGCTATTTTGGCTTTGAACAATGTTCGAAAAATCGAAATTAGTTTCGAAATTTCGAGAAATCAATGCTGTACAAGAGAAGTTCGTTTTTAATCATATCTGACATTTTAATGTGGTTATTCATTGAACTTTGATTTCCGAAAAATAATTGAAAATTCACCACCAAAAAAAAAAAAAATTAAAAATTTTGACTGAAAATATGCAAGAAGTCAATTGAAAGTTTCTTTTTCGAATCACTGGGGCCTTCAACTCGAAATGGCAACCTTTAACAAATGCGGGTTTTCTAATTGAAATTTCTGTGATAATATATTTTAAATCACTTAGGGCTCTTGTTTGAAAAGTCGAAGTCGGTTTCAAAAATTGAAACAAGGCTACAGAAATTAATCGGGGTCAGATTTGTTCGCTGGTTCTCGTAAATACATTTGAAACAAAAGCAAAATTTTGTTTTTGCCCGAAATATGGAATAAATAACTTATGGAAATGAACGAACCGGTTTGACAGTTGCTGCCGTTGTTCTAAAACGTACATAACTTTTGTGTGGTGTATTTGTGTTGAGAACAAAAACAAAAACAAATTTCTTATTTTGTTATTGTTTTGAATATAAATTATAGAATAAAATTTTGTCTTGATGACACTGGCTTTGTCTGTGAAAATGAGATGAAATTTTCAGGTTAAAACTAATTTTCGGAAAGTCTTAAAAAAATATAATCTCAAAGAAATAGTTATATTATAGTTTCAATCAATTTGTTCGCCTTCGCAAAAGTTTTTTTTTTACTTTCCCATTTTTTCCATTATTTTCACTTTTTATTAGTATTTGTTTCTAAACAACTAATTTTGGAGCAGTCTTAGTAAAGTTTTTTCCTCTTATTTCTCAATTGCTGTTCATGATGTTGCTGCTTTTTGAATTAAAAAAAAAAGAATTATCTCAAATTAAAAGCTAAGTTTTCGTCTTAGCAAATCTTCTACAATAATAAATTCTTATTGCAAAATTTGTTTAATTGCTGTCAGAAACGTGCCCTAAAGATATTTGAAAATTATTTCAAAGAAAGCTAACAATTTCTTATTATATTTATTACATAAAACCATTCAGACATTATTTGATCAGTGTGTATTAAATAAATAAAATTATTTGCAGTTGCTTGGATTACAAAGGCCTGCCTAAAAATATGCTATGAAATATTTTGTAATAGAAAATGTTTTTATCTTAAGCCACAATGACAATTTGTTTTTATTTCTTGCAAAGAATTTCATTGTCGCTCAAATTCAAACGAAATGTGTTCATACCTTAGAAAAGACGAATTTTAGTATTATAATTGTTCCCCAAAGTGGACTTTTAATTTAAATTCGAAATATATTGGCCGAAAGGTAAAAGACTTTAACCTTGTTCTGTTTTTTGCTTTAGCCTTTGGGGGCCTTAAATGCAAAAGAACACAGCTTAAAATGAAACTACAGTATGTGTGTACTTGGAAATACTCAAATACGTATAGTTTGCTTGCAGCCTACAAGCAGGCAACATAATTTCGTTTAACAAAATTTCTTCAAGGCTAAAATTAAAACTGAATAAAAACAATAAACGATGGTAATGGGAATTTTTCCCCAACTACTGATTACGTTAAGCAGTCAACTTTCATTTCGAAATTAACTAGAAACAGCGTTTTTTTTTTTTTTTAATTTGTAATATACTTTTAACAATTCGGGTAATTAATATTAATTAATAGATTATTGAAAATCAATTAATTTTAATTTTCTGCCAAAGTTATTTTTCTGGTTGCAATTTTTCATGTGTTGAATTTTAGTTGGCCAAAAAAGCAGACAATCTTTAATACTCTTCATGCAAAATATTGCATTTATCTTACTTTGTGTCTTGTAAATTTTCAAATGTGGATGGCTGCCAAGAAAAACAATTTTTTAACTGAAATATTACTGTGACAATTGACTGAATTACCCCAGTTGCAAATAATGAATAGCAAATGGCTTTGAAGCTGTTTAAATTGCCTGAAAGTAGGCTGCTAACAAACACACAGCAAATGTTTAAAACTAGAACAAATTAAAACTTTTTATAGTTTTTAAGTAGAAACTTTAACACTGATTTTATATTTATTAGAAAAAAAAAAACAATTTCGGTTGGCCTAAACGTATGCTATAAGAAGTGTATTAGAATTAATTAATTGGCTTGTCATTAATCTTCTTGGCTTGGCAAACTTTTTGTAAACTTCCTGGTTAAAATCTCATTTAAAAGTTATTTAACTTGTCATAGAAGAAGGCACATCGCTTGATTGATGCCTGCAAAGTATGCTGTAGAATATTTATATTGACTAAATCAGCAAGAAAGAAAAAAAAACTTTTCCAAATAATTTATCAAACAGCTATTGAGAGAAAAACATCATTATTGCTTTGTCATTTTTTTCTTCTTCATGCTCTTATAAACTCATGCATTCCAAAACTTACAGCAAAGAGGATATTTTAGATTTTTAGAGTGATACACAAATCCTAAAAATGGTTTAACACACGGAAGCCAAATAGTGCTGCTGATGTACATATTTTATTAGAAATATTCAAACAAACATTTTCTGATGCTCATTTTGTTCATGAGAATTTTGGAATAAGTAATTGGGTTTTAAACTTTTTTTTTAAGTTTACCCTAGTCTATATGTCGGCGGCATATAGACAGCTGAAAAGGACACAAAAGATTAATAGAGTCTATTTTTAGATCTAAAATAATACATTTCATTTAGATTTAGATCTAAAATAATACATTTCAATAAATAGTTAAGTTGATTTTTGCACTAACCGAATTTCCCAGTTCCGGTACGATGCGCGTGCACAAAAAAAAAAAAAAAATTTTCATTTTTGAACTAACCTAATTTTTTCTATGAGTGTACTACTAGGCATCAAGTTTTTTCCTCAAACCTACTATTTCTTATTTTCAACAAATCCATTTGTATTTGTTTTTTAAATATCTAAATGTTTATGACATTGATGTTTTTCAAAACATCCTTATAACATGCTTTAGATTTTTTGTTTACAGCTTAAAAGTATGCTATGAAACATGTACAAGCACTGTGTCATACTTTTAAAACATTTATAGCATATTTTAAGGATAAAAAACTTGCCGATACGTGAAAAATGTTTAAATTAAGGCAAAATCTGGTGCTTAAAAATTTTATTTTATTGACGTTTTTTAAAGCATTTTCATACTGCCAAGTACATATGTATATTTTTGTGTGTCACACACATTTCTTTCAATGTGTTCTCGCCGCCAAGTGAATAGTTTTCTGCGTACATATCGTTCGCAATGTTGTTTTTAAGCTGACATGAATGTGCACGTTTTATTGTTTAGTGCGACATTGACATTTCGGTTGGTGGCTGTGTTCCGCTTTCATCGCATTCGCATAGGCCTCGTTATCATCTACTTTATTTGTTCTCGTTAGCTAAATGGCTTTTTTCTAGTTTTCCCCATCATTTGTACTTGTGTTGGGAAATAGAATGGTTATTAGAGCAGTGGTTGTCAATGAATGCTGCCTGTAAGTAAGTAATTATTTGACAAATTGTTAAATATGGTGTTTTTAGTTGCTGTTTTGCTTTTGTCGTTATAGTTGAAGTTTAAATGTCATGTCATAGATTAAATGTGCGACACTTTAATATTTATCGGCAATTAGCTAAAAGGAAATGTGTGGTATAACTTAAGGAGCTTAAAGCTCTGCTTGCTAGCAGGGAAATTTTAATGACACACTACTGGGAAAGAAATGTTTTATGAGAAGTGTGAATTTCTTATATTTCTACTAAATAAAATAAAACAGAAAAAAGTGCAACATTTGTTCCCCTAGCAGATACTTATTGCATTGTCTAAACAGTAAACATTTAAGTAAATTTTCTTCGAGTAACTGAATAAATTGGGCATGTTCTGCATGTGCTTTTAAATCATGTGATTTCTAAGCTCAAAATGAGCCTTACTTCTGAAGAGTTTGTTTTTCCAAAAAAAAGGTTCCCAATCTTCTCCAGAAATTTCATATTTTCAAAATAGAGTCTTTTTAAAATTCATTTTATTCCATTTCCAAGATTATTTCAGATATGACACCCAACAGGAGTCTTAGAGGACCCTTCAGGCCACCATTTGTATATGGTGTGTAGTGCGCTTCTGCAAAAATTAAAAAAAAAATTTATATTTTTCCAAATTAGTTTTTTGTTATTTCCAACACAAATTTAGATGTTCGATGTGATCAGTTGGCATAGTGCAACTTCCAAGCTGTTATTTGCGCTATGATTTTGACAAGATCATATTTCTCCGGGATATGTATAATGCTTTTAGAAAACTAAGATCAAATTTGCGGCCACCTACCGTGGAGTTATTAACAGTGCTGTGTTAACTTCAAAATTTGTCATTGCTAAAATATTTGGGATTTAAATTCGAATTTATCTTCACACTTATTAAGAAATTTTGTCATTTCTTTTTATTTATTTTGTCATTTTATTGGCATGACTCAACACACATCTGAAAATCACTTTGCTTAAAATCCCTGACTTTATGCTGATCGCTTGTGATGTTTCTAAGACTAAGTCGTTCAAAATGCTACTCAAGACTTTAACTATAGTAAAACTTGTTATCTTGCTTATTTTATTTTTTGAAATCACTTGATTTAAAAGCCAGGCAATTTGCAGATATCTTTAAATTAAATTTCAAATCCATTTTTATGAATATACGCCTTAAAGTATACTTTTATTTTGTACTTTTGAGCACTGTGTGTTTCTTAATTTCAATTCAAATGCAGCCATAAATATTTGCGGCATTTCTACCATTTATATACAATTTTTCAATATTTTATTATTTATAGTGTGGCATACCTTAAGGTGGTCTTGTGTAATTACTTTTTAAAAGCATACTTTTAGTTGTAGTACAAAAACAAACCAACCAAGCAATCTCCGGCCAACAGATTGTATTTAAGCAGTTTCTTTGAAAATATCTTAACACAATTTTATGTTTATCTGCCACTTTTGGCAAAATTGCTTCATACATTTTGTTGCATTGAAAATTCTTTTTAATATTTTACTTACCATCTTTTCTTTGTTTGAGTGAATGACTGAACGAACTGAACTGCTTAAAAATGTCAGGCACGTTTTGAAAGTTTACCAAAATAAATGCAAACGAACCAAAAGAACACGACTGTATATTTTGTAATAATGAAGTGTTTTGCTTGTTTGCTTGCCTGCTTTTCGAAGCTCCTTGACCCCAATAATTATGCAACGTTTTTCTTTTCGCTTGTTGTTGTTGCTGTGGCTGTCGCTTACAAGACTGCTGCACAATTTCACACATGACTTTTTCTTTTTTGTTGAGTAGTGTCTTAGTGTGTTTTGCATAAAATAAGAAATCCTGGTGAAAACGTAACACCAACAAATTTTATGCACTCACACATGGCAAATGTATGTATTGCAATTTGCCTGGTGTCAGTGAAAGAACGTATAGTATCAAAGAAAATTCAGCAAAAACTTTATTCGTTAAGAACATTTTATGAGAAATATTATTTTAATGGATTTTAACCCAAATTAACAAACATTATTTGAATAATCGGAGCCGCACAATGCCGTGTCAATAAGGCTAGTATTAATATATGTATGTATATACCAACACCAATACGAACACGCACATCCCTGCACACATACATACGTTTTTAAAATATGTACACTTTCTGTGACAAAGAACCAGGTAAAAAAGAAAAAAATTTAAAAGCAAAATGTTGAAAAGACATAAAACAGATTCTCTAGAGATGACAACAGACAAAACCACATTTCGTTTTTATATCACTTACAGAGAATGAGTTTTTTTCTGTTCTTGTTCTTGCTTTATTTTTAAACGAATCATTTTAAATGTTTTCTTTAATATTTCTTTAACAAGAAATTTGTGGTCAATGAGCTGTAAATTGTCACAGAAGAGTCGGTCTGATTGTGAAAGAGTGTTTGTGCGTTTGCCAAACCAGCCAATTAAAAAATTGTGTTAATTTGAAAAGGGTTGCCATGAGAGTGAGTGCAATGACATCACTGTTACAGCAAATTGATTTATTTATTTATTTTTTATTTTTTTTGCTTCTCTTAAGGCCAAACTAAATGTTGTCGTCTGCTTGGAAAACTCTTACACAGACATGAAAGAAAATCTTTCGGAATTTTCAATTAAAACATTTTTTATACCTTCAATAATACGTTCACAAAAAAAATAATAAATTAATTTATGGGCATAAGCGAAAAAAAAAAATAATGTTTACAATAAACGTATTCGCACGATAAAATGAGAAGCAAACTAGAATACGGATATGAATAATTGTCGAAGTATGACTGGTTCGAGTAATCGAATAGACTAAACAATCGAATAAATTATTCGAATAATCGATTACATTATTCGAGTAATCAAATGAGTTATTCGAATAATCGAGAAAAAAAAGTTCGATAAATTACATAAATTAGTTAAACAATAATTTTAACTTTATAGTCGAACTAATTTAGGCCCAAAAATAGACTTTGCAAATATTTCCTGTATTTTTCAGCCGACATTTCGTTGATGCCAATCAACTCATTATGAGAATTATCGAATAAATAGTTAAGTTTCAAATATTCTCTTAAGAATTTTTCGAGTCTACTGATGAACGGATTGGCATCAACGATAAAGGCAGAAAACATTTGTAAGGTCTACATTTCGATTGGGTCTCAAAGCAAATAACTAATTATTTAATTTTTTTATGGTCGAACTATATAATTTACAATTGTTAATAATCAAAAATGAACTTAACTTTTTATTTGCTATAAGAGCCAATTCAAGTGTATTATTTTAGGCCTAAATATAGTTTTCTGTATTGAAAATTGGTTTGAATATTTCCGATCCTCATCTTGTCCACGGGAATTATGGAGTAAGTAGTTGGGTTTCAAACATGCTTCCAAGATTTTTGAAACCTATCTACTTATTCCATAATTCCTGTAGACACTTTTGAGAGTCGGAAATGTTCAAAAAAAATTTTTAATACGGAAAACTATTTTTAGACCTAAAATAATAAATTCTTAATAATTTATTTTTTTGTGATTTTTTGTGATAAAACTGAAGTGATCAACGTTTCTAAATAAGACAAGAAAAGTAACGTTGAAGACCTACTGGCAGGAGTGATCAAACGAATTATTTACGATTAATCGAATAAATATTCGAACATAATTTTGCAACTAGCTTAATTTTCAATTAACGATTATTCGAATAATTTCTTTATCAATTATTTATTTATTAATTAGTTTAATCTTATGAATAACTTCTAAGATTAAAGGAGTTGTTCAGAGCACTAGCTACTAAGACTATGGGCTTCTTTCATTAATTAATTGCATACTCTTCTCTAGAATAGTCGTCATTCAAGTGTGTTTTACTTTGATTTTCATGTCACACATAATAAATATACTTCTAGCGAAGCGCCGAAAATATTTTGCGGTCATATGTACATATAAATTACATATTATGATTAATTAAATTGTAAATTTGTTGAAAAAAAAAAACAGAATTTAAAATAGTTTAGTGGTTTTTGTAAAACGTTTTTCTCCCCGCCCCCAGTTTATTGACCGTTAATATATGTACATACATATGTACATTTATGACAAACAATAAGATACTATCTTATTTTAATTTCCATTTTCCACTTAATTTAATTTACAATATTTCTTGAGAAGAAATGTGTGTGTGTGTGTGTGTGTGTGTTTATGTTTTCATTTAATTAAGTTATACTATATGCGACAGTTTTGCAAAGAATTTCATTTCATTTGCAGCAGCTTTTTTTTCTCTTGCTCTTCACTTTCTTTGACATTTTTCACACATCCACAAAGTTTAAAAATTATTTGAAATATTTTTTGCACCCCACTTTACACCCACCCACCTTTGAAAGAAAAGCAACAGCAACAGCAACAACAAGAAATAACGGCAACATCAAGAAACTCTCCCACTCATTTATACACTCTCACTCTCAGTTGTTTGAGAAAAATTAAAAATGAAAGCAGAAAATTATGACTGAATTTCACTACACATTTCAACATTAAATTATTTTTAATTTTTATGCAAATAATTTGTAGTTTTATGAAGATTGTTTTTGTTGTTGTTGTATTTTTTGTGAAATTTTGTGTAAATTATGGCACACTTTCAGCACATCATCATTTGGTTTTCGTATTTGCATTTGTGTGTGAGCGTGTTTACACTACAATAAGAACTCAACAACAGCAAGATGGATGGATGGATGGATGACGAATTTCAGGCAATAAACCCATAAACATTTTCGTTGCCAGTTGGTGTTTCTAGGGATTTTTTTTTTAAATGAAATTAAAAATTTCAAAATTAAATATTTTTTTGCACTATTAAGTATATTTTTAAGCAATCTACTAAATAGCATTTTATTCGATTGAGTGAAAAGAGTTAAGTGAAGCCTGCTCACAAACATTTTTTTAGTTTATTATTATTATTGTTATTTTTTTTCATTATTCTATGATTTTTTAAGACAACCTTTTGAATGCCTTAGTTGTGTGAAGAAAAATTAATTTTTTTCGAATTATGGTGTAGTATGGCATTATTCACTTTTTTGTTTGTTTTGGCTCTCCAGAGCGAGTAATTTATTGTAGCTGATGATTCCAGGTTCGTTGAATTCGTCAAATATCTTTGAAGCTTATCTTCTTCGTCATACTTCAGCAACGCTTTGAGTTCTTTTGTGAGTCTATTGAGGAGAGTTTTATCCTTGGTTGCCCTTGTAGTTTACCATAAGTTTTAAGTTATTTTATGAGTCTATTGAGGAGAGAGTTGATTGCCCTTGTAGTTTGCTTCGTTTTGTTGATTTCGCTTTTATATGAAAAAGAATACTGTTTATTTATGTGTTGTGTATGTTCTGAATGAAGTCGAATCACTAGCAACGTGTTTCATTCAAGGAAGCTCTTCAGTTTTTAGCGATACATTTGCTTCAAGTTATATCTCTAGGATTTCGCTGAACCAATTTCGAGTCGAAAGCAGTACATCAGTTGTACTGATACTAATACTCTTGGTGAGAGAAATGTCCTCAAACTCTGGTCTTTTGTCAGCGAGTGTTGGCCAATAAGTAACTAATTATTGCTAATTTAATAATATTTATTCAAATATTATTCAATTAGCCGTGATACACTATCCTACGCAATCGTGCAATTCATTCACTGAAAACTTATATGTATATAAATCTCATAGAATTCTGTTCTTCTTTAAAAAAAATCGCATCGAAACGGCCACACTATTATACTTTTGTAAACAACTTTGAAAAGGCAACTCTGATCGCATAGCATATTGGACCGACTTGTCAAAAAGTCTTTCACACACATACACTTTTAGCCCAGACGTTTTGGACACACATGTAATTTTTCACAGATCGTACGATTCAGTAGCATAGTGAATTACGGCCTTAAGCAATGCTATATTAAAAAAAATGTATTTTTTCGTATAACTGAATAATGGCATGAATAACGTTTTGTCTCTCCAACCAAATACATATTTTTAGATCCATCTTAGTTCTCAGCATAGTTAAGTTTTTCTGTGTTTGCTGGGTTATACATGTGTTTGTTTTTGTATTCAGTCAGAATTGTTACAAAAGTTGCTCTGCGTGTGTATGGATATAAACCAGAAAATTCATAAATAATAACGATGTTTTATAGAATACATTGACCACACACGAGAAAAGAAGAAAAATCAATTTTGTATAAATTTAAAGCAAATATAATCAAGTGGTCTATGGACGGTTTAACACGAACCGCAATTGACTTTTTGACTCTTGCCATTTATATATGTATATAAAGTTTGATTTAAAAGACCTTTTAGGGGGCCTTAAAGATCGTGTGCTGCAGGTATGGAAGAGGAAAAATGCTCTGCTAAGCTGAGCAAAAGAGTTTTAATTCTATATTTGATTTTCTAAAGTCGGTGACGTATAAGAATAATTCACAGACCTCAGCGGCCCTCCAAGGTGGCATAATTTCAAATAAAAATTATCTCAATTATACCCAACACACTTTGTTTATATTGAATTAAAAAAAAAGAAGTACAAAACGCTTAATGAAAAACTTTCCATGTGATAAACGTCCAGCTATTAAATTGTCAATCAAATGGGGAAAGAAAAAATCCCATGAAAGAATAAATCTTCTTTGGAGCCCTGAAACTCAAGAGCTAATAATGTATGTATATTAATGCTAATAACAAGAACATCTTGTAGTGACAGCTGAGTTTTTTTTTAGAACTTTTTCAATCACTTTTTCAAACCAATTTGTGCTTAAGACAAGACAACGTCTCCTTGTAAAGGCAACATCATCCTGGAATTTAACACGATAACGACTTTCTAACTGACAATTGACATGACAACTGGATTTCTATTAAAATTCATTGCCTTAATGTTGTACAGAAAACGAGCAACAAATTAGACTGTATAAAATTAAAATAGACCTTCTTTCAAGAAATATTTGATTGAAGTCTGAAAAAAGCAGCAACTAAAAAAGAAATTGATGTTGCCATAATTCACGTTTGGATAATTAGATAAATTTTGATTTGAATTTGTGGAGTGAGTTTCAGCTTTCTAATAATCACTGAGAATAATTTAGGCTTGCAAGCGTTAAAGTAATTAAGTTAAGATTTTCTCTTTGATAGCAAATAAAAACTCCTAAAAATAGACTTTGAATTTATTAAGAAAAATTTGCTTAAAAGTATGCTTTATATTTTGTGGTTTTAGAAGAAGCTAAAATTGAAGAGCTAAGGCAAACTCAGAGGAATTTCCCAACTACGGTCTCAATTTTGTAACTCTTAAGGCAACGCCAGAATTTATAGGCATATCAAAAACAAAGTTTTTCTCTCTATAATTGTTAATTGTTCAATTTATTTCCTCCGAAATGGGGAAGATTTTTTTTTCTTTTTTGATGAACTTGTAGTGATCAATATTTTTAAAGAAGACAAAGAAAGTAAAATTGAAGACTTACAGGCTGGGGTATACGCCATGGCTGTTTCACATCCACCATGATGATCATCAGCACCCGGCTTCGAACCCAGCCCATGACTAATTGTATACTGTTTTTAAGCAGCAGTGCTTAGACATCCATCACCTGAGCTCTACATTACTGACTGTCTTTATTTAAACTTATTGATCAGCTTTCCATTTCATTACTGTGTGTGTTCCGTTGATTGTCATATACAAGGTGGGCCGAAAGAAATCATCCTTCCAACTCCTTTCACGAAAACCTTCACAAAACCAATGGACAAAGAGGAGTGATGTTTCCGAAGTAATTTTGATCTCAAAAGAATTTCAATTAATGAAATTAAAAGACAGAGATAAGGACACATATACAAGATGGGCCAAAAGAAATCGTCCTATTGGAAGTTGCTCTTACTTTTGCAAATGGCGGCCAATGTCAAATCTGTTTTTACATTTGTGAACTAGACAACTGTAAAATACAAGCGAACCAGCCATGACGAAGCAGATGATTTTTCGAACAAAATCATAATGAGCGGCCCCTGAACTAGCAAAACTATGCACTAGGAGCCATTACACCCACTCAAAGTGACTGTATGGTGCGCCGCTGTTCACGCTGGAGGAGTCATCGGTACAGTTTTTTTTTTCGAGGACGTGCTATGTGCTATAGGGCCATGTTAAGCGAGTTTTTTCTTCCGCAATTGAACGAATTAGGTCTGGAGGACATGTGGTTCCAACAGGACGCAGCAACGACACACACACTGCGCCAGCCACAACCGATATTCTGAAAGCCAAACAGCATTGGATGACTTCTTTGGGTCCACCTGTTGTCTTATATTTTCTCATCATCGTCCTATTGATTTTAGTGCCGTGCCCAGCCAATAACTCTTCAAATTTACTTTTCTTGTCTTCTTTAAGAATGCTGATCACTACTACATCGCTCTCAATTCTAATTGATCTAATTAATCGTTGCAAATCACATAATTCGACTATAAAGTTAAATTAATGCTTATTTCTCTCTATGTGCATTGAACTCATGCTTTTGTTCACCAGCAAAGCGAGAAAAAGAAAAATTAAAAACTTGATCGGCCTTCCACCACTCAGCTTCACTAGCTTGAAATAAATTCCAATGCCGCATTTTTATATTTATCTATTTGTTTTATTTATGTTGATTTAATTTTACGATTCAACGAAAAAACAAAAAAAATTTAGTGTTCCCTTTATTTTAGTAATGCAGTAGAGTTTTTTTTTTCAAAGGATCTTTCATGGTCTATTAAATGTTATCCTTATTTGTCCGTAATTTGTGTAGAAACTGTTTGTATTTGAATTTTATGTTTTTATTTTTAAATATTTCCCTGAAAATGTTGCTGCTATTCGAAAAAAGAAAAAACAATATTAAATAAATAAACAATAAAATGACTGTTTCCAACCTAAACAAATACTCTCAGACATCCTCTGGTGCACGTTTGTGATACTTAAAAAAGGATTTTATGTGTTTTTGTTTCACAGCCATTATTTGCCATTCTTCTGTTCAAAAAATGAATTAATTTCAAATTTACATAGAGCTTAAAAAAAGGAAATATGAATTTAAATGCTGAAAAAAAGCAAAAAAAAAAAAAAAATAAAATGCAGAACAATAAAAAAGAGGTAAAATTTAATGTTAGCAAAATAAAATGTAAGAATTTTTTTTTTTTTGTAGTCGCATTTCATTGAGGTAATTGCAATTGTAAAGAATGTTTTTCTGTAAAAGAGCTTTAATTTGCCAGGGCAAATTGAAAATAAAAGTGATTTAACAAATTAATGTCGACATGTAAATAAATGTCCAATTGCTTAGGGAGTTAACGGTCTGCTCTGTCTCTCTCTCTCCCTCTCTATTTCTCCTTGAATCACAATTTTTGAAAGAGAGACTTTAGCCTAAAAAGCTCTCTGCCTAAGTACTCTATTTCCCGTTTCGTGCGAAATGCTGTCCAAAGTCCATATAAAAAAAATGAATACGAATTAAGTATTTATGAAATCATCGTGCTCGGTTAAAAAAGAGTCAACCTTTTAGCAATAACAAAATATTTTACAGTTTTGAGGCTAAAAATTTGACATTTTTGAACAAAAGATAATTAAATTTTCCACCACTTAGTTTATACTGGGTGTCCGGCGGGTGCAGCCATTTCGGTAAACATTAGTGTTGACAGCTCATGTTTGGCAGTTGGGAAGTAGAGACGTGATAAATTTATTATGGAAAAATGTTCGGTAAACCAACGTTTATTAATCGTTAAAACATTTTTATCAAAATCCTAAATGCCAGTTTTTTTTTTTATTTTTAGTGGCGAGTTTCTCCCAATTTATGATAGAACGTTGCAAATAAAATTGTTTATTGATCAAATAATATAATCATGCCATACTTTGTAAACATTTGCACCTTTCCATTGCCATGAAAAATGTAAACCTATCCGTCTTATTCATCAAGGCATGAGTGAACTTTTTTTTAAACTTAAGAGCAGTTTTTGTATAGTTTGCATGTAGCAGCGTTCGTCCTTAAAGGAAAATTTTGATTGAGTTATTTTTAA
The DNA here is from genome assembly GCA_963662145.1 of Sturmia bella. Classification (NCBI taxonomy): domain Eukaryota; kingdom Metazoa; phylum Arthropoda; class Insecta; order Diptera; family Tachinidae; genus Sturmia; species Sturmia bella. The sequence continues at coordinate 73,508,729 of OY759169.1, read as the reverse complement.
AATGTTTATTTCTTTTGTAATATTAATCTTTATAGTAGTAAAATTCCGACGCTCGCTAATATAGCTTTTAATAAAAAAAAAAAAAAAAAAAAACAATTCTAAATCAGTCGAACATTTTGTATATACTCTCCGTAGTAGAGAGTTTCTCTCAAATTCTCTCAAAATAAATTATTGCAGAATGGAACTCCAATTTGCTGATGAAGTAAAAAGTTGCTATAAAATTTATTGTATTTTACTAATATGGTCATATATAGATTTCAGCAGTAAATTTGTCACATCTATTGTACTCGCCTTAGTGGTGAATTTCTCATTTTCACTAACATCAACTTTTATTCAGCCTAAAATTAAAATTTTTTGTTCAATAAAACAATTTTAGCTTTAAATTTGTGACATATATTGTACTCACCGCAGTGGTGAATTTCTTATTTTCCCTAACATCAACTTTTCTTGAGCCTAAAATTAAAAATTTTTGTTCAAGAAAGCAGTTTTGTTTGCAGTTTGTGACATATATTGTACTCACCGCAGTGGTGAATTTCTTATTTTCGCTAACATCAACTTTTATTCAGTCTAAAATCCAAGTTTTTTTCTAAACAAAACAATTTCAGCGGCAAATATGTGACATCTATTGTACTCACCTCAGTGGTAAATTTCTCATTTTCGCTAACATCAACTTTTATTCAGTCTAAAATCGAAATTTTTAGTTAAAGAAAACAATTTCAGCAAGGTCAATAGTTTTTGCCATACATACCTTAGAGGTGAGTTTCTCATATACGATCATACGAATATTTTTTAATGCTTATATTCCAAATTTTAGCTAAAGCATCAAGTTTTTAATAATTGTATGTATATTTTGTTGTGCTATTCTTAGTAGTGAATTTCTCGTTTTCGATTAAATGGTGAAGTTCGAACTTATAGAGGGAGAATATAATTTATAAAAAATCTGTTAGACCATAAATAAAAAAATTCAATTGACTTTAATAGCAGACATTACATTAAATTTTTAACTTCAATTTTAATTTTGTTTTCTCTGGGTGGTTTCTTTTTTCTTTTGTGCAAATTACGAAATTTGAGATGTTTAATGAACTTACAAGTTGCACACGTATTTGCAACATAATTTCAAACAAAAGATGCCATTTGCTGCTGCTGCTGCAATTTCGTTCTTGCTTCCTCCTTTTCTTTTCTTTTTCCGCATTCTGCATTTTGTGTGCCGCCAATTAGTTTGCAAAAGAGTTCCTATTACTCAAGTCGTTTACCTTTTGTTCTTTGGAGAAATTGCAGTACTTTGGGACACAATTTTGCGAGCTCTCTAATTAACATGACACACTTTTCTTTCGTTTTTCAGCAACATTATTTTCCATTATATGTATGTGCGTACTTTCTGCAAGATAATTAAACTTTAATAATGCCTGTACTCCACTTTAATTGTGTACGTATGTATTTTCTTAATTTATTTTAGAGCCTCTTCGAATTGGAACTGGCGGGCTGTAATGAGGTTACCGAAGCTGGCCTTTGGGCATGTTTGACACCACGCATTGTTTCATTATCGCTGGCTGATTGCATAAATATTGCAGATGAGGCTGTGGGAGCGGTGGCACAATTATTACCCTCATTGTATGAATTTTCATTACAAGTCAGTATTCAACACAATCATTTGCGCTTCGCAAAGCGGACTCAATTATGGAATTTTCTTTCCTTTTTATTTCTCTCCTTTTAGGCTTATCATGTTACGGATGCTGCTTTGGGTTATTTTTCACCAAAACAAAGTCATAGTTTAAGTATATTACGCTTACAATCATGCTGGGAATTAACCAATCATGGTATTGTTAATATTGGTAAGTGAAGATTTCTTTTATTTATTTGTTTGTCTTTAGTTGTATTAAATTTAAATTGAATGATGATTTGCAATTTCCATGCAAATGGGAAACTGGGACTGTAATTAATTTCGTTGTAAAAAATGTATCAATGGGATTAAGAACATTTTTCCCCTTCCTTCATGTATTAAAACCTTAAAACCACAAAGACCATTATCAAACAAAAATCATGGACGATTTAAATCGAACTGATAACAAGAAACGAGCAAAATCAAAATAAATGCAATTTTTGTGGTGAATGGGGAGAAAAAAAAAATTGTGGAATTTTCATTTTCTAGTGAATTTTCATTTTAATACGAAAAAAATTAGAACTATGCAAAAAAGTGCATTAAACACAACTCTGAAGTAAAAAACCTCTAGTGGAAAAACTGTAATAACACTTACTGTTGACATGGTCACCAGTACTGGATACTGAAATATTATATGCCATACAATACACATTCCATATAACATACGCTCGCCATTGAAATGCAACTAGCCATCTAACCAATAGTGACTAGATGGTTCCAATGGGGTCATATGGCAGCTGTGGTACTAGTGCCCCTCTGTAGACGTGGTCGCCAGCATTGATGGCACTTCAAACTCTACGCAATACCTTTTTCCGTTAACATTTAACATGAGGTTGTCATTGAAAATCCACTCTAGGCATTCACTATTGACATGGTCACTAGCACTACTGACATATTATATCCCATACATTACCCTCCCCTAACGACATTGAACATGCACTTCTCATTGAAAATCAGCTAGTGACTAGATGGCACTAATGGTACTTTTTGATGCGTCTTCTTTTTTAGAAATCACATGGTGCCGAATAATGTGATTTTCAGAACAGAACTGTGTATTGGAAAGTTGTAATAATGGGTCTTAAAGTCGTTCCACCCAATGCCATAGATCCATACATACGTACGTTGTTGTGTATTATCTATGCTAACCATCTGCCCCGGAAAGAAAATATTTTTTAAGCAATTTAGCAAAAACAACTTTAATAAGTCTTTAAATAACCCTGCCTGCATCTGAAAACAACGACATGTAACTGTAATTTCAGTTTTTTGCACTCAACTTTTCATCGAAATCATTTTCAAGCCCTTCTCAACATTGTTGCCATGTTATTGTTGTTTTTATTGCTGTTGTTGCTAAAAATGAATGAATATTTCGTTTGAAGGCTCCGCACCGTAAATCCAATCCATATACTTACTGACTCTCTCCCTCTCTCACCCTCTTTGTGGGTTTTTTACCGTTTGTTCGTATTTAGTTTCACCTCAATACAAGAACACAATGTTAGAAGTCTTGCCATTTTCATTTAATTTCGTTTTTGCTGTTTCGAATGTTACCATTAGCTTAAAAAAAGAAAAATAAAAACATCAAGTGTACACATCGTAGTCGCGGCTGTTGCAATTTTGTGTGCGGGCCATAAAAGAAACCAAAAATTGTTGTGCATGCACAAGGTTAAAAGGTGGTTGGGGCTCTTTATTTTGTTGAATGTTAGAAATGATGGGGTTTTTTTTCTTCATTAATTCTTGTACACAACATTTAAATCCGCACGAAAGAAAAATTAGTAAAATAAAAGGGTAAAATAAACAGGAAATTAATGGTTGATGTTAAAAGCAAATAAAAATGTATGCCACCTCAAGACTAGAAAATGTTTAATAAAATTTCTGGTATTAAAAAAAAAATTACAAAATACAATAACATATGGTATAAAAGCAATTTGGCTTGATTATGAGCATCGCAGCGGATATGAAAGAAATAGTTGGACCCCAGCTAATACGGCTTCAAAATTGGCTTTTCTTGCCTTCTATACACTGCAGTTAATTTCAGGCATTTCTTTTAATGCGAACTTAAGCCCATTTATGGCAATTATTGTGAGTCACACCTTTGAATTTTTTGCCCAACTTAATTTAACATTTATTTGTCGCACTAGTTGACCTCTTCATCCATAGATGGAGAGTTACATAATTGAGCAATGCCCTGAGATTGTAGAGGCCGTCGAAATCAAAATGCATTCACAAAGAAAATCATCTTCAGCGACGAGGCACACTTTTACTGGTAAATTTGCCGCATTTGGGCAGATGAGAATCCTCGAGTTGTTTGTGAGCTTTTGATCAGAGTTGAGGTATTTTTTGTGATGTGTAGTCCATAATAGGTGAATGCGTGCTTTTTTGGTTGCCTTATTTAAAAATATATTCTAAATTTATTAAACATTTATTTGGCAAATTATGAACATGATATATTTTTAAAAATAAGTCGGCTAAAGTAAACATTCGTAATAGGTCTTGATCTAATTTCTTCTGTATGATTTTCATTTGCTGTTTCTGTGTATGTTTGTGCATTTTGAGTTATTTGGCTGGTTATGCATGCTTAAAATAAAATCTAACAAAAAAGTAGTGGTCACGCTTTTTCTAGCAAATACTGGTTGAAATGTGAACATGTCTTAAGCTCTTGCTGTTATAAATATAAACTTAATAGAGAAATTATGTCGCACGGGAAAGCTGTTTTCAAAAAGAGAGCGTGACCACTACTTTTTACTTTAGGAGCTGCTGCTTACAAACATACATATAAACACGAAAACAGCCATAAACGACAAAAGTAACATGCTTAAACACCAAGGTCCTAATTTTATAATTTACTGCAAGAAAGTAGGGAACACACTTTTTCTGACAAATATTTGCTTGATGTGAAGATACCATAAGTTTTTCCTATATAAAAGAAAATGTTGGCTATTATGCACTTTATTTTGTAATTCACAACGCAGCTCCAGAATTTATATGGAAAAAATTACAAAAATTTAAAATTTTTTCACTCGTGGTAGTTTTTTATGCAAATATTCCACAAAACTTCATCTGCGTATAAATTCATTTTCATATAAATTCTGGAGCTGCGTTGTACTTTATAAAAATTGGGCTTTTATTTTTGGTTTTGGAAAAATTTTATTATTTACTTGTTTAAAGAAAAACTGTGTTCTTAAGTTTTTTCCCTAGAAAACAACCCTGTTGTTAAGATTTTCCTGTAAAAAAAAGTTTCATTATTAAATTCTTGGTATGGAAAAAGTTTTTGTATAGAAGAAGTTTTTTTTTTATTAAGATTTTCGATCGCAAAACTCCCTTGTTGTGTTGTGTAGAGAAAAATAATATAATTAATTTTAAAGTTTGTTGCAAAACTGCTGACAAAAAATGTCTTAAGGCTTGTGCTGCTGCTATTGTAAGAAGATTTCTTAAAGCACATTTTCAAGGAAGCCTGCCTCCAAAACAAAATCTTTAGCATACATTTAGACACTTTCAGTTTTTCCTTTCTATTTGCAGTTGTTTTGCTTTTGCTTTTGCCTTTTAATTAATGTTACAAGGTTTTTTTTGTTTGACTTTAAATTTCTTTTCTTTATCAACGACATGTTCATCCACTGTTGGCAATCAGCCATTGCTGCCATTTTGTTGACTTTCCTTGCACTCTAAGTAAAAACACCTGCATATATGTTTTTAACATCCGCCTTCCTTATTTAAAGGATTAAAAGGAAAACTTATTAGCAAAGAAAACGTAGTATGAATACTTGTGTTGAAGATTTAAGTAGAATTTCCTCCAGTTAAGGTTAAGAAAACCTGATGAAAGCGAAGCAGTTTTTTTTAAGCAACAGCCAGGAGCAATTAACTTTATTTGTGTCAAATTACAAGAATAAATTGTCAGAAACAAAAGCAGTAAAAGTAACAACGAGTGGTTGAACCGAAACGCAAAATATTAATTGTAAATAAAAAAAATCAATTTGGCTCCTGATGAGCGTGGTGGGGGACGTGGTGTGTGGCCCAGCCAATAAGTCTATAACTTTACTTTTCTAGTCCTGTTGATCAATACTGTTTCATCACAAAAATATCTTTCTCAATTCTGAGGAAGTTAAATCGAACTACAGCGTGATAAAATGTAACATAAACGTAACAATTGTTAATTAAATAAAATGTTAATGTTATGAATTCATTACATACTGTTAAAACACAACAGCCAGCTCCAGCATCTCAGAGTGTTAAAATACAGAGAAATGTGTTAAAACACGGCAGGCAGCCAGCTCCAGCATCTCAGAGTGTTAAAATACAGAGAGGTGTGTGTGTGTGTGTATGTCAAACAATGATGTTGTAGCTTTTACAACTCATTGTGATTTATTGTTTACGGAAAAATATTGTTCTCATTTTTCTTCCAATCCAGAGTAAAAACAAAACTGATAATGAAGGCAAGTACGAGTACGTAATACATACGTTCATACATTTGTATTTATCTCAAAATAAAACACATATTGAGATAAAGAGAAGAGAAGAAAAAGAGTTTTTGCTGGCAAATTAAAATTGCTTTGACATCTTTTATTATTGACGATTTACTACACTAAACATGTGCGCATATACGCACATACATAACTGTCAATATCAATCATATTTTTTGCTATTAATGAACATCACAAATGTTCCATTAGAATGTTCTTCGAAGAATTTTAAAGCAGCATAAAATTTCAAGGATATTTTTTTACGATAAAAAAAAGAGAAAAAGAAATATGATTAAATAAAATAAATAATAATGTTATGTAGTCATAAAAATTGCTACAATGGAATTTCGTGTAATGCGAAGAAAAATATTTTCTTATCGATTTACTTATCTGAAGTTGATTGTACAGCTTTTGTGTTAAAGTTTCCTTTAAACAATTCAATCATGTGCATGCATGTACGCATATTGTATGTACATAACGTCGTATGATTTCATAAAGGCTCGAAATTATATTGAGCAAATTTTATTGGAAAAGGAAATAAACTTTATATCATTATATCAGTGTATCGGGCTCCAAGTTCTTTCTATGTTTGCTACTAAAGCCTTAATTTTGTAATTCACAACACAGCGCCAGAATTTATATGGGTTGTCATCATCTATAACAACTTGTGTAGTGCACTCTCTGAGGAAACTAGATATAAATCGAGAGAACTCGTTAGCGAATTTCTCAAATTGAGAACGATTTTTGCGTGGTAAAATTGTAGAGCTCAACATTTTTTTATACATTTTTTAAAGTGTAAAAATGAGGGAGGAAAAAATTTCTCATAGAATTTTCGTTTAGATTTGGGCTGACTAACAATTCTACCTTGATAAATAGAAGAGCATAGCTTGGAATTGGAGACAAAAGTCTTGAATATAGCTGTTAGAATTTTGTTGATAGCAACGTCGCTGTTACTTGTGGGACAGTAAAATTTTGCAGCAGTCTGCAAGTTGAAACGATGTGGCTCAGGGCTTTTTTGTAATCATGTGGCGATATGTAATGTTCTTTAGTTTTGTCGTCAGCTTTTTTCCTTTATCCACTTCCTGACGTATGAGTGTTATTTAATTCGTTATTAATCATACGCCCAAGTGTTCAGTCGCTGTGAAATTGGCATGATGCGTTGTTTGTTTATTTTTTATTCATTTTATTGGTTTTTATTTGTTGCTGTTTTTGCATTCAGTCTATTGGGTAATAACAAAAACATCAAGATATTTAAATCCATTGGGTGAGTTGCCAAATATTGACAATCATATCAACCAACAAACACGCTTTATTACATTGCCACACAATTGTGTGTTTGTCTTGTTTCACATTGAAAACGAAGACAGTAGCAAAAGTCAAATGCATGTCGTAACCTGCGTAAAATAAAATAATTTGATCTACTTGAATTTTTTTTTAATAATTTAACTTTATGATTTACAATCAAGCTTTAGTTCGATTTTACTTCGTGAGATGGGAAATATGGGTTTTGGTGATAAAACTGCAAGTGATCAACATTTTTAAGCAAGACAAGACAAGTAAACATGAAGAGTTACTGGCTGGGGTACATACCGTGGCTGTTTCACATCCACCACGGCGCTTCTCAGCATTTAAGAGGTTTCGAACCCAGGTCATTACTAATTGTAGGCTGTTTTTCAAGCAGCAGCACTTTGCCAGCTTGACCTGAACTCTTCCTGGCCTCTTTATTACTGATGGTCTATATTTAACCTTTTTGACCAACTTTAAATTTTTTACCGTTTTTTTCTGTTGATTAGAATCTATTGATTTTTGTTTTTGCTACTATTGTATCAGTTATGACAGCTTTGCCCTGGGTCCAGCGGCTTAAGCGTTAGTTGAGCTTTATAGTCGAACTATTTGATTCACTATTGTTAATTATTTTATCAGACGTGGGCTTGATTTTACTGAGGAAATAAAATCGAGGTCAAGCTTGGTAAAATAATTATCAATAGTTCGACTATAAAGTTAAATTAATACTTGACAAGTTTGCGTTATTGAGTTTTTCTCTGGAACAAATTCTGTTAGTAGGTTTTCTCTACTGAAAAAAGTTTCTCTTAACCCTCGTTGAACCATAGATGTACATTTACACGTTTTGCAATTGCAAATAATGATAATAACTTTTTTTCTCTCACTAAGCCATCGCCTTGCACTGATTTCTTAGGCCGCATTGAGATTTGAACGAAAATACTTCTAAAAAATCTTATGTTTTCGTCCGAAATTAATTTTTTAAGTATTTTCTTTTTTTTTCATACTTTTTTCTTCGATTTTTTTGACGAAAAATTTTCGCACTGCTCTTTTTTGCCTTGAAACTTTACACAAAGTTCAAGGTTTTTGGGTCTTTGTCTTTTTGCCCATTGCGCTGTTACGTACTCAATTGCTTACAAAATTGTAATTTATTTATATAGAAAAGAAATAAATTAAAAAACACACACGCACACCTATTTCACAAGTGAATGACAACAAGAAATCTGCCAAAGTACAAAACACTTATTTTAATTATTTGCTAATTTCAAAATAATAAAGCAGGCAAAAAACGCTAAATAAAAATAAAAATTTCCTCAAACATTCTCTTGACTAAATTTTAATTTTAACAAAAACAGAATTTTAAGTATTTTATAATAGAAAAGAATATTTATAAATGTGGTGTGTTATCAAAATAGCTTAAGTTGAGTTTTAAAAATTTTAAAAAAACGCGTCTAATTTGCCAAATTTTTTTGCCCCAGAATTAATTTTGTATTCTTAAGAAAATTTTAAGGTAATTTTGGTTTATTTTCTTTTTTCTTCAATGTAAATTTTTAGTAAAGTTTTGTTTAAAAGTGTTTTTCTCTTGTCTTGAGCTGTTAGAGTAAAACATCACAGCCATGTTTATTTTTTAAGCCTTATGAGCGTATGGTGAATAACTTCATTTTCGATACAACAAATATTGCTCATACGCAGAGATGCTGTTATATGGCGTTTTTTCTGAAACGAACATAAATTTTCAGCCAGTTTCACAATTTCGAATCTGTTTGAGCGTTCGCCTGAATACTTTGAAAGCAAAAACAAATTTCAATATTTTGCTTTTCTCTTAAATGCATTTGCATATGATGAAAACTCGAATGGGCTCGAAATTGTGATACTGGCAGCTTGTTTAGTGGGCTTGTGATTTTTTTAAATATTTTGTTGTCTTAAAGATAAGATCAAGAAAGAAAATTTCTGTGCGCCTTAGAAAAAACTGACAGTTAATGGAAAGAAACTCACCACTCACAGAAAAATGTTTTGAAAGCTGAATCTTATAATCTGAAGTCACATGCCACAGATTTGCTAAAATCACTCGGAAAATATGGTTCAAAACAAATATTTGCCTTGAGTGGAAAAGACTTTGAACACTTCTTTCCTTATAAAGAAGATTCAGTACAACGTTTTGAAACAAGTCGTTGGACTGGTTTTACGAAATTTCATTCCTAAAAACAAGTACAGTTTTAACAAATTCAGCATTCGTTTTATTTTTAAATATTGTAAATAAAAAGGTAAATAAATATTTACTTTTTTATTTAGAATTTTATTTTCTAACCATTACTAAAACTGCCGTTTTCCCACAAGTTAAGATCCTGTAGTAATTCATGCATGTGCCGTCATATTTATGTTCTATTTACTGTAGTGTTTAGCTTGTTGTTGTGTTTAGTTACTGTTTTTTTGTAATTCAGGCTTTTGTCGCACTTTGATGTTCACATGCATACATCAGTTAAAGAATAAAAAAGAAAAAAAAAGCAGTCAATTGAGCTTCATCAACATGCTCTAGCAAACAAAGTGAGCACACACACGTACAAACATGCACCATTTTGTTTAGAATCAAAAACACAGTTATGTTTATTTATTAGAAATTGTATGCTACTTTTACTTACACTCTTTAACAACCAAAACAATGAGTGCATGTGTGCATGTGTGTTCACATGTAAATAAACATACTCACTCAGATATGTTTTAGTATCTCTGTTTTCTATGCCCCCTCATTCAAACGGGTTTTCTTTTAAATGAAGAGCAACATTATTTCTTCTCATACTCCCATGTTTTTTGTATTTTTTTTTTGTATACTTATGAAAAATAGGGCTACTCTTGTTAGTGTTGTTAAGGAGGCTGCCAGACATGTGAGTTTTAACAGAAAATCAGTTTTTACATAATGCCAACTTTACTGAAAGAGAAAATAAGAGTTTTGAGACAAATTGCATATTTGGTGGTATTTATTTAAACGTTTTCTATGCCATGAAATAAATATTTCTTATTGAATCGTCTGTGAAACATTTGCTGCAAAAACTTTTCAATTTTTCTTTTGAAACTGTATTCTAGTCCATAGAGTGAAACTCTTTAATTCAACGGTTTAGCATTTGAATGAGTGAAATACTCAATGAGAATGAACACTTCATGTACATGCAACACTGTACACTTTTCTAAATGCTCCTCAGTTGTAGCACTCACAAGCTCAATGTTTCTGCAGCAGCAAATTCTACACAGTATGGACAAGCACTTACATAAATTATCACTTGTATATTAGTATGAACATGAAACTCACATAGGTTATATGTTGTTGGGTTTGGAATTGGTTTGTTTTCACTTGCTACAAGCATTTCAGCACCAGTTCATCTCTGATTCAGTTTCTGGATCGTTAGGTTTTGCACAGCTACCACTGGCCTATGCCCATTATGAGCGAGCGAAGTGGCTCTAAAAAATGCTTTTTTGAGTAACATAAAAATAAAATAGATGTAAAATAAAACACATAGAACAACGCCCATGGATGCTGCCTCATCTGTACTTACGGATGATATAAAATAATGATTGAGGAGTCCGAAGTTCTTAATGTACGTGGTATGAATATTCAATGCGATGTCCGCTGGACTGAGCATAATTTTCATATCGCAAAAGAAGCGTTTAAGTGTCTTGGTTTTTTGAAACGGTGTAGGACACAATTCACTCCATCCGATCTCCTCACTATTTATAGCACCTATATCTGACCTAAAGGAGAATACAATTCCCATGTTTGGGCCACTGCCTCATAGTCTTTTTTGGGTCTACTCAAACATACACAAACACTACTCCCTCTTTCCTCCTACTGCTCAAAACCTATTTCTGTAGTTCCGGTACGATGCGCATGCATAAATAGGGATCGTCCCTTGAGTACTGGTCCGTGAAAAAAAAAATATTTTTTGTGATCAAATTGTAGTGGTGACATTGTTTTAAATAACACAAGAAAAGTAAACGTGAAGACTTATTGGCTGGGGAGCATACCATGTCTGTTCACATCCACCTCACAGTACTCAAATTGAATCGAACCCAGGTCATGAATAATTGCATGAATAATTGCATAGCCATCCACTACCTGAGGTCTGCATTGCTGATTGTCTATTTTTAATGTTATTGAATAGCTTTCAATGTTAAACTGTGATTTTCTGTTGATTGAAATATATTTTAGACATCATCATCAAATTTATTTTTGATGACAGACAGCGCCCTCTTCTTGTCTTCTTTCAAAATGTTGATCACTGCAATTTTATCACAAATAGAAATCTTTCTCAATTCTCAGAAAGTAAAATCTAACTAAAAGCCCCATAAAGAAATCAGCAATTGTAAATCATAACGTTCGACTGCATATTTGCGTATGAGCAATATTTGTCTTATAGAAAATGAAGTTATTCATCATACGCTTAAAAGCTTAGAATATGTTTAAATAAAATATTTGCTTGATTTTCTAAGTCGAGCCTGAGGTCACTTTTTATTATAAAAATACTGTTCTATTCTCAATGAAAATAAGAAAATTTTAATATGAAATTAAGTAATATTAATTTTTTTTTTTTCAATAAGAAAAAAAATAAAGTAAAACAAATATCAATAAAAATCTACCCCCACAATCTACTCCAATGAAACGGCGCGAATTATTTTAAATAAACAAAATGTTGTTATTTTTTACCTAAAAAAAATACACAAGGGACCTTTAAAACCCGGTTTAGTTTCAATAGGCAAAGGAAAAAACGATTATTATATTTTTATTTATTTGGTATTACATTAATAGGGCTCAAGCTTATTTTATACTGCTATTGTGATTGATATTAATCAAACAAGGCAAAGAAAATATCAAAAACCTTTACATATGGTACAAGTTTTAACTGTATATTAGAACTTGCCCCCCCCCCCCCCGTCAAAAAGGTTTTTGATATTTTTTTTAAAATTAATAAATAAAACGTTAAAAATGTGCACAGGAAAACATGTTTCTGTAAATTTAGCTTGTGTTAGTTACAATGTTCCGACTGTGGGAGCTCGTTGTCCTCAATAGGAGGTACGTGGCGTATGATAAACATACACCATGCATAAAATATCATTAATCATACGCCTTTATTTAAACCTTTTTTTTGCACATGAAATTTTTTTTTTTCAAATTCTCAATCTGGCAATTTCATTTTTGTTTTCATTGCAAGCCTCAATTTTTTGCACGCACATCCACATAAATTCATAAAAAAACTGCTACTCTTTCACATCCTCCAACGCGGAGGCAATTATTTGTTGGTTGAATCCAAGTGCTTGCTTATCAGTAAGCTCAAGTGCTTTTTGAACGTTTTTCATACGTTTACACTTCTACTAACACACACACATAAACAAGCTCAAAAGAATTTCAGTTATTATTTTCACTTCTTAAAATTGAGGTTACACATAAAAACGTAGGCTAAAAATGTGAAAACAATAAAAAAATAGTACAGCAATAAAAACTAAAATTATCTTTTCACAATTTTATAGTTGAAATGAATAAGTGAATGCTGGAAAAGAATGTCTACACGACACAGAAGTGGGGGGGGGGGGGGGGACAAATGTGAAACATAAAAAAATCATAAAGTGAAAAAATTTAAACATTGTTGAAAATTAAGGCAAAAATAAAAACTTGAAAACTTACGTCCATATCTTTGCAAATCTTGCATTTGTACAAAACATTGTGCTTAATTTGACAGCAATTAAAAAAAGGTAATAAACTATTCTATAATTATTAAATTTCCTTTAGATGACATTTCATATCTCCTTTTTAAAGCTGTAACAGCGACTTTTGCTTAATTTTATTATTGTACAGCAATTAAAAACATATCACGATAAAAACAAAAATTCTTTGTGACTCTATTCTAGCAAAGTATACAAATTAACACTAATTACTGTCAAATTCTTTATTAAATATCTTATAAAACTTCTAGTTAATGTCATTTGACATTTCAATGCCATTGTGTTGTTTAACAAACTCATTAAACGCAAATATATTTTTTGAAAGTATTACATAATTAATTTATAATGACTTATTTAACACTAACACCAACAGATATCAACACAGATTTACTACCGGAATACAGATTTACTGTCTGTATTGCATGTGTTCATATTTTCACTCTTACTCTCTCTCTCTCTCTCCCCCTCATGCTCACACAACTACTGTAAGTGTATGTCAAACAAACACAATACACAACAACACACACTTGAAACTGTAATAATGTGTGAGAAAGTAGTAGATGTTGTAGTTTTTCGCACTAGATCAAAAATCAAATATTGTCCATAAAACTTTTTTAATGATAATCAAAAAAAAATTTTTTTTTCTTGTCGTTTCTTGTAATGAAATCATTAATACATATATTTTTTTTTCAAACTAACACCATTAAAATAACAAATTAATGTTGTAGTCAGAGATAAAGTTTTTATAGCATTTACTTTATATCACTGTGAGTATAAACAAGGTCGTAAGCACTGACTCAGCACAATTTTGTTTCGTTTTGATGTCTAAAAATTAATTCATATTTATTTGACAAATACGAAGAAGGTGGTTGTGACAAATATTTTTTTAAAATTAAATTAAATGGCGTGTATGGCCTTGATTGTGACTATGAAATAAATTAATTTCTTTAAAACTGGATATTTTATTAAATGTAATTTAAAAAAATAATTGCCCTTAATGCGGTGGGTGTATTAAAAGAAAATATGCCTGCGGCTCACCATGCGCCGCAGGCCAATTGAAGAAGATATTGGTAATAAGTGTGTATGTACTTGTGATATGAAAGGCTCACAGCTTATATCGTTTGCATTTTATAGTTTTCTAATCTGGCCAATATTCTAATTAATTAAGAAAATCGAACCAATCAAAAAAGGTCGAACAATTATAATCAAGAATACAATAATTAATAATTGTAAAACACAACTTTGTTAAGTAAAATTAAGATATTTAAGAGCATTTGAAAAAAAAAATTAATAAGCGTTTAAAATGCCTTTAATAGGCATTAAATGTTATGTGTAAAGTTTGAATTAAAATACATTTTACAGTTTGTAATAATTTTTTTCAGTAAAAACCTTATTTGAAGATAATAATAGTAAATGGCAACGTTGGCTGCACAGCTTAATAAAATAACCGCCTTATACCATGTTCATACATGCGCCTTTATTGAGATAATCGCAATAAAGTGCATTATTGAGCTCAATATTCCATACAAAAAGTCAATAAAGTTATTGCTTAATAAACTCAAAATTGCTTTGAATATTGAGAAACAGATGAAACACAACACTGTAAAAGATGTGTTTAATAAGCAAAAGTATACAAAGCGAGATGAATGATGAGATAAATGTCAACAAAAGCAAACAAAACAAAATAATAAAAAATAAAAACATAAAAATTTTTAAACATTGCAGCATTTCCAAATTTTTATTTCTCTTTCTTTTTATTATTGCCGCTTCGGAGTCATAACATGAACGCACTACTTGTACAAGTTCCATATTTTTATTGTACAACACTAAAATCTTTTTAATAAAAGGCAGTTTTTCTTCCATTTTTCTTTTTTGAAAATATTTTTCACTTCTTCTTTCTCACTACCAAAACAAAAACAACAACTTTTTTCCAGCTGTCAAATACCAATTGAGTTAGCGCAATATTTGTATGTATGAATATTATCTCAATTAGAAATGCATGTATGAACAAGGTATTAAACAAAAAAAAACGGTTCGTGGTGCGTATGATTGTTAAGAAATTTCATTCATAGTAAAAAGAGAGTTAAAATGAATATCACTCATACGTCTCACTTTCCATAAGAGCATTTTTATTGGTTGTTGTTTGTTTTTAACTGGTTAATGCTTAACAGAGATGGCTCAAGTGCAATATGGATTTTACAATCCATTATAAATACTGATTGATAATGCAAAATAATTGGGTATAAAAATGTTTCAATACAAAAAATTGGAGGCCAAAAATACTTTACTCTACTTTTTCTCAATTTTGAGGAAGTAAAACCGAATTCAAGCCCGATAAAATTTTGAACAATTGTAAAGCATATAAAGTTAAAATTAGTGGTATTTATAATTTTATCTTTTTATTTATGTTCACTGAAAGTAAACATTTCGTAAAATCTATTGCTCAAGCAATCTATTGCTCAAGCTGCATAAAATGTTTTTTGAACTAAAGTTTTTAATATGAAAATGCAAAAAAGAATCTTACAAAATAGTTTTTTTTAAAATGTCGTATGATGGCAAAATTTCCACCAGGCTACAGAAGAGCGAAAGTTAAAGTTTTTTGAAAACTTCAAGCAATTCTAAAGAATCGAATTTTTGCAGAAGCGCCAAAGTCTGCGAAAAGTGAACATGTTTGTGCGCTGTGCTGCTCTTTTAACTGTTTTAAGATTTTGAAAACATGCTGATGTCATTTGCTTTGATTATTTTTTTGATAAATATCCGCTTTTATCTTGATGGCCGTGGGCCTTATGATCTCTGATTTTGTATAAGAAATTTTACATTCAACACATTTATCTTAACAACACATTTATCTTAATATTTCGTTTTCCTTCGGGAAACTTTATCAGAGATTTTCATTTATAGATTATTAAAGGTAAAAAAAAATGTTCCTATCTTCTTTACAAATGTTGATTACTACCGCCTTACCACAAAAAATCTGTCTCAACTTTGAGTAAATAAAAACAAACTTAAGCCCATTAAGTAAGCGACAATTGTGAACTACAAAGTTTGATTAGAAGGCACAAACTATTTTTTTTTTTACTTGAAGACTTATTAGCTGAGGTACAACTACGGCTGGCATTAAATATACATATGTATTTATCTTTGAGGGGTTTCTTTTTCATTGTGTAATAATGCAAATGTCAAAAAAAAAAAATACAATAAAAATATGCTAACATATAAATTTATTGAAAAATATGTACGAACAAATTGATGCAAATTTTTTTTTAAACATGTTTTGATCCGTTAAACATATTAATCATAATTCAAATGGAGTTAATGGTCACAAACATGAATTTTCATAACATGCGTTATGAAGAAATCAAAGCAATTTTATTAGCTTAAAACAAACTTCAATTGCATGAATAATAGAAGAAACAACAAAATCAAGTTGAAGCCATTAAATTTCCCCTTCGCTTATGAATCTCGTTTTCATCAGTAGCCGTAAAAGAATTCAATTGAAAATCTGTGTTAGTGTAATATTTGTTTTGTTTTCCTCTCAATATTTGGCTAAAACTCAAAATGAAATGAAAATACGGTTTTAATGTTGATGAATTTTTGTTGTCGTCGCATTATAACGTGTTTGACTAGAATTTTTAAGAAGTGTGCTGGTTTCATGTCTACACATGTGTGTATGTACATATATTTTGCAACAATGCTTGGCTTTTACAAAAATTACCTTTTTTTATTATTAATTTTTGGCTTTATGCCACCGACGACAGCGATGCAATGAAAGACAGATAAAAAGAATCGAAATAACAACATCAAACAAACAAAAAAGAGAAAAGAAACCCGAACGGGAAAAGAAATTCGTTCACAAATTGAAACCACTTTAATAGATTGTATGTGCTGTTTTGTATTGTGCCACATAATTTGGCAAAAACAAACTTGAAGCAACAACAAAATTATTGACCATTTCATACCTTTATCACATTTTTTGCCAATAAATAAAAATCTTGATATTCAATAAAAACGCAAACATTTGCCCAAAGGAAAATGTAGAAAAATTATCCATTTGATACGAAATATTTGCGAATTTTTACGTCAAACATTAAAATATATTTTGAGCTATTAAATTAACGCTGAATTATTCAAATAAAAGAAATGTATATGTGCGTGTGTGTGTATCCAGTCAAAAATTGCTGACACATTTGTTTTTTTAAACATTTTTTTGTCGTTTGCAAAAACTGTTCACATTTCTGTGACAAATCACTTGTGCACAAGCAAATACAAATATGACAAGTCATTTTGTATGCAAATATTCCAAAATAAAGTATATGTAGCGTATTTATTTTGGAAATAAAATCAATAAAATAAATAACTTTGCCAGAGCATCAAATTTGACAGAGCAGATAATATGTAAAATGATTGTGTTGAGTTGAGACGACTTAAGCAGGTCTTGATTTCGCAGCTGTGTTTTTCAGAAATCACTGTAATTTTCTTAAGTAACTTTTTTTTTAAAGAAACTTTAGAAAAAAAAACAACAAACAGTTTAATAACAAAAAATAGCCTCAAGCTTAAGTAAAAAAATTCGGAAACCCCTTAACATAAATATTATAATAATAATAATAATTTGACTATGCAATTGAATAAAATTAAACATTTTTTTCTTAAAATAAATATGGCAACATTGGCTGCACCGCTTTCTCCCAAAAAATTAATTAGGTGTTTAGACTCTAGCTTAACAAAGCTTCTCTGTAATTTAATTGCAGCTTAAACTATAGCAAATCAAATAACCATTTATTTTCTATTGTTTTTAGAAATCGAAATTTGGCAACGTTGAAAAAAATGTCAAGTAACTGATATTTTGCACTGTTCGATTAAATGTGTTGCGCATTAATGTGGTTTTAGGATTCACCGACTTAATGATTCATTAGTTTGAACGTAAATTAAGCCAAAGTCGCAGACGAAATTGTACTGATCTTTTGGGCATTAATAAAATGTGTATGTTCAAGCAAAAATGTCTCCAGTGCGTATGATTGTTATTGATTGTTATTTGTTCAAACAAAAAAAGAGTTAAGATGTTTATTCATCATACGACCCACTTTCCACAAAAGCATTTTTTTTAACTGATATTGCTGCTTAGCAGAGATGGGGTAATTCTCTTAAACGCTAAAAAAAAGTTTTTTTTTAAATTATGAAATGAGTTTGAAAAACAATGAATTGGACAGGAAACATGTTAAAAATGAAAATCTAAAGTTGAATATTCCAAAACAAGCAAAGCACAAATGTCGTTTGCAAAAAATGTTCGTATTGTGGTATTATTTATTTAAATATGATAAAATACTAGCTCAGCTTCAAAACGCCACTTTCCTTTCCTTTTTTTTAATTAAAAATTGAGAAATTAAAAGAAATTGTGACGCATTTTCTTTTAATTTCTCATTTAAAGTAAAACATTTTTTGTGGCTCTTTACAAATTTTGTTTTAACAATGTTAGATTATAAATTTATTGCAACCAAAATAATTTAAAATAGTGCAACAAAAATTGTTCACTTTGAATTACTAGAAGCGGTAAACAAAATTATAAATTTTATAAAGCTGAAAACAAATTTGACAATTATCAACAATAAATAAAAATATTCTTATTTTGGTTATAAAATTCTTTTATTATATCTTCGTTATTGTTTGTTTGTAACAAACAAGAAAAATTATTACACAAATTTATGACAACCAAAAAACACAAAAACAATTTATCTCAAGCAAAAATGTTCTATTTTAAATCTTTGAATTTTGTTTTATGCTTAAAATCCTGATGATAAATGAAGAATATTTATTTTAATTCATAAATATATTTTTTGTAATTTCAATGATGCATTTGTTTGTTGATAATTGTGGCGGCGTTGATTTTTCTTCAAGATGATTAACATGTCAGCTTAAACAGGGTGTAGCAAAAAAAGAAAAAAGAAAATAAATAGAAAATATTTTACGGCCAGATCTAGTCTGGTAGCGTTAATAATTTATCATATTAAAAATGTAAACAGAACTACTTTTAGTTAGCTGCGAGTTCTGTGCTATTAATGCTGATAACATTACATTTTCTATATAAAAACAGAGAGTAGAGAACATAAACAGAGCGTATAACAGACACTGTTCTGTATTACATTTGCTGTAGAAAAACATTGAGCAGAGAACGTAAACAGAGCTCATAACAGTCCCTGTTGAATAGAGCGTGAACAGCGTGATTATTACACAACACAAGAAATCACTTAAAAGATTAATTAAAAAAAAAAAAAGTTTGAGATAAAATTATATCCGTATATTATAATTTTAAACAAGTTTTGGGTATTTTTGCTTGAGTTTTTGGTCGACAAGTCAATTATATGTCATAATTTTTTTTTTTTAAATTTCCTCTTTTTTTTTATTTTTGTTGTTTCAATACCCTGTTTTATTTAATGACATGTTTTCATTTTGTGTTATTTTATAGTATCTTTTTTTTCATCTAAAATCAAAATTACTCAAACATGATATTTTAATAATAATTAAATATGTCATATAAAGTGGCATGCGGTTATAAATGTCAACATCTAATTTATGTATTTTTACATGAGATTTTCAAATTTTTGTTGGCTTTAAGAACATGAAGAAATGATTTGTCTGAAAATATCATAAGAATGATAAAAGAACAATGTCAGAAAATGGTGTGAAAAATATTTTTGTGCAATTAAAAGAAAAATAATTTAAAATGGTATTTTTCGAGCATACATTATTAAACCTGTGGCGTTTTATTATACCATTTTATTTTGACTTTTTCTAAATTTAGTAAAAACTATATTTCTTTGCATGTTTGGTGTCGATATTTCGTGCTCCTTCGAACAGCTTCTGCAGGACAATAGCATTGAAAAATGTTTGATTGGTTTTTTTTAAATTTGATGTTTTTTTTATTTGTTTGCTCTTAAATATGTTTCGCAATATTCGCTCTTCTACGGATGGTCTCGAATAATAGTGTATCCTGTAATGTGACCCTTCTTATAGAAAGATCATCTAAAGCAATTTCTTTTGATTTTAAATTTATAGATACTTCTTCTGCAGCTTAATCTGACTCAAATCTGTTTCCTACTTTTCTGTCTTATTTTCTTATATAATACATACATATATTGTTATGCCTCAAAATAATTTATTTAAAGTAATTTTTAATCAAAGTTATTCCGTTTCCTTGAAACGACCATGAGCTGTAACGTACTCAAATAAAAGCAAAAACTTATTCAAAATGCTGTTAAAGTTTATACAAAGTTTTCTTTTAAGTACCTCGTAGTTGTTGTTGTTGTTTTTTTTTCATATCAAGGAAGCCGGTTGGAAAATCAAGTCTCAAGCATCGTAAAAATTATATTTATAGAAACGTCTGTGTGTGTGTGTGGTGGTCGTAAACTTAATGAACAAAAACTTTATTTAAGGAATATAAAAATGAAAGAAATTAAAAATTACTTTTTTCCAAAAGAAAAAACACTCATAGTGATCATATGAAAGGAAATGTAATATTGATGTCGCTATCCGAGATTCCATATGCATCATGATTTTAGTCTATTTAAAAAAAAAAAAATTAGTAAAAGGCTGTTGTTTCTTGTATGGGAACACCCTTTAGCTTTTAACTTTTTGTGGTTTTTAGTATTTTTTTTATTTTTATTGTTTTTCGGAACTTATCAGTTTCTATCTGTTATGGTTTAAAAGTTACAGCTAATTTTCACAGTTTCTTGCATGGGGACCCCCTTTAGTTCTTAAGTTTTTATTGTTTTTAGTATTTACTATTGTAGCGGCCGAGTAGCCAAATGTTCGGCGAAAATCTTAGCTCTTTAGCTCTTACCGTTTGGGAGAATGAGGCCTGTGACGGTTGGAATTCTCAGTAAAAGGGTTCCGTTTTCACTCTATGAGTATGGAACCTTAAAACTGCTCCTAAAGCTAAAATATACTTTAACCAGCAAAATAAGAGTCGTTGCAAAAATTCATGCAATGTGTTTAAAATCAGAGTGGCAAAGAAATTGTAAGCAAGACCTTGAGTTTTGAGAGAAACACAGAGCAGCAGGGCTGCTAAACATGTTTTAATTCCTAGAAGAATGTTGCCAGAAGCAACAGCACCGCTTTTTTTAAGGCCATATTTATTTATCTTCAATGGTATAAAAATGTAACGCCTACGCTTTGCAACTTGAAACGATAGCAAATATGTTTCAGCATTAAGCAGAATGAATATTCATTATTAAAATTAAAAAAAAAACATTTGGCTAAATTGCCAATTTGCTTATTGAAACAACAATGTTGGAGGTTTCTCATTTCAATGGCCTTATTTATGTATTTGCTAATAGAGATTTGCCCAAATATACATATATTCAGATTTTATTATTAAAATAAAATGATAATTAAGAGAAGAAACAAAAGTACACAAAATAAAATAAAAAATAAAAGTTTTCAGCTCTATTTTAATTTTGCTTGGTGGTGAAAAAATTAAAACATGACAAAGTGCTAGAAAATCATCATCATTAACATTCAATGAACTTTTTACAGCACTCGTCTACTACAATTTTATCTTTAACGCGATGGAAAATAACGAGTTACATTCTTTTTATACCGTATGGCAATCATTCACTGCGTACACAAATAGAAAACAAAACCTAAATAATACCGTTACAAATGAGACAGGACAAACGTTAAGAAACCGATAGTTACTGAAAGTATTAATATACGCGCATACATACACACTTACATGCCTTGTTGGTTGCGTTACATGTTGCTAGGAGCAATATTAAATCAGAGTTTATTTAAAGGTTACGGCAACATAAAATATAGGGTATGTGTGTATGTATGTGTGTACATATACGGGTAATATAAGCGTATAATTAAAGTAAAATATTTCTCCAGAAAGAAACAAATACGATTCCGAAAAGCAGAAAATTGCTTTTGGCATGAGCTGCTTGATCAAATATTTGTTGGTAATGACGTTAATACATACCTCAAAGCAGGCCTACACACTTATTTATATCTACATATACAGTATTTGTTAATCATTGCTCTTAATTTATATTATATACATACATACATATACATATATGTACATATCTGATATGAAGTGTTAAGGTACGGCCACGCTTAAGCTTTTGTTTATCTATTTTTCCTTAAAACCCTTTTTCTTTTTTGGTTTCTAGTATATTTAATATTTGTTTTTTTTTCGACCCCTTTTTTATATTTTACATATTTATACCCTGATTCATAAAAATTATTTCAGGTTTATAAAGCTCTTATTTCACAAATTTGTGTGGAAAATTTGTCAAATAACCCCCTAAATCATAAAAATTATAACAGGCTTATAGGACTGTTATTTGACATATTTGTATGGAAAATCTGTCAAATAAGAGCTTTATGAACCTGTTATAATTTTTATGAATTAGATGGAAAGAGTTTAATTAACCTACCACCTAATTCATAAAAATTATAACAGGCTTATAAGGCTCTTATTTGACATATTTGTATGGAAAATTTGTCAAATAAGAGTTTAATAAACTGAAAATATTTATTATTTTCTTGAGCTCAGGAGGTCTTTTTTTTCTATAAAAATATGTTGTATGTTTTTTTGAAAACTTTTGTCGATACGTCGCTCTTCTTCGGATAGATTCTTCAGGACAACAATGTTGAATCTTGCTTTTGCAATATTATTGTCCTGAAGAAGCTATCCGAGGGAGAGCGAAATAACGTCAAAAAAATATTCAAAAAAACATACATATGTATGTATATAGTCTTGTAATAAAAAAGACCCTCAGCCCAAGAAAATGAGTATATAAAAAATTGAATTCTAGTCTAAATAAAACGGCAGCCCTAAATAATAGCATCAAATATAAAAAAATATAAAATTTGTCTCAATTCAGCAAACTGGGAGTGTTACAGATATTTTTATGTTTTTGTTGTTGTATTTATTTACATATTCTCTTTTATTTAAGGCACTCTAATTGCGCTTCGCTGCTCCAGTTCAATGAAAAGAGCCGAACTAAAAAGAGCTTTCTTAAGTAAGAGAGAGAGTGAGAGAGAGGGAGAGTTAATGAGCACTTACACAGAGTAGTGCTCATTAACTCTTTGTGGTAATATTAATTGAACGCTACGCTCTTGTAATTTCACATTGTATGATTTCTTTTATTGGAATTATTTAAAAGAAAAAGTTATGCATCAATAATATGCCAAAGAACTTAAAACTGCAACAATTCGACGCATTAACAATAGTTGTGTTGGCAGTTGTGTCTCAGAGTCACTAAAAATATGGATTGGTCCACACATGGTTTCATTTCTAATTGCCGTAAATCCCGCCACCATAATCAAAATTATCAAGATAAACATTAGTTTTACCTTCATAGCCGAATTTTATGATTTACATTTATTATTAATTATAACAGGTTTGAGTTCGATTTTACTGCCTCACAATTGAGAAAGATTTTTACGTGTTGGATATTGCAAAATACAGATAGTAGGATGGTTAAGCAATGCTGCTTGAAAGCAGTATACAATTGAGCCAATATACACGAGATTAATTATGATGGCATAAACTGGCAGCTTGATGGCATTTTTTCGATCAGGGGAGTCCTTTTTGGTTGGCATCATTAGCATCAACCAGCTTCAACTATACTACACCCACCTATAAAAAAAAAACAGCTTCGCATTGTTTTCTTTTACAGAGCGAATTTAGGCTGTGATCGTCTGTCGTGGTCTACACATGAGGTTAATTGAACAGGGATGTTGATCTTGCCAGCATATTTTAAAGCTAAAACAAGTGTCAAATAAATGCAAACAACATAAAACTGTGTGAACGTATATAAGTTTATGCCAGATTAATTAATCCCATGTGTTTTGGAAAGAACAAAAGTTATGCGGACTAAAAAATAATCTCGTGTATATTGGTTATTGGCCTGAGTTCGAAACAATTTGGAAGCTGATGAGTGACGGGGTGGTCGTGAAAATGTACCCCAGCATGTAACTTTATTTTTCTTATCCTCTTTAACAATGTTGATCATCCCAGTTTTATCACAAAAAAATCTTTCTCAATTTTGAGGAAGTAAAAAAAATGAAATTATTAACAATTATCAAGATAATTATTTGAAAATCTTTTGTTTTGGTTGGCCCATCCTTTACTGAAGTGTTTTACATGTATTTGTACAGCATTCCTGCAGGAATTTAAAAGAGAGTAACGCTCCTAAGAAAGAAAATGTTATGGAATGTTTATAATTCGTATAAATTCATCCAGCACTAAACTTTTTAATGAATTTCGATTTACACTTTTTTATTTTAATTTTAAACAAAAATGTTTTGATTTCTTATGGTCTACACTTTTCCATCCTTTTTTTTTTTTTTTTTTTTTTTTTTGGTTTTATTTTGTTGCGTTTTATTACAATTTCAGAATTTGTGATCGCAAAAACGAGCAAAGCTTAAACCAAATACAGAAGAAATGTGCCGAATTCAAGGCGCATTTATCCATGTTCTTTTACCCGTTAGTGTCGGTCACAAAATAAAACTGTAACACGTTGTTTTCTTTTAAATAAATTATGACATTTAAAATCAGTTGAAATGTTGAAAAAATATACATATGTATATATAAATCAAATTAGCTTTAGCACAAATTAAAATGAGGCTCTTTACTAAACTGGCCGTTTTGAGGGCTGATAAGAAAATGATTTACAATCTGAATTAAAACGCGCACTAAATATGCTCATTTTGTCGTCAATTCAATCATTTTTCTTACGTATATGAATTGTATCAAATGAAATCGATTGTAATCAAATGCATCGTTTTCTTTGGCTCTTCTTGTTTTTTTTTTTTAGTTTGTTTGTTTAGCTGTTTGCTTAGATGTGTTTTTTTTTCTAATACAAACGTTTTAACATAAACTAAATGCAGTAAATGCAATTGATTAATAACGAGCAGGAGAAAAAACAAAACTAAAACAAGCTGGGCTTAAAAGCAAAAGAAGGTTGGCTCTTCGAAGTAGATGGCAAAAAAAAAAATCAAAAGCGAAGTGTAAAATATTAACTAGTTCCATTTAGGAAATAATCAAGTCTAGGGTCTTGCTTAATCAGCTGTGATCTGGAAAATAAATTTGTTATGCGCATTGAAAATATTTGGCGATAAACGGGTGTTTTTTCTAGCTGCGCGATAACCGATAACTAATCCATTAGTTTTTAAAAAACAGGCATCTCTTTAGGTTGTCATAATAAGCTTAGCGATCTTGCTATCGCATGGATTTTCCCCAAAAATGCAGGGGAACCTGGTGAGAATTGCAGTACATGCGCCAAATGCAGACATCCATAATAAATACTTCCAACACCAAAGTCATGCGACAGAACACTATCTGCAGAACGGTATATCCAGCTGGAAGGCACTAAGATTAAGGGGATACCAAGTTTCGCTATCTGGACAGTATTATGGTAAATATTGGAATAAAACAGGCATTCGACACCCTGAACGAAACCTCCCATGAAAGTACGTTTGCTTAACTGCAACGTGGAATCAACGCTGCTCTATGGCTGCAAAAGTTGGAGCCTTTCTACTAGCGACTCGTAAAAACTGCAAGTGTTCCTTCACCGCTGACTACAACGCCTCTTCACATCTTCTGGCCAAAAACAATATTTAATGATGTGCTATGGCCACGAACTGGACATCCTACGACTGCCGAAGCTGTCAGATGTCGCAACTACAGGTGACTTGGCCACACGCTTCGACAGCCAGCAAATGACAGGTAGCAAAGCCAGTTCTCGTCCGATCGTCCAAAAGAAATCATTCTATTGAAAGTTGTTTTTATTTTTTCAAATGGCGGCCAGTGTCACATTTGCAAAAATACATTTGTGAATAGCCATAGAAGAGACTCGTCTCCTTATGAGGACACCGCATTGTCTGACCCCAGCTTTGAGGTTTATTGGTTTACTAATAATTTAAAAAAAATATATATATATATTCAAGCTTTACATCTCTGTTTTTTATTAAAAATAATTTTAAACAATTATTTTCATTTATTTTCAATATTTTTTCAAGACGCCCATTTCTGTATGAAATCATTTTAGTTTCTGACTTGAAAATTGAAAGTCTTGGTTGCCAATTTTTTGCAACCATAAAGAAAGCCACTTTAATTTAATGAAACTTTTGCTTAAGAAGTATTTATTTTTATTCATAAACAAAAAAGTTACAGGCAAATCATGATTCATATACTACAATGTAGGCAAAAGATCAGATCTGGCAACTCTTTTTCCTCAAATAGCAGTTCTCTACTAAATTATACGGTAAAGCAGTTTTGTATAACGGATGCTTAAATTTGACGATAACAAAGTGCAAAACTGTGCACATATGGCTGTATGTAAATGTAACTGTGTGTGTGTGTGTGTGTTAATGTTTATTTTAGACTCCAGAGGCCGAATTTACAACATTCGTGCGATCGAATGATGTAACGAGTAAAAACAATGTAAAACAAAAACCAGATGGCCTTATTTTATCATGTTGCCTCATTTTATGATACCAACTCCCTAAAATTGTTTAAACCAATTATTAACTGGCTTATTTATGAAAAATATTTCATGGTTATTAAACGTTTATTGTACACATTTTGGTATAGAAACTTGTAATATAGAAGCTTTAAAAAACCCTACAATAATCATAATAAATAAGAACGTAAATTATTATTGTTGTCCAACCTTCCTCGCACATACATACATAATTTTTTCCCCATTCCCAACGGAGGGAAGTGGTAGTAGTGGTGTTTTATTATTTTGCGGTAACATGCACTAAAATAAAGCCGGCGTCTAAGGTACTCACTCACTCACTCACATTGAGTCTTTGCTAGGAACTGCACAAACACTTTAACACAGACTCAGCCACGCACATGGCCACAGACACGACACACCCGCATTTCATCAAATGGCAAAAAAAAAACACAAACTGTGACTGTGAGTCACTATAGATTTTTTGGTTTTCCCTTTTGCGAAATATATACACATGTATGTATATGTATGTATGTATGTATGTATGTATGTATGTGTATGGCGTCATGACACAAATTAAACAACGTTTGTTGTAATCAAATAAATAAATAAATAAATAAATATAAAAACAATAACAGCTCATGTTAAAAGCCATAAATTTTAGCTAACAGTGTAAGTGAATACGCACACATACATGCACACGTGCATACATTACCCTGCCGGCAACTCAGTTAACTAGTAATGAATTATAAGCGAACTTTTTTACAACTGGTGGTGGTTGACACTTAGATTATTTTTAATGGAGATGACTGACTTTTTTAACATTACGATGTCCTAGGAGGTAGTCAATTGTCCGACCGTGCATTACTTTTCAACTAACTTAAAGTTAGCTACTTAAAAGTCAGTAGCCACAGAAAAAAATGTACAAATCAAGGCTGATTTTACATTTTTCGGTGGTAATATTTTATTTTATTAAATTAAATTTTATCCTACTTTTTTTTTTGTTTTTTTTTTTTGTTAGCTTCTGGTGGGAATCGAACCACTAAGCCTCAAGACTGGTGAGCAGCCAACATACCCACTCAGCCATCGCAACATTTAAAACGAATGCGACAATAGGCAATTTAATTAAAGAGTTATTTACCGTGTATGTGTGTATGTTGTTATTTGAATTTTGGGTTAACTCTGCACTACGTTTCAGCTAGCTTACAAATCGATTGTATTGTAGCTAATTTGAAGCTAGTCCATAAAAGTTAACGTAAAGTTAATTAGTTTAGTAGTCGACTACTCAATGTCCGACAGGGATGAACTATAAGTCGACTACCAATTTGCTGGCAGGGTAGCATTTAACTGTTTGCATGTGTGCGTTTGAAACGGTGGGGGAGGGGAGGGAGTTGTGCGCGATGGGAATATGTTTGAAGTGTGTAATAATATTTATATTATTGCAATGAGTGTTACAAATATTTTTAAATTGTAAGCAATATTCTGCTTACGAGGTCTTTTATAAAATAATCAATTTCATTGATAAACTGACCTCGATTTGCTGCAAACAGGCACACAGGCACACAAATTTTAGATCATGACCTTCACAGAGAAGTAGCAAATCCTCTGTAGGACACCTGCATGGTGAAGTTTTAAAGCTGGGTTCGAATTACGGCATTCCTAATCGAATGGACTATCGAGTAAAAAATTTGTTTCCGTACTCAACGTTGGCAGTCAGCGGGATCCCAATTTGCCCGAAAACTGTTACCGTAGTCAAAGTTCGTGCAAGTGCGAGAGCTTTTGAGAGAGAAATATTCTTGTTCTGCTGGCACGAAACAGCTCGCTCTTTTTCGTTCGTACCAGTGTGGGCAATGGGAAAACTTTAGAATAAGGTGCCAGGTTTTGAAAGCAATGAGTTTTATAGGTTTGTAGAGAGGGTCGTGGACCTCCCAAAACTGAAGTCAAAGTCTGCCGGAGGCTTTTAGTTTATTAATGATTCGATGTTGAAGTTGCGGAATTTACTAAGAAAAATATGAAAATGTTGGTAGAACAGTGCTGCCAGAGGAACGTTTTTTCTCAGAACGGTTTCAAGCACACAAAATCTCATTTTTTTCACATTAATTCAATAAATTTTTTCATAAGTATGCAAAATTTGTTCTTCACGCGCGGCCTTTGGCCGGGCTAAGGGATTTTCTCTTCCATAGTATAACCAACACCGGCTTCGCGTATAAAATCTGCATACATCTGGCAGCATACTTTTTCATTTTACGGCAATGGTACCATTATACTAAAGCCGACCCTGGGCAATTAGTTAAGCAATCAGCTGTTGCAAAATGCACTCAATAACAAACAAAACAGTGCAACCAACATAATAACAACAATTTTGATGTTTTTCAATTAGTGTTTCATATAAAAATACCTGCAGCGCCGCACTTTAAAAGCCAAATGCGTGCCGAAAAATATTTCATTTTCTTGTTCCAGTTTTCATTACAGCATCAAAATCTACCATCAGTTTTTTGCGCCGAGATTTTAGTTAGATAATTCTACCTTTTATCATATTTTTAAGTTTGACCATGCATCCAGATATCTATAAACCTGTGTGCTCTGATAAAAATCTCATGTGTGTCCTTATCTCGAACATACCATTTTTCGTTGACAATAGTCTGCAATATTTCGGATTCGATCCATTGGATAATTTTTATGTTCGCAGTGCTAACAGGGCCCCAAATTTCCGTCTGTTTTTTAAGTTGACAGCTGTCTCTGAGGCGACCGTAAATTTCCCTAAGAGCTCCGTACCGGCCTTTTGGGTTAGATTAGAGCTGCTTAGAGGGGTATGTTTGCCCAGGTCGTGCCGGACGCAGGCTTGTCGGCCTTTACGTGTGAAAGTCACATTGCATGCATCTTTATATTTGGCTGATTTGCACTTGCAACTTTGCAAGACTTTTGCATCAACCACTGAACAGTATTCTTTTTGAACTCACATGACCATTTTTAGCAGTTCACTTAAAAATCCTTCAATGTTTTCCAAATTTTTCTTCAAACTTTTTTAATTTAGCAATATTTTCTTCTTCTTTTTTAACTCTGCTGGAATATATTTTACTGGCATTTAGTCATAGTGGGATAAAATAATCACTCGTTTTTTTTTTTTTATTATTATTGCTATTCATTTAACGTATTGTAATTTAAATCTTTAGCTTGTGGTTTTAGTTTAAAGATTATTGTACATAAAGATAGATAAATGGCTGGATGAATGGAATGGAATGGAATGGATGGTTGGATGGATGGATGAGTGTGTTGTTAAAATGTGTATTCTGTGGCATTATTTGGCCTGTATTGAGTTTGTGTGAGTGTGTGTGTTTGTGTGTGTTTTTTTGGTTAGAAGCCCAACAAAAGTTTTCATTTGAAAACAATAAGAAAGAAAAAAAACAAGGCAAAATAAACAGTGGCTTTATTTTCATATGACCTCTTCTCTTCTTCGGCAACCAGCTATGACATTTTTACCCACTTAAAGCGAATAGATAAAATATGCCTGTGTATGTGTGTGTGTGTGTGTGTGTTCTTAAAGAGAAGAAAATATTGCAAAAGTAGCAAATCAAAACTAAAATAACAACACTATCTTACAAATGAATAAAAAATTGCAGAAAAAGAAAAAGAAGAACAAGAAGAAGAAGAAGAAGGAAAAAATAACATGAAGTTTGCCAGAGGAGAGGAAAATAAAATCATCGACAAAGTCAGCAGCGTTGTATTTTTGCAAACTGGGGCACTGCAGTTAACCGCACATATAAACTTACACACACACACACACACACACTCAAACACAAATTCACATGCATACACTTTAATATACATATGTAAGTAAACATCTAATAAACTGAACACAAACTTTGTAGCAAATATGTGTGTGTGTGTGTATGTATGGACGAGTATTTGTATGAAGAAAGCAGAAGCAAGCTTAGTATTGATATGAACTGAAACTCAACCAAATGTATTTGCAAACGCAAACACACGCACACACACTTACATGCATATGTAAATGTAAATCATTTGCATTGGCGTCCTGCATGTGTCGAAATATGTTCGAAGAAAAAAAGGAGACAACTTTACTGTATGCGTGCGTATTCACCAAAAATGTGTATAAAAATACCTGGGCCCTGTTTCTACAAACCCACAAACTGTGTATTACAAAAATTTATCATACTGCCTTTTTTTTTTGGTTTTATTGTTCTAATCAAAAAAATCACACTAATAAATTTTTATAAGTTCGTATTTTACTTGCAATACAACAGTCGTAGGTTTTGAGTGAAAATTTCATGGATTGTGTAAAGTAAAGCAGTGTGATGTCAATTGCGAAACATAGCCGATTCCCGATATTCCTTCCTGCCGCCCCGCCCCATTCTATAATTCGCTAAAATTATAGACATCACTAAAAATCTCTAAACACGAACTAAACGCTTCTTAGCGATGTCTTCATGACTTTAAACAACTTTTGTGGGGCGAAAATTGAATTTTAGCGCGGTTGCTAAAGTCTCTGGGAGGACTCAATCCCCGTAGATGGAGATTGAGATAAGACTTGCATCAGTTTATGGCATTATGGCCTCAACTGAGGGTGGATGAAACCATCTGGTAAAAGCAAGACGTTGGTTAAAAGTCCACACAATTAGCACTGAGACAGCTGTACAACTCACTTGGTTTACTTGGTACGACACAATCACCCTGGACTAGACTAGATCGAGCTACCCAACTCTGCTGCTGTATTGCACCTCCCTCTACCGCAAGGCATCCATCCTACACCATTAGGTAGTCCTAAGAGCCTCTATAGAAGACAACTTCAAAGCAACTTGACTGTTTGCTTACTCGCCAGCAGAGCAATGCTTCCATTTCTCAATAATTCTTATCGTTTCATATTGTTCTTCACCACTCTGGTTGGGCATTTTGTTCCAACTAATTCCCATATCTTGTTTGCAAGCACAAAGAAAAAAAAAAGTATTAACTGTTGGTATTGTATTTAAAATTTTTGCATAAAGCTTAAAAGATTTGTGCGAAATTTAAACCCTTTTAATCCCCTATCAGGTTGTTTACTGAAATTTCACTACAATCCTGGCATTTGAATAACATTAAAAACTTATATGTATGTATGTATGTATGTATGTTTGCATAAACATTTGCCAGCTGAAATAAAACAATGAGTAGAAATAACTA